>JAPSES010000104.1:11710057-11727855 GCA_029822895.1 Maxillicosta whitleyi
ACCACACAAATGTCATCCTCCCTCTCCTTATCCTGTGTGGGCTGTTTGTCATGTCAAAGGATTGGGAAACCTCACTTTTTCATTCCAAAGTATAGTTTTCTCACATTTTCTAACTCTGGAAATCATTTGAAGGAAACAGCTTTGATACTCTTACCCAGTAAAAGACTATTGGTTCCTTTGTTGTGGTATTGTAATATTACCACTAGCATTTTTTTTGTTAATATTTAAGTTTGTGGTAGATGGAGCCATCCAATGTGAGAATTACTAATTTAAAGAGAAATTTGTTATTGTATTTCCTACTCTAATATCCTATTTCTACTTGTCTTTTTTTTTTTTTTTTTAGGACATTCAAGTGAACTGGACCAAGACACAAGTGGAACACCTGGATTTAGTCAGCAAAAGTAGAAACGTCCTCATTTGTACTGTAGGAGGGAATGAAACCGGATGGGGTTAACATGGAAACCACAGAGTCCACTGAAGCTGCAGCAGTAGCCGAGTCCTCCTCTTCTCTAGTCAACATAGCTGAGCAAGCTCCACCACAGCCAGAGGAAGCAACAAATGATCCACCACCCCGGGCTGTGGCTAAAGTCAGCGGAAAGCCAGTGGCAGCAAACCCCAAAGTCAACCCCAAAACAAAACACCCCACATCCAAGACTGAAGGGACATTGGCATCCACCTCGCGACCTGGTACAGCCACACATCGCACAGTGAATGATGTCAAATCTGCTAATAATGCATCTGCAAAGACTGCCGCAGTTAAGAAAACAAAAGCGGCATCAGCCTCAACATCAGGAGCTCCACCTAGAAGACCGGTGGGCACGGCAACGGCAGTACCCTCTGCAGCCAAGAACCAAACCAAGGTGCCCAACAAGAAGCCCATTGCACCTGCCAGGACTACCTCTGCTGCTGCTGCTACAACAGCAACAAATGGTACCAGATCAACAACGGCGACCAGCGCAGCTACGAAGACTGTTAATGTAGCGAGACCCAAACCTACAGGTGAGTCAGAATGATGGGAAAATAAACTGGATAAGCAGGGTTGAATAATACTGTTTGATGGTAGAAATGCATTGGCTGACTATTTTGATTCTACTGTTTCTTACTGTGAAATCAATGAATTTTTTTTTTATCTTATGAATTTGTTTGAAAGCAATATAACTTGACAATATTGGTCTTATTCATATTGAAGCTGGACTTGTCACACTTAACACAAATGTTTTTGCCCACTTTGCTGCTACAGGTTGTTGTTTTTTGTTTGTTTGTTTTTTTCTCCGTGAAACACGTGGAAAAGCAGGTTTAAGCTTTTTGAGTTTAAATATAATATTAGGGGTAAGCCGTAAACTAGATCACACTCGGGACTGACTCCCAAACCCACCAAAAAGTAATGCTACATCTGCACAGACTGTTTACAAACCTCTGTATTATGAGATTATTAAATATTTACTTTCAAAACATGATTGAAATGACATTTATCTTGTTGATCTTCATATTCTGATGTTTCATTATAACTCTGTTAGCATACATACACACACAAAGAACAGCAATCATCAATTTTATTCATTTTAAACATTGTCACTTTCTTTGACTCTGAAAGTCTGTCTTCTGCTTTTTGATTTTTTAGTTTGTTTGTTTGTTTTGCAGCTACAACCAGCAGGCCACCAGTATCCACTGGCTCAAAATCGGGCACTTCCACAGCAGTGAAAGCTGATAGTGCAGCTGTTTTAAAGACCACCAGGTATGAACTTATCTCATGTGGAGAATTGACTGAAGAAATTAGTTTAGTAAATCTGACACAGAACATGAATTTACCATGTAGAAGACTTAGAAATTTCACTGTTTGCATCGGTTGGTATTAAACTTTACTCACTTGTATATTCTCTTCGGTTGTGGTTGTTGTTCAGTCTACCAGACATATCTTCTCCCTCCCTGAGCTTTTGAGTGAACTGTGTAATCCCCCTTACAAGCTGGCTGAGTGGGTGACATTGTTTATCTTGGTGCTCTGAAAGGGAGCAGTGAAGAACGATGTCCATTGTGGCATTAGAACCGTTTATTGAGTCAGATTTCACTTCACCAGTGAGTCATGTTAGCAAAAATAACCTGAGACGGAGGGCTTCAACAGAACCAGTGATACTAAAGAATAATGCTTTGTCCCAAACAGACCCCCTGGCAGAAAGCTCCCCCCCTCCCTTGGGCAGAGAACCATTGACCTATCATGATCACCAGTACACAAAGTTGGTGATTTTGTATAGAAGCTGCTCCAAGTGACCCAAAGTTGCTCAGATTGCACTTTGCCATTTACCTTAATTTTCATCAACCTTAAAGCACAAAGTGAAGAAATGACACTTTTTTTTTTAATGTTGTCATTAGGGCTGCACAATTATTTAATTAGGATGATGTTTTAAAAAAGGATAATCAAATTGAATCATCTTTCTTGTATCTCCAGGCCATGTGCCTTCAGGCTGCCGTAGGCTCCTCCTCCTAACTGTTGGAGTGGTCTCCACAGTCTTTGGTCTCCACACACTAGTACACAAATTGCATTCACTAAGGACGGTGAGAAGTTCGTGGCTAAAAATAACAAGAGGAAGTTTGTTGTGTGGAATTGGTACAGCTTCGAAGTTTCTGATGAAGATCAAACCATTCTTTGTTTCAAACTCTGGTTGTTCTGCTGTCTTTAACGGATACTGCCTTCAGTCAACTTATTTCAGCACCGCAAACTTTGTCACACACCAGAGTGGGAGCAGTGTGTTGCATTGTGATCTGTACACAAAAACGACGTGCCAACTTCTATTGTCTTTTGAAGTTTTATCCTAAAATCAATAAGAGTTGTTGTAGAGGAAAAAAAATTGGATTTTATTTTTGGCCAAAATCATGCAGTCCTAGTTGAGCAGAAGCTAAAACAGTAACTACAAAATGAATGTTCTTGAAATCCTCATAAATATGATTAATTCCACCTTCTAATCTCATTTAATGTACTTATCCAGTTGTGAGTAAAGTTAATCTGTCAAAATAAAGGTTCTACCATTCCTTAATACACCAAGATGTAATATTCTCTGCTGAGAGGTTTAATTGGATTCGCTCCCAACTCGTCCTCCCGCTAATGTTACTCTTATTAAATTAAGGAAAAATGTTTTACTCTGCGCTGCATCTCTGTTTTCTGATGCAGCAGAAGACGAGTCTATTTAAAGATGGTAAATGTTGTCTTTGGAGATCAATGTCTCACTTGAGTCGATTCAACTCAGCATTTGTGTGTTTGTGGTTAGAAATGACCATGACCACTTCAGTGTTATGTTCAACTGTGGGGTAAGACATTGGTAGTGGGTCAGATTAGGTGACATTCTGGATGCTCAGTGTGGTTTGTATCAAGATGAAGGAATCTTGTGAATTAATCAGATGAGGCATTTTAAGTGTAGGAGTCTGTTTACATGGCACAAAATACTTGTGTTACTATTTGGTCAAGATGTGATATTGGGCACTTGTCTCCCAGTTTAACACAACAACGGACAACAGAAGCAGCAGGTGTCTACCCTTGTTACCGACTTGCATGATGCATTTTGTGCCACCTTTGTGTAAAGGCGGAAGTCTGTGTTGACTGGCAGATTCAGAGACTCGGCAGACTGTAATCAGAGTAGTGACTTTTGTTGGTTATGATGGGAGCATAGCAACGCTAAGCTCTTAATGCAACCTATACTACCCACTGACATTAACTGGTGTACATTTGATACATAGACTTTTCTTTGTATTTTTGCATTTTTAGGGTAACAAATCTAAAGCTTTATGTAACAGAGATGGACACCAGATAGACGTACAAGTTTTCTCTAAGTGTAACCTTAATACACATCATAGTGTAATAAAATACGCTCCCTGTGACTAATGGAAAGACCAGTATCTCTCATTAAGTATTAATGCTAATTGGCCTACAGGGAGGAGTGAAAACATATTGGATTTTAAAAAGATTATCTGATTTTTAGCATTCATTGTAGTCATTAAAGGTAAGCTTTTGACAGATGGCATACCCAGTAATGAGGCAGTGCTGTTTTAAGGCGAGGCAGGTTTATTTCTATAACACATTTCATGTACAAGACAATTCAGTGTGCTTTACGTAAAACATTAAGAGCATTACAGTAGGGAATTAATAAAAAGTATAGGCATGAGATAAAAAGGATTCAAGATTAAAAAGTAAAAGGTAAAGAAAAAATATAGATAAAACGGATAAGAACTTTGACCTTAAAAGAAACATTGCAGAAGTTAACTTCTGAATGAACTATTTGAATGCGGCTGAGAACAGTTTTAGCAGTGGTATTGACATGTGATGGTTCCTTAGTAACAGGACATCCTAGGAAACCAGAACAAATTGTGCATGTGTAAACACACAATTAATTTGAAAGACAGGATAATGTTTTTGTCCCAGACAGTTGGCGATTGGGGGCTCTCAATAACTAGAGTAGGAGCCAAGGTTGTAAAATCTGGTACCTGCTTTGCTCTGCTTCCATTCAGTGATGGGCTATAGTGTCCTTGTACTGACTGAGCAGTCAGTCTCTGTCTACCCCAGCCTGTCTCAGTCTTTACTTCCTTTTTTCTGCCGTATGTGCGGGTACAGTGCTTGGCATGAGGCCAGAATGTCATCAAGTCCTTGTCAAGTCTTACTTCATTCAGTGTTATATTCTCAGTTGTTTTGCAGCATATGTGGTATACGTTTCAGAGTGGATTTGTAACATGAGGCAGAAATTGATTATGCCCTCATGTTGCCAAACAATTGTGAAATTGTTTCAAGTGTCATTATTTGGAATGAACTTGTGTATGATGGTACTTTTGTGTTGTCTTGGATGGAAAAAAAGATTTATTCCTATTCTTCACAATCCAAATGATCTGTAATTGAAATGTATTGAACTGGTACTTTTAGACATTGTACTGAAAGATATTAGAAGAATGTCTTGCTTCTGTGCTACACATACCCATGATTTCATTGTCTGTTTCTCCTTTTTTTTGTTTTGTTTTGTTTTTTTGTTTTTGTTTTTTAATAGTCCATTATCTCCTATTGGAGATAAAGTTGAGATTTCAGCCCAACTGTCTTAGCAAGGGTTACTGTCCCAATAGAGAATGTCGATTGCATCCATCACTATGACAGTGTGTGCCTGGAGCCTCATAAGAGAACCACTGCTGTTTGCTATGCTATTGCTCTGTACTCTCCACTGAGCTGAATCAGGCCTTCACCCTTTATTGTCAAGGAGATAACTGTAGGCCCTCAAAAGTTCCAGGAATGTTTTGCTTGCTGTGAAGAGTAAAGCAGCTGGTTTTGGACAGCCCACAAGCCAAACAAGGTATTGTTAGAGTTCTCTGTTTCATTTGTTATCTCTGAAGGGTCCTTGAAGAGATGAGAGGAAAATACTTGCACTCCTTTTAAGATGACAGCAACAATAAAATGTACTTCTTTTTTTTTTTTTAGGCGAAGTCTTTTCTTTTCTGAACAAGATATGCCAGGGAAGTGTAGATCCCAGCTGTGTTTCAGAACAAACAGGAAAGAGGAGTCATTTGAATGCTAGAGTGGATATGGCTTAACAGAAAAATCCCCCTGGCTTTTTTTTTTTTTTTCCTTTTGAACCAGATGTTGCTGCTTCTCTTTAGGTTAATGCCACATGCATGTTGCTTAGACCTGCTGTAAACATTTGAATATTGACTGCATTTTATGACAGAACTCATGAAGTGTATCAGTGACTTGTCCCTCTGCTGACCTTACCCCATAAAGACCCAGCCACCATAATCCTGTAGATGACTGTGTAATGCATCTCATGCTCCCTTTGGACTGTGATTTCTATTGATTTCTACCCTCTGATGGCAGGAAATGTAATCCATACTAAAACACCAACAACAGAACCACCAGTCACCACCCAGGAGCAGAGTGTGGAGTACAAGCATTAGTGGCTCTATCATTCTTCAGTGTGCTGCCCCTCTGGAATAAACCATTATGAGTTATGACTCATCATAAGACAATGGAGGGATGGGTTGGATGTTGTATAAGGTTGTATTATCTGTGACCTCCTGTTACTCCTTTCATTCTTCACTTTTGGCTTAATTTATCCACTCTCTCTACCCATTGAGGAACCCATTCACTCAATTTTGTTGTACCTTGATTCCTGCTACAATTTTGTCAATTCATATTCAGGCAGAATTGGATATGAAAACAGGCTTAGAAAATAATGTGTGTATATATATATATATATATATAAAATTTATGTTTTTGTGAGAATAGTTCAGACTCACTGGCTCTACTACCCACTACCTTCAAGTTTGTTTTTCTATTGTCGCTCTTCATTAAATTGTTTTATTCATGTCTAGATGGAAACTTTTCAGTAGGGCTGAGCAGGATCTCTAAAATGTTATGTGTTTTTGTTTTATCTGTCACAATTAAAACTGATGGTAAATGTCATTCTTATTTCTTTACATTAGGTTGAATGGAAGTTGAAGAATCCAATGTTTATTTCCGGACAGACTTGTCAAGCAGCAATATATATCTGGAGTCTAGTAAGACAGGGAAACTAAACATTAAATGATTTCACTGACAGTGTTCACAAACTGGGCCCAATATACAAAGGAAAAATTATGAATGCTGCTATTGTTTTATTGCTCAGGCATGTCTGTGGTTGCAACCCTTTTTGGATATTTGCACGGTTTTGGGGTTGGGATGTCACTTTCTTTACCCTTAAACAGATCAAACGATCCCCTGACAAGACTGACCTAAGGGACAAAATCTGTATAGTGTATATCTAAATGTACACTGCATATGATAATTATTGCAGTATAGAATTTTAGAATAATAGTCCTCATCCATATTGCCCATCCCCTTTGACAGTATTTGGTTCCAGTTTTTACCCAAATCCTTTGACTGATAGCAGCTAATTAAGATTTCCCGCATCTGTGCCGGGTTTTGTCTGATCTCAGGCCAAAACAATTGGTCATTGTAATGCTCATTGTAATGTGGGAGTGGCATCTGCATGCAGGCATGCTATGCTGCTGTGTTGAAATCCATCAAAGTCAAAGTTTTGGCTTTATCTACTGTATGGGCAGCTCATGTCTGAAAAACGACACATTGGAAATTGCTGTACTTGGTGATTAGGTTACACAGTTCCTCAAGGCAATTGCATTACATTATGCATGTTGTTGTGAAAGGCAGTCTGTTTTAGTCCAAACAGATTTCATGCAAATTATGAACAGCGCAGAGATTTTGCATTGTTTTTGTATGCAGACAGTTCCTGTGTATAAATAAATGCTAGTACTGCCTGCAGCTGGTGACTTTCTTGCCAGGCTCCCTCTGTTTGTAGGTTAGCCAGTGTAGCAGTGCATTGCAGCATGACACGGCAAATGTATTGTGTGGAGAGATTTTAAAGCTCAGTATAGCACGACACAAGGATCTTTCAGATAAGTGTATATAGGTTAGTGCTTCTTAAGACGGTTGTATTCACATCCGGTACAAATTTAATGTGTGTGTCATGCATAAGACTTCACTGAAAATCCAATTTATTTCATTGATCCAGAAAACTTAAAGTAATATATAAATGTGGTCTATGTTCAGCTTGAGGTTGTAGCTTATACAGTTATGCCAAATCTGCATCTTTATAAAGTGATTCAGCAATTACATGTGTAGAGTACAGAGCATGAAGTGCAAATCAAACTGGACTCTAAAACAGTTACTACATGTTTGTATTTCAGTGTGAGAAATTGTAATAGACCACTGTGATCTGTAGGTAATGGTTGCTTGTGTTGGAAGAGGTCATAAAATAAACAAGGAAGAACTCGACAATCTAAACAAACTAATGCAAGATTGATTTTTAAACCATCCTCCTTTCTCTCACCTGCTGCTGGCATCCCGTGGTTTTGTTTTCCTACTCTGCTCTTTCCTCTTCAACATCTCTGGTCACCTCAGTTTTTTCAAGCTTTGTTTTCACCTGTCTTGCTCTTAATTTAATACTTCCTGTTGCATTTTTGTTGCTCTCTTTCACCATTTTCTCCCCACAGGGCCTCCTTTTTTAAAAAAAAAAATCATCTATCTTCATCTCAGTTCTCATCTCCTTCCGCAACATTCACTTATTGTATGTCATAATTACTTTATTGAAGTCTTTCTATCTTGTTGTTTCCTTCTGTCATTCTCACATCCTGTTATACCTAACCCGGTGTAGTGACTGTAGAACAAGAGCATTAATGTGAGTCAGTAGATGGATAGTGCTATGCTAATGGATTCCCATTACTGAAATTGCTTTTGTGGTCTACATTAGAATGGGTCATTTATGAATGTTTGTGATGTAATATTTTTATGCATGTAGCTTTTGAGAATTAGATTGACTACCAAGCTTTAGCTACATTTCTCTTTTTTTTTGCCTACATCTGTTGTTTTTATGCCAACCAAGTACTTTGTCACCCTTCAGGCCTGCCACAGTTCCCTCAACATCTCGGCTTGCTACGAGGCCCACCACAACTACAACCAAGGCTGCTACAACTGCAAAAACTGCTGCCTCCAGAATTACCACAGCACCCTCTACTGGCAAAACTACAGTAGCACAGCCACCTAAAACTCAAGTTGTCAAGAAAGGTGAAAATTTGAAATGACTGAATCACTCTTTAGATGATGATTAAACTATTTTCAAAGTTGGTTAACAAGATCATTTCCATGGTCATGATCATTTGGACCTTGATCTTGGAATAGTGCGCACTTTTTTTCTTTCAGTATATATGTCAAAACTGTTACACTGATGTTATTGACCCTTGGAAACTGAATTGTAAGCAAAGTAATTTGATACAAAATCCAGTCCAAGCTACTAATCTTTTTGGTATAGTAAGAAAACAAAGTGACAAATAATTTTTAATAATTATATTTTTCTTCTCTCCTGCTCCAGATGTCAGCCGACCATCCACTGCTGCAGTGGCCAAGAAACCAACAGCTACAAGCTCTGCTCCTTCCAAAAGACCTGAGCCCTCGAAACCCACAGCTGCAGTGAAGCTCAACACTGCTTCTAAAGGGTCTACAACCAAGGCAGCAGAGTTGAAAACATCACAGTCCAAAACTCAGGCTGCAAAACCCAGTGGAATAAACAAACCAGGTGTTGGGCAATTCCTTGCTCTTAACAAACCACCTGTTGGCCGGACCCCACCTGCTTCTCCAGCCAGCAACAAACCTGTAAACACCCCTCAGGCAAAACGTGGACAAAAACCTATGCAGGCTGTTTCACCTTTCACTGCAAGCAAGAAAACAGTGGTTTCAAATGCTACTGCTACTACTTCAGTAAGGAGGCCTGCAAGTGGTGCTGCTGGTGCAGTGGCAGCAACAGAAGCTGTGTCAGAATCACAAGCAGAAGCTAAAGTAGCTTTACCACAAGGATCATCCCTTGCTGCCTCTGTGCCAGAGAAAGACTCTCCAACAGTCTTGGTTCAGGGCACTCAACCAGAGGTGGTACAACAAGAGACTGCTGAAAGCTATGCAGCTGCCCTTTCTCCTCCACAAAGCCCTGTCAGGACAGCCTTACCACTGCAGGAGCATCAAGAAGGCAGTGTACATTCACTACCAACACAGGAGCAGATCTCTACACCAGCTGAGCCTTCATTACCACCAGTGACCTCCCCTTCACAGCCATCTGAGGAGCCATTTTACCTGGTAACTGACCAAGCCCCTTCAACATCTAAAGCTCCCATAGCAGTAGAGACCGTTACTTCTCAAATGGCTCCTTCCATCAATCTTAATGAGGAGGAGGACGATGAAGAGGAACGGGAAGGAAGTCAGTTGGTTTCTGTGTCAGAGATGAGCGGGACCACACAGCCCACTGAGGAATCTCGTCCAGGATCTGCTGGCCCAGTCGGGGGATCTGCCTGGAGAGTTGGTGGTGCCCTGCTCTCTGAGCTGGACTCGGAGGAGGTGAGTGTCAGTCAACAAGGTGCATCTGAATTAAGTGCACCTGGTGTCCTAGAGGGCACAGAGAGCATGGATGATCTGGGCGATGGCAGCCTCAAAGGAGCTATTGACATGGAAGGAGCCTCCGCAGGATCACCTGACTTCGAGAAGGTTCCTGATATACCAGTCAATGACTATGAGGAGGATGAAGATGATGAGGATGATGATGATGACCGTGTGTGTGACATGGATGTTGGATCAGAGCGGGCTGATGAACCACAGAGAACTAGAGATGACAATGATGTGGATGATGATGATGATGAAGATGTGGAGATGGCTAGTGAGGGTGTGACAGAAAGTGGCTTGGAAAGTTACGGAAACGCAGATGAAGATGACTTTGCTGAAGACGAAAGACTGGACAACTTGAACAGAGTGGCCCAGCCTCCACCTCCGCCTCCACAGCTGCCCTCAGCCCCAGCTGCTCAGTGGGACCAGCCCAATCCATTTGCTGATCCCTGGGCAGAACCTCCCCAGCCTCTACAGGTACTAGATCAACATGTCGCTGGAGCATCTGCAGCAAGTCCTCTGGCAGACCCCTGGCAAGCAGACTCGGAGACCCCGACTCATTCTCCAGCACAGGCCTGGCTGGAACTCTGCACTGTGCCTTTTGTTCCTGAAAACCAAGAAGCTCTCCAACCTTCCTCTGACAAAGATCATCTACAATGTGTAGAGGCTCAAATGTATATGGAACAGCCTGGTCCAGCTTCAGTTCAGCAAACCACAACTGTAGCTCCCCCGTCTGCCCCAGGGATGTCGCTGTCAAGCACGCTGAGCAGTGACACAAGCACTCCCGAGGAACTAAATGACAACAGTCGAGATGGGAACCTCCAGCCCCAGGATGTCCAAGCTCCTCAACTTGATGTAGACCACCAGAACCTGGAGAGGGAGGATGACGCTGAAGCAGAGACCTTGCCTGCTGATGAGATTGTCGGAGGCCCTGCAACCGCCCCCACGTCAAACCCCACCTCCTCCTCTGTAACAGATGATGAGGCCAGCGACACAGAGGGTGAAGCTCAGCTGGAAGACTCCTCGGAGAATTCAGGTGTCAGCAACATTGTGTTTGACATCCAGCCTTCTGCCAAACGCTGCCTGTCTACTGTAGAAGAAGGTTTAGAGATGGAGGAGGGGGAGAGCGGTGTAGCTGAAGACACTACTCCACCTTCAGCTACCTCGCAGGCATCGTACGGTTTTGACACAATGACCACAGCGTCAAACTCCAATGCCCAGTCAACAGGGGAGAGCTGCATCAAAAGCCCTGGAATCTTTTCACTGGAGGAGCTGCCAGAAGAGGCCAAGGAGTCTGGGCTCCTCCAGCAGCCTCTCTCTCAGCCTTGCCAGGCAGAGCAGCAGTATATTGAATGTGGGAAACAAGAAGAAGACTGTGCTGAGCATTCTGAAGAGAAGGAGTCAGAGGAAGCCATAGATCCTTCATCAGTGCTTGTCACTTTGCAGCAAGCAGAGGAAAACCCAGATGATGTCCAGCCTCCATACTATTCTGGTACCTGTGAAAAGACTGAGAACTCTTTTGCAGGTAATGTATAGTTCATCTCCCTATCGGCTCAAGTAATGTCCCCTTCCTCCCTCTGGTTGTTTTTAAATTCCCCATAACTAAATCTCACTGTAGTTCTTGTTGTCAGTGTTCCTTCTGAAGTCTCTGGGGGTGGACTTATCAAAGTTCAACTTAAAAAAAACAAAAAAAACATCAGAGAGCAAAAAAAGAAGAAATAGAAAGAATCCACAGTGGCACGTCCAATTTCCATTTAAAGGATATGGCTTAAATTCCTGTATGTGCAATAGCTGCTACTATCTGTGTGTATGTGTGTGCCTGGGTTTTGTTTTTTGGTTTTGTATTATTTAACAGTTACTTGTCTGGTTGCCCTGAACTGGCATGAGATTTAACTTGTCTGTTTACAATGCAGCTCTTCAAAAGGGGAAAACAAGAAAATTAAATGTAACAAAGGAAATATGGAATGAAGTGAACTGTTAACATTTTTCATGTGCAATTACCTTTTTACTGAACATGACAATGGGTTTTGTATTCATCTTTTGGTTTTTTCTCTCCTGTCTTAAAATACATGCATCTTCCTGAACCCAAATCACTCCTAATCTCTTTTCGCACTTTAACATCATGTACTCTAGCTTTTTCATGTGTTAATCCATCTTTTGGAATAATGACCCTTAAAAGTTTAAATAAAGATTAGATTTTTACCATGACGTACTTTCTACTGTACAGTTTTTGTTTTTCTTTGAAACTAAATCTTGGGACTGTATAAAGACTTGATTTGTGGATCCAAGGTCTAAGTTTCTTGGTTGTCACAATGCTTATTGACATCTTGCTACATTACACACACTTCAGCTCCAACCATAAAGCCTTCAGTCTATCGCTAATGATTTATTTGTACATTACAAAGTGAAATGCATGACATTCAAACAAACCCTGACATAAGTTCTGACCCTTCCCATGGATAATGGACACACGACTCGGTTGGAAACTGCTGAAAACTACACCACTGGAGCTGGACTACTCTGATGTTTCGATCCTTGGATCCTCCTTCAGCTTCTCAAGCAAAAGCAAAGTGTGACATCCTCTCAACCAACCTCATGAAGAAGCTGCTCCACTTCTACTGACACTTACAATTCCCTCCGGTTCACTATGGGTGTGTGTTTGTTTTTTTTGTAGTTCTTTGCTACTGCAGTTTTCAGTATTCTTTCTGCACCATTCTCCAGCACTAAATTATTGTAAATGGAGCTTATGCATGTCACTGTTGGCACAATGACTCATCTCATTACTTTGGATTATTTAGTCCAGCCAAATAGCTTGGCTCTAGGACCTGATGTTCTATATGATGGAATGATGTCCAGCCATTACTTTGTTTCTTCTAAAGCCAAGCTATCATTTTATTTTCCTTGTGATGCTGGGTGTCTATAAATGCATGAGGAGCTTCTGCATGTATCACTGGTTGACTAACTATAAACTCCATTCAAGGGTAATGACTGTTTTAGCTTGCTGTAAGCTGTTGTGTGTTATTCTCATCATAGTTGATAGTGACTGCATATACAGGAAGTTGGCTGCACACAGATTTCTTTTTTCTGGTTGGGTTACAAGGTTATATTTAAATTTTAAAACAGAAAAAAAAATGACATGAAGTATGTATTATTGCTCTCTGCTCAAAATGCCTCTCACCTGCCACCACCCCCAGTCACCTCACCTTGGGTCACAGTTTGTTTTTGTTTTTTTTTGCACAAATACTGGCTTACAAATTAAATATTTAGTGCATACTTGTGTCACTGCTCTACTCTACAGCTTGCAAAAAGTGCCACTGTCACAAATAAATAATGCTGGTTAGTTTTGTGCTACAACCTCCGGGCAGATATTTGGGCTTGGCTTCACAATGCTTCTATTCCTATCAAGTCTGAGCTTCTGAAGGCCAAACTCCCTCTACACTTTTCTGCTTGCACTCACTGCTATGCTGTCACTGTCCTGCTGCCTGTCACCTGTGTTTTATAACATCACACCACTATAATTTTCCTTCCCACTTCCTCTCACACACAGGCTTCACTGACCTACCACACCCGCACCGCCGTGAGCACTCTGCGTACCCCAGATCCTACTGCGACATTGTTAAACCTCTCTGCGCTGCAGTCACCCCACCAAAGTTGACCTGTGCAGACCTCCCACCCAGGAGCCCCGGGCAACAGGCGCTCAGTCCACAGCTTCGCCGCCTGGAGCAACACCAGAGGCAGCTGCAGGAGATGCAGCAGCGCCGGGAACAACAGAACAGGCCACTGGAGGAGGCTGAACAAGAGAGAAAGAGGAGGCAGGAGGAGGAGCAGAGGAAGAAGAAAGAGGAAGCTGAAGAGGAAATAAAAAGGAATAAGGAGGAGGAGAGCAGGAAGGTGCAAGAGCAAGCCAAGGTGGCACAGAAGGAAGAGGAGGAGCTGAAGCAGAGAAGAGACCTGGAACTGCAGCTGCATCAGCAACAACAAGAGCTCAAGCAAAGACAGCAGATCATGCAGTGGCAACAAGAGCTGCAACAGTCCAGCAAAGGTCAGACAGTGCTGTTGTCCCCCTCCTCTGGTCTCTGCACCATTTATGAAGCCCTGGAGAACAGTGATGAGGAAGATGCTGAAGGTGAAGAGGAGGAGGGAATTAAAGAGCTTAAGCCTGTCAAACAGAAAAAGCAACACAAGCGTGAGATGTCAGATCACGAACTGGACACAAACTGTGAAAGGGGAACGCCAGAGAAAGATAAACATCAACAGCCTTCACCCTCCGCCCAGAGCCCCTCTCCTCTTCCAGACTCCCCACAGACTCCAAGCAATCCATCCCAAGATGGAGACGGTTCATCTCCAGAGTCTCCAGAGAGGCCTCCACCTCTGGACCTGGACTGGGGGAAGAAAGTCGACATAGTCCATCAGCTGATCAATCAGACCCTGCTGCTGAACGGTGACAGCTGCTCCTCTCTGCTGCTGCTGCCAGGGGGAGCAGGAGGCACACTGAGCCCACTGGAAAGCAGCCTGTGGCCCAGCCTGCTGCCTCCACTCACCCCTCCCTCTGCCACCGTCACCTCTGTGAGCAGCTTTTCCCCAGAAACCACAGGAACTTCCCCTCAGGGAGAATGGACGGTGGTAGAGCTGGAGACACATCACTGATGACATGAGTGAGTCAGACTTCATGTAAAACACATCTGAGCAGTAACTGTGCTGTCTATATATGCACACACGGGGTTTAAAAACCGAAGCACACAGGGTAAAACACATGCAGTGGATGTTTAGAGAAATAGATTTTTGGCAGCTTTTCATAAACACACCATTAAGTTCTTAGTCACTTTGAGAGACCAGCTGTACAGACTGAAGTGGATGGGTAGTACAGAGCAGTATAAAGATGTTACAAGACTGATGAATACCTTCTAATATTGAATAGTTAAAGCTGTGGAAGAAATATCAATTCATCACAGTGCTCTGATAGCAGTTGTAAAATGGCATCAATATAAAAAACATTTAATTCCAAAAGTATTTCAGAAGTTACATTCTTGGGTAAAACTGAGTGCTTTGGCATACGAATGTATTACACTTCTAATAACACACCATGTTCTACAACAGTATTGATGTACTGCTCAGTCCTTAATGTAGACCTGCGATCCTGTGGTGCTGAAGGTTCATATGAGACAGAGATTCATATCTGTACTGTACAGACAAGCACAAAAAAAAAAAAAAACAATATTCTTTGGTGCTGCTGTTGAACAGCTACATTTACTTTGAGGGCACAGATTGTTTTTTTTAATTGATGCAAAAATAAAAGGCACTTCCTGCAGCTTAGAAAAAATCTAATTCAGTGCTGAAACGTACCACATGAAGGTAGTTGGTCTAAATGTACTTGTGTTAAAGCATTTTTCTTTAAATCCATAGAAATCAGCCTGTACATAAAAATCAAACTGTTGGGTCTAAGATAGATACCATAGTTAATGACCCCACCACCACCACCCCAAATTCACATGTAGGACATATGACCACAGTGTCCTCTGGAATTTGTAGCTGTGACCCTGCCTGAAAGTCAGTGCTCAGGGTAGAAAATCTCTGCGGCCGCCAGAAAAGGAACATGGGTCTCTAATCTACCTGATAGAAATGTAGGGAGGCAAAAGCAGCTCTGCACTTCTGTTACCTCACACACTACCCCCCCTCATGACTACACACACACACACCAAATAGTGGACAATAGTGTTACATTTTTTGCCCACACTCCTGAAACCGTTCTCATAGGATCACATGATGCTTCACCACTGCAGACTAACAAAGTGGAAATGGACACTTTATCTCGAAAGTCGCTGTTATACGTAAACACACCAATTGTGCCAAATGGTTACCATCAGTCTGTGGGGAATTCCAAGAACAGATGTGGTTCTTTTGTTTAATTTTTCTTATGTAGCCACTATCACTGAAGCCATAAACACACATCCTCATGACCTTATAGTGTGAAAACAGTGGAGATGCAGAATCTGGCGGCTGAAAAATCTAAATCCATCTCCACAAATGTCAATACATGAGATTGCACTTGAGTCAAAATCTTTAAATGTATATGAATTTTAACTCTAATCCACAACTAGAGTCCTACATACAGATGCAAAAAAAAACCAAAACCTTTCCTCTAATTTATTTGTATTTCTTGATCTGAGGGGAAAGAGAATATAACAACCTGAGTATAACCTTCTCTGTGGGTTTTAGAAGGTGAAATTACTTACCAAAGGTCAGTTTAATAAGGACATTTTTGAATCACTGGAGTCATGCACTGATGATGTTTTAGCCTTTAGATGGGTTTTGCTTATTATTTAATGAATTAAATACTGCTGAAGATGAATTTTCGCAGAGGAAGATGTGCGTTATGGTCAACGACACTGCTGTGGTTGTTTTTATTGCTCGCACTATAAATATGTCAAAACAGCCGCCTGTAAGCACAAAAACGTCTACACTGGTCACGTCCAGGACTTTGATGGCATTAATGTTGGAGTGTGACCGACTCCGGGTCTTTAACGGATACTACTGTGATGGGCTGGGGTGAGACGGACGATGGGAAGGCTCTATATCAGGTCCATGTGTGTATTTACTGTGTATTATTCAAACTGTGATGAGCTACGGTACTGAAGTGTGTTTCACTGTTTTTAAATGTTTGTGTATCTGTGCTGTCTGTCATCAGTTGTTGTGTGGAAGCTGTGTTTTGTCTCAGTGTTGTCTTTTTTTTTTTTTTTTTTTTTTGGTTCAACCACAAACAAAGAGGGATTGTTATTATAATTTTAAAGATAACTACACAAAAAAGCAATTAATTTTTTTTTTATCCGTTCCTGTTAAATTGAAATCTTCTCTCGTTAAATGACCAAAAAGGCTAAGTCATGTTAAGTAACTGAGAGCAGATGCTTTGTTTAGTGTGAGATATGAGCCTGTGAAGCCTCAGGGCTTTAATTATCACTTGACTTTAAGACTCATATTTGCTCTTTTTTCACTATTGGGTCTCAGAAAAAGAAATTCCCCCTTATTGTCTCTCCCACTTTTCCAGCCTTTTATCAAAGCCTGCATGTGTAGCAGCTGAAAAACAAGCATTTATGTTTGTGCGCGTTTGCATTCCCGTACCTCACAGGCACTGTATGTTTCACAAAGCTGGACTATTTACATGTGCTTTCTTTATTTCTCTAAACATTTATGTGTATATTTTTTTACAGATTGCTCACTGTTCTGAAGGGAAACTCCACTTTTTGTACTTTAGACATTTAGAAACATAGTTACCCTTTAAGAGTTCTATATAGATTTTTATTGAAATAGAAAATGAAGGAGATTGGTTGTAAATGGTAGATATTATTCTTTCTTGTAACTAAAATGCCTTTTTTATGTCTAGTCAGTAGAGTCGAAGATGCTAAATGATTCCAAGGTCAACATGAACACATTAGGCTGAGTATCTTTCATATTATTAAGGCTAAAAAGTACTAAACCTCCTGTTTTTGGATGGTAAGCTATGAAAGTGAGGTGAAGCCTGTGTGTATTCATTTAAACTGCTTAAATGAAATGAAGTAAATCTGGGCGTTCCAGTCCTGGGGCCCAAATCACGGCAGCTTGTTAAAAAACAAAAAAAGAAAAGTTTGTTGTTTTCTTTAACTTCATCAAAATCAAATCTGTGATTGTGTAATTATGACAATGCAATGTTTATTGTAAATAAATTATTAAAATTTTATTACATATACATGTGTTTTTTTTTTTCATGTAACAAAAAAAAAAAATAGAAAAACCTCTACCAAGTGCAACCCCCCCCCCAATAAATATTAGTCCCTCATTTATTTGGACAGCATTTTAAGATTCTTAAGTCCATGGACTATATGAG
>JAPSES010000104.1:11734126-11750510 GCA_029822895.1 Maxillicosta whitleyi
TCCACCAGATGGCGACTCATGTTTTCTCATATAGTCCATAGACTTCAGAATCTTAAAATGCTGTCCAAATAAATGAGGGGCTAACTGCAACCCCCCCCCCCTTCTGTGTTATTCAGGATAAGAAGATGCTGCAGACAGCCCAGCAGATGCTGCAGGACAGTAAGACTAAAATTGACATCATCCGTATGCAAATCCGCAAGGCTGTGCAGGCCACGGAGCACAATGACGACACACCAGGTAGGTTTCACTTAGCATCTTACACGCAGAGATGTAATTTAAGTTATGAAATGATGCACCATGAAACGCATTGAGCTGTATAGTGATGTAAATCTAGCGAAATATTAAAGTCCAATCCCAATTCACCACTTGGCCCTCACCCTTACTCCTTCACTTCTACTTTGCGTGTTCATATGAAGGGGTAGGGTTGTCCCAATTTTCAATGAGTTGGAGGGGAAGGGCTAAGGGGGGGAATGTTTGGCCCGCAAATCACAGATTTTATAAGACCACACTACAAACAGAGGTGTATGAGAAATTTCCCATAATTCTGTTTAAATCATTGACATGGAAGTAAACACAGGGAAAAAAATGCAGCAGTATGATGAAAGAAACACAAATACACATATTTTCTTCAACGATTCAATCATTTGATCGGCCGTTTAATCCTGTTTCAGTGTGTTACAGATCACATTTCTGTGGTTTGTAGTTGATAGCTGTCCAAACATGACCAATGCAACAGACGGTTACAGCTGCTGATGCATGATGCACAAAGTTGTTGCATCTGTTTATATCGGTATCGATAACTGCTGATGACATAACAGGCCTTGAAGGGTTTGTTTCAGCCACTACCCCTTTGCAACTCCATGTCAAGGGGTAGTGCCAAGTACTAGGGCCAAGAGGTAGGGGTGTGGGGGAGGGGCAGGGGGTGAATTGGGATCAGGCCTAAGTTTTACAAAGTGGGTTTCATATCTGTAAAAGCAGATGTGCTCCAGTCTTTTTTCTCATGTGGTTTGTGACTACAATCAGCTGTCACTGACATGTGTTTTTTCACTGTATATGTTTCACTGTGTATGCTACTGCGTTGCTGCTGTCTGGAGCTCCTGTACAGAACAGTGTGTTCACATGTCTGTGCCTTCTCAATCTGTTTGAGGAAGAGCAGAACAGATGGGCTTAAAATATAGAGGACTGATACTGTGTTGAGTGTGAATGGCAGTGTCGTGCTTTATGAAGCCATAATGTTATTGTGTAATAGGAGAAAGGCCAAACGCAGACTAAGGGACAGATAAACACACAGGCAGGGTTAATGAATATATTGTGGAAAACCAAAACAAAGTCAAGTACGGGTCGAGGTGGACTGTTTTTACAAATGATCAGTGTCAGCAAGAATAATAACAAAAAATAATAACAATGAAAACCACAATCAGCTTGATTTTTGTCTGTTTATTCATCTGTGTTCCACATGTGTTTCATTGATTTAGTTCAGATAGGGATTTGATTGATTTGGATGTTCATTTCAATATTTATTATTATTATTTAATAATATCCCACAATTTTGTTGTATCACACAATGACAATAAAAGCATTCTATTCTATTTATTAAGTAAAAAATGGTACATGTCCACCAGGGTGACACTAGTCGATTAAATGGCTTTAATGTGATTATATACCTGTACACTCAGGTATTCAAACCACTTGAAGGGCTAAAAACAAAAGCAAATGCAGCAAAGAGGCTTGGCATAGCAACAGGGAAGACGCATTACACTGTGGAACTAGACAAAGAAAACAGGTGAGCATCAATACACAAAGATAAATTATCGGCAAGTAAAAAGGAACAGGCAATAGAGTACGTAGGGGCAGGAAATGAAAAAAGATTTTAGAATTTTAAAAAAAGAAGCATGGTCAAAATATAGGTCTCTGTAATGAAAATGATTACATTTGAGGATTAAGACTTGGTTCAAGGTTAGTGATGGGCACGTTCAGTGAAGGTCAACGCTGTGTCCATTAAAGTGATGGAGACATGTGTCTTTGGGGATGGACAAATAGAACTAGAGATTTAAAGCCTGTGAAATGGCCCACCTGGTGCATTATTACAATCAATCAAATTCACACACAGAGGGGCACAAATAAAACAACCCTGCAACAAAGGAAGCGGCATGTTCAAAAGTCTATTCACACACATATGTGTATAAAAGCAGAACAGAAACGGGGTTTTAGCAGGTGTTTGCAATTTTGACTCTGATATTTTGCACAAAATACGCAACGTAAGCACACATTCTGTTTCAGCTGCACTTTATATAGGTGCAATTATACGAACAAATAAGAACTCGCAGACTGTGTCAGGGTGATCAATCCAGGGCAGGTGCATAGGAGTATAAAGGGCAGTATGAGTTACGGACCGCTACTGCCCCTCCACCAAAACGTCCACTTCTAGACATGAGTCTGCCATTTTCTAGGCAAAGTGTAGCAGGGACTGATGGGAGGGGGTGGGGGTGGGGGGGCTAAAAAAGCAGATTTTAAGGTTGCTTTATTCCCTTTGGGACCATCTGTTTCTTTCTGCTTATGTCAGACTGAGAGCCGATGGCAATGAGCAGAGTGGGTGTCTTTTAAGGCAAAGAAGATAATGGCTATTTGGAAGGATTATTTAAGGGCCTTTTAAGGCCATATTTTATGGCCTTCTATCTCCTTATTGACATAAATCATAAAACTGAGCTGAAATCCTTTATCTTTGTATGCAATTCATTTTGGTTACACAAATCCTCAACTATGTTTAAGCACAAATATGGAGCAGATTTTCATGATATATTGCATGTCAGTCTGTATGTGGCTTAAGACTAAAACTATTGGTAAGAAGAAACTTGTTTAATGAAATTGAAATAAAAAGGCAGACGAAAAATGATAATGAATAATGCAAGACAAGCAAAAATACAATATAAATGCAGGTGAAATCATTTTTGTTTTTAATGTCTCCTTATGTTTTATGGCACACAAGATTAAAATGGACCTTTTTAATAAACAGTGTTCTTTTTCGGTTTCAGTAAATCAGTGTTTTTCTTATTATATATGGAGAAACAAAAAAAACTGCTTATGCAAATAAAACTAAAATCAAAAAGAGGAGGTGAAAATTCCTCCTCAGTCTGACCTGTTGGTATTTTATTAATTGTACTGGTAACAAATGTAACTTGTGCTTTCATTTTTATGGTTAATTTTTTTCCTGTCTGATTCGGTGTCCAACACTCAGTCAGAACCTCCCTCTCCTGGTTCTAGGCCTGTCTTCTCTCCACACACAGAGCCGTGTGTGTAGTGTACACAGACAGACAGTCTCCAGGCACCACACCCGCTGGAGGGGTCATCTAGCAGGGCCTGGGCTCCAGGCACAGCACCTTATTAGGAGATAAAAGCATCCACATCCATCTCCTCTACAGCCCCCACTTTTCCTTCTGCTTCAGTCTCACACAGTGTTTTGAACAGCTCATAAGTCATAAAAATCATATCTAATGTCTCCTCGCTGCCCTGTTGTCCTTTTCCTCACTATCCTAACATTTGAAAGGCAAATGACTCTTTTGAAATGAAGCTCACTCATTGCTCTGCATTATCTCAAACATTGTGACGTCTTCCAGATATTTATGCTGCTACCATGCCATTAAAATCACCATTCAGACGTAATCATCCATCATGAGAGCTGCTCTGTGGCTGACCTGTCTGTGTCTCTGTGAGGAAGCGTGCGTGTGCTTAGTTTAATTGATTATAGCTCACCTAATTTTCTTCTTTAATCTGTTTTATCATGATCAGGGCTTTCCATTTCAGGGTCGCAATGAATAATTATTAGTGTTTTATCACAGCCTCTTCTTCTTCTTGAAGAGTCCATTAGCTTTGAATGAAGAATAGCTAAAAATTAAAGTGTTTTTTTTTTTTTGTTTCTTTTCCTCCTCGTCAACTGAGGAGACTATATGTACTGTTTAAAGGAGAAATAAATAAAAATTGTAAAACAAAATTTATTTTTTTCAGTGTATAGCTTTTCAAATGGTGAGCATGCTTGAATTTTGTGTACATCTTCAGTGAGAATTTTAGCCTCTTTTAAGCATTTTAAGAAGAATTCATTTCCAACTATTTGTAATTATTCCAAAAATATTTTTTCTTACATTTCTCATTTTTTAATTAGATAGCTGATCAAAAAGTGTCTTTTCTATTCTTGTCATTATTGT
This sequence comes from Maxillicosta whitleyi, assembly GCA_029822895.1. Taxonomy (NCBI): domain Eukaryota; kingdom Metazoa; phylum Chordata; class Actinopteri; order Perciformes; family Neosebastidae; genus Maxillicosta; species Maxillicosta whitleyi. The sequence goes on from JAPSES010000104.1 coordinate 11,738,326, forward strand.
TGTTAATGTTAATAATAATAATATATATTTTTTAAAACCTACTGATTTCTGTATCTTAGCATTTACAAATGACCACTATTTGGAAACAAAGTTTGAGGGTGAAGTTAATGTTGAGAAGACAGACATTGCTCACCCCCCCTCCAGGCACCACTAATGCTTTCTCTGTCTTACTCTTGTGTAATGCATGGCATGCATTAAGGCATTAACCTAAGTTCATATGCCCTAGAGAGTTACCTACAACAAACTGATGCCAAAACGTCAGACTGTAGTCTCAACAACAGCTGCCAGGACAAAATTATCACTGAATAAATGATGAAAGTATGTTAAAATAGCATCTGATGGAATGCCTCATGTTGGTGTATTTTTTCTGCTGCTGCTGCAGGTAACCAGGACCTGTGTGGGGTCGAGCTGCGTATTGAAGAGCTGAGGCATCACTACAGGGTGGAGCATGCTGTCGCTGAGGGGGCCAAAAATGTTCTTAGGCTTCTGGGGGCCAGTAAGGTCCAAGACAAGAAAGCCTTGTCAGAGGTTAGACAAAACAATCACACAAACCACACAGAGATCCTTCTACAGACACACCCGCAGACACTTGGCATATAACATTAAAGGGGTCTATCTAAGATTTATATTCCAAACTCTCAGAACAGCAGGGGGAATTACATACCTGAACACACTTATGAATACCAAAACTCATATCTATCTACTGACTCACTGAGTAAAATATAAAGCTCATTGTTTACACACATCTGTATGATGGTATCATCAAGTATTCTCCTCCAAAGTAAAATCCATAGGCGATTATTTTGACACTCAGTCAGAATAACGCTGTCTTTTAATTTTTCATTTTTTTCATCTATCAGCTGATAGTTTACATTAGCTCTATTAGCTTGGCTTGTTGTTTTTTTAGTACCAGTAAAGTACAGGTCTATGCCTTAAGCTACTTGCGCTTTATTATTGTTACTTAGTGGTTAGATATGGTTCTGTTGTGCCTGTGCACTTTATTGTTTGTCCTTTACTTTCACATCATGTCATGTCTTGTCTATGCATGGGACAGAGAGAAACACAATTTCGATTCCTTGTATGCCTAGTACATGTGAAAAACTAACAATAAAGCTGACTGACTTTGATTTTAAAGAGAAAACAGCCATAGTAAATCCAAAAATCACCCCCTTTTTTTAGTACCATTTGTGTTGTCAGTAGCAACACTAAAGAGCTGTTTGTAATCGAACAAACAAGGTCAGAACTGTCACAGTTTAGTCTGAACCATAGATCAACAAACATCCCATAACTGTATACCTTTATAAGTCTCATAATAAAACTCACCTGTGTAGAAGAAACACTGCAGTTTCAGTCACACAGTAACACATTACTTCTTCGAATGGTCACATAAATCTGATGAAATGTATTCATTTCATATAACAATCTATACACTGGTGACTTCACAGCTATTTGTTCTAAACTCTCAAATGATAATTTTCAGTCATTTTTAATATTGTAATGTAGAAATACTACATTTAGCCTTTCTACTGATGTGCTTGGTTTAACTTCTATTGGGACATGTTATTTATGCTGCATCTGTCTTGGTACCAATACATACAGAATATCTGAATATTACATCATTACTCTCACTTAACCCTTGTATTTTCTTTGGGGTCAATTTGACCCCATTCTGCTGCTTTCATCTATGGCAGTGGTTCTCAAATCCGATCCTCATGGTCCAGTGTCCTGCATGTTTTAGATCATTTCCTCTTCCACCATACCTGGAAGCCATTACATCGTTATCAGACTTCTGCAGGTCTTGGTGATGAGTCAATCACTAATTAATTCAGATGTGCTGCAAGAGGGAAAGATCTAAAATATGTAGGACACTGGGCCACGAGGACCTGATTTGATAACCACTGGTCTATGGGATGTGGAAAGCCACGGCAGGGTTGATTTTGAGTGATTTTGTCCAGAGTGTGATTATCTTTCACTTCATTAGTTGAATGTTGATCCATTATTTATACTTGCATAGCAGCTTCATCTACTGAGTACTTACTAGAAGACACATTTACCCTATAAAACACATCTATACTGAAACATTATAAACTATTTCAATAACCATGAACTAATGAAGTTTAGTGTGAAAATGTGACTAAAGTGAGATAGGAGGCTTTTGGAGCCAATTTCTTACCTTTGTAAAGTGAGATTTTGGATGTCGAAGTAGCATTATGTATAAATCTGCTCTGTCTTTGCTCTGCAGGCTCAGTCTCGTCTAAGCGAGGCATCTCAGAGATTGGACCTGCTGAGGGACTCATTGGACCAGCGTCTGGCGGAGCTACCAGAAGACCATCCCAAGTCCAGCGTCATCAAAGAGGAGCTGGTTCTGGCTTCATCGCCTGCCTTCAGCTCCCGCCATGGTGCACCTTATCTCCACAACCAGTACAGCACCCTTAACAAACCCTCACCTCTGACTGGTATGTTCCAAAATGATATGATTGTGCAGGCCAGAATCAAAGCAAGTGCATTGTACCATGTGAGTCCAGAAGAGGGAAATAAGAAAAGCACTCACAAATATTTACATGAACTTGTTAATATTTACATTAAGAACCTCTGATCTTCTGCAAATAGTCTGCATAGACGCACAACTGCTCAAACACAAACAATTACAAAATGAACCAAAATATAATGAAAAAAATATTACCATCACAACATAATAACCAGTAAAACAATGGGAATATTGGTGATGGCATGCTCATACGCTGCTGGTGCAAAACTCCACCTATGACTGAGTTGGTTTTATAAACTTTTCCTGTGCTGAAACATTAACATGACATATGTCAGTTTGTTTTTATCGGTAGGTTTAAGTGACAGCAATAAGTTTAAGACATATATTTTCAAAACACTTTAATGTGCACTAATGATTATGGCTGGATGTCTTTTTATTTGCATGATTTTAATTATTTCTGGTGTTGGGGTGTTTGTTTTGCTATGATGCAGAAAAATAGGAATTACTACCCATGTGTGGTCAGTTATTCCATACAGCTCTGCATGATGGGTTCAAAAGGATCCATTTATGGCTATTTGTGGAAGCATGCATTAGGCTAATGCACACAGTTCAACAATATATGTAAGACGGTAATATAATACCATCCGACTGGCACAGATTTATAGTCTGGACTTGAGATCAGTTTGTTTATTTGGCCGCTAGTGACTGAAGTCTGTGGTTAAACATGCCTAACCTGTTTGCGTTTGTCTTCAGGTACCTTACAGGTGCAGATACTGGGCTGTGTGGGTCTGTTGGAGGTGGTCCCAGGACGTAATAGGGGCATAGCTGTTATGCTGCCGTGTTACAGCCCTGGAGACACCAGGTCCTTCATGAGGGGCAGCAAAGGACTTTATGGACGTAGCGGCTCAGTCAGCGGAAAGACACCCAGCAAAACAGATGAGCTCTCCTGTAAGTGTTTATACATGGTAACAATATCAGAATTCTCACAATTGATTAGATAATGTCATTTCTCATGTCTCATTCATTTCAGACTGACTTTTAAATTTGTGTTTTGAGAGAATTTTTTATTTATGGACTCCACAACAAGACCTATGCCAGTCAAGTCAGTTTAGAACCAAATTACCTGATTGGGAAATGATTTAAAAAAAAAAAAAAAAAACAGTTTTTACACGTGTTTTTCTGGAGGTGATAGTTAAACTTGCTAAAGAGTGAAATAAGATACTTCCTTTTTTTATTATTAAGTACAAGTAAGTAGAACAATTTGCATGGGAGCAAAAAAAATTCTGACCAACTTACTCAAATTATCAGTATGAGAACATTAAGACTGGACACTGTTAATAAAACTAAAAACAAACCAATAACCACCAACATGAAATAGGTAGCTTCTTCAGAATGTATCAGAGCATACCCAGCGAGTGTGTCACATTTGGTGTGTTGTTTAATGTATCTTCTCATTAAAAAAAAAGTCTTCCTTACATCTGCTGAAACCTGCAGAGACCACGTCTGTTCATGGTGAATCGAGCGGAGCATAGTGATGTTACTTAAACTGCAGCATCAGCAAACTAACCATTTCATAAGTAAATTCCCTGAGTAGGCAGCTTTTTAGTTTGTGCATTTTTCTGCAGAGCTTCATGAGACATTAATGAAATGCCTCAATCAATACTTGCATTGTTACGTATTCTGTTAGTAGCTTTTATTTTACACAGCTCACTGCTCTTAAAGGTCAACGAACTTCTTGCACATTGCTTTGGGCTCATGCATTTACTGTAAATATCTGTGTATGAATAACTTCTATTGAGTAAATATAATTGCTTTGTGTGTAGCTGAGGTGAGTGCAGTATTAAAGCTGGATAACACAGTGGTTGGACAGACGGCGTGGAAGACTGTGGGAGAACAGGCCTGGGACCAGACCTTCACTGTGGAGCTAGAGAGGGTCTGTACACACAAGAACTCCTACAAGTGATAAAGGTCACCAGAACCATAAGAAAAACAGGGTGTGACTATATTTGTGTGTGTGTGTGTGTGTGTGTGTTTTTAGGCGAGGGAGATGGAGATCGCTGTTTACTGGAAAGACTACCGCTCTCTGTGTGCTCTGAAGTACGTGAAGCTGGAGGAGTTCCTCGACAACCAGAAGCACCGAGTTCAGCTGGAGCTGGAGCCTCAGGGCCTACTGCTGGCTGAGGTACACACCAAGACGCACATTCAACTATGACAGCGATGGGGGGAAAAAAATAGAAAAAGGAACAGCAACACATAAAGCTGCAAACAGATGTCCATGCTATAGGAGTGCTATAAATACACACAGATATTCAGATGTGTGCACCTGCCCACACACAAGCTGTCACACACACCTGTGCTGAAAAACATCACTTTGATATTTCACACTTGAAAGCTGCAGCTGCCTCAGTGTGCTATGTTACAATGAAAAGTGTGTGTGTGTGTGTGTGTGTGTGTGTGTGTGTGTGCGTGCGTGTTTTCCAGGTGACCTTCTTTAACCCTGTCATTGAGAGAGTTCCTCGCCTCCAGAGACAGAAGAAGGTGTTTTCTAAGCAGCAAGGTGAGAAAGATGAACTAAAAAATATGACATGACATAATTTTTCATTCTCTAGTTAAAGTTATGTATCCACAAACTGACTAGAGACCAGTTGTTCCTCTTGCAGTCTCTATTTTTACTTAAACAGCACCCCCTAGTGGTACAAAAGTTTCACATAAAAGTCTTATTTTTAAAAGTTTTATTTTATTTTGCCTTTATTTAACCAGGAAGATTAGAAATCTCTTTTGGAAGAGGGACCTGGCCAAAATAGCAGCCATACAAAACACATACATGATTACACAATGAACAATAAAACACAACAACACTTATTCAATCATAACGGCATCAAGAAAAACAGTGACATTACTCCTTCACTGCATTCTCCATGATACTTTTAAAATCATTAACAAAAATTAATGTTTGTAGTTTACAGTTTTTTTTAAACGTTTTTCTACAACCATGGTGCATGGTAGGAAGATTCTGTGTTTCCAAAGTCTGTCAGAACTCGGGAAACGGTCAAAAGCAACCGTTTGGAGGAACATAGATGGAAACTACTAGAGCTAACCGAAAGAAGATTACTGAGGTATTTTGGGAGTTAACCCAGGAGAGCTTTATAGATGAACATAAACCAGTGTTTTTGTCTATAAATGGTTATTGATGTGCAGCCCATTAATCATAGAGTACAGGGTTCCAGCTAGGATTTTATTTTAGAGTGGGAGGGGGGGATTGTGCGAGGAGACACACAGATAATTCAGATAAGTGTTAATGTGGGACCCTGCGCTTGATCTGGGCAAACAATTACAGTCAAAATACCGATAAACTATACTGAAATTTTACGTATCAGGTCAAAATTTTAGCGTCAGGGGCCAATACGCTAAATTGCGCTAGCTAGAACCCTGGAGTGCAGTGGTGAGTGGGAGATTTTGTATTTGAAATGAAACATAAAGAAGCATGATATACTGAATGAAGGCTCCTTAAAGTGGAGGTAGCTGCATGTCTGTACAGCAAGGGTGTCCAATCCTGGTCCTCGAGGGCCACTATCCTGCATGATTTAGAGCTTTCGCTCTTCCAACACACCTGATTCAAATGATCAGCCTCATCATCAAGCTCTGCAGAAGCCTGGTAATGACCATCAGGTGTGTTGGAAGAGGGAAACATCTAAAACATGCAGGACAGCAGCCCTCGAGGACCATGATTGGAGACCCCTGCTGTATCAGTCGCAGACACAAGAGGTAGCGTCTTATTACCTCCGCCAAGGGGGTTATGTTTTTGCCTGGGTTTGTTTGTCCGTTTGTTAGTTTGCAACACCACCAAGGGCCATCAGTCAGTGGGAGCCTCCACGTCTTCGGCAACACACCGTAGCCTACCTGGCAATTCAGGAAACCACCGTTACCTGCGTGGCTATTATTAGCCTTAGTTTTGACCATTTTTGCTCAGTAAAAAACCCTATAAATAACGAAGCAGTCACAATCTGCTCACCTCACAAGTTTGAAGATGTGGGGGCTCCCACTGACTGACGGTTCTTGGTGTGCGTCTGCTGTGTTTCTCCGCACCAAAAAATAGTTCCCATACAAAATGAGCAAGACAAGCCCTTTGCGCTGTGAATTGCGCCGTCATTCATCATCGAAGTGAATGCACAGTACGAGGAAAGTAATCGGGGGACAACATTAAGTACATTAATTCACTTTGGCCGAATTCACTTCCTTGGCAACGTTAGGATGCATGTACTACCTGTTACTACGCGTCACCAGCCAGTGGTCAGTTGTCATGGATTCGGACATTGGCTGGGTTATCAGGAAAATGCTTCCACACATTTATTTAGTCTGGGGAGTGTGGGGGATACACTGAATTTGGTCTGGGGGTGACGTATCCCTTTAAAGGGGTTGAATAATTGTGTCAATGAAGAAATAACAAAAAAGCCTTTTAATAATAATTTAAAACAATTGATGTCATTTTAGTTGCTTTAACAAATCCTTGTAAGATTTCATTATGAACACAATTACAAATGTAACTGAATTCCCTAAAACCCTTTACAGCATTGGGGGTTGAATAATTTCGTGCACAACTGTATAACACGGTCTGTTATGGAACAACCAGGAGGGAATTGAAACGAGGCTTTGTACCAGTTCCAGTTGTCACACTGAGAGAATAAGAAACAAAAGCCTGTTTCATGCACCACCTGTAGTCTGGACAGATAAAAGACCTGGGCACTATTTGACAAAATACAATCATGGACTGGACATCTGCTTTGATATTTGTGTACTAGGTTTGTGAAATGCATGATGGTGAATAAGAGAAGAGTAAGTGTATGTGGTTGGTAGCAAAGTACTGTATAGCTTTGGATTTTTCATTATAGTTTAGTTTTATTTAGTTTTGACTTTTTTTCTCTAATTTAGTTAGTTTTCATTAGATTTTAGAGCAAGTTTGCTAGTTTTTATTAGTTTTTGTGTTTTTCCAAATGCTTGGTTTTAGTTTTTTCATATCTTTTATCTTCCTCGCTCTTGTATTCAAAGAAATCCCAACTTTAGCCTCTATCTTGCCAGGTAGACTGAGGATGAGAAGCCGACTCAAAACAACAAGTGATGGACTGTGAAGTGCTGTGTGGTGCCCCCAGCTAAAATTGCTTGTGTGAAATAAATCAATTTCATATCAATCCAACATTGACAAAAACGAAAGGAATTTTATCCATCAGTTTTAGTTTTGTAAGCACACACATACATTTTCGGTTATGTTTTTTTTCTTTTTGATTGTAGTTTTTATTTATTTCAGTTAGTGAAAATGTTTTATTTTTTGTTCTAGTTTTGGTCATTTCATTAGTCTTTATTAATGATAATAACCCTGTTTGCTTTGATGCCCTTAGACCTGTGCTACCGTGCACCTCAGAGGAGAAACAACACATATTCAAAATCTTCCATTTTTTCAGTCGTCACACTTTTAAACTCCGACAGCAGTCATTTTATGTGGAGTTTTTTAATATTAGCAGAACTAACAGGGTCTTTTAACCTGCATTAGTATTGATTGATTACTTATTGTTGATTATTTAATGTATCCATTTGTAGTTTCCTTCTGTCCGTGCGTATCTTCTCTGTGTAGACTGATTCATGTTTGTCACGTTGCACTTTGAATATTTACTGATGTCTGTGGTCAGCTGCAAAAGAATTCCCCCTATTAGATAAATAAAGTTTTCTGAATCTTGATTGGCGGTGGGCCGCCCTCAGAGACAGATGTATGTAAATAACTTTCGGTGTGCATTTGCGTTTCCAGGAAAGGCGTTCCTTCGGGCTCGTCAGATGAATGTAGACATCGGGACGTGGGTGAGGTTGCTTCGGAACGCCATTCCTACAGTCAACAACTCAGGAACCTACAGTCCCAACGCACACAGCCTAACACTTAACACCGGGTGAGACACACACACATTCACAAAATACACACAACAATTGAACACGAATGCACTGATTCATACATGCAGATTCTCACATTTTGCATCAGTAGAACCTAGATCTGAGCATCTGTTTGTGACGTTTGATGGCCGTCAGTCAGCCTTTGCTATCAAACTCAGCAGCATTCCTGGAACCTTTTTTCCTTGTGTTTTCCTGGCAAAGGATAAAGCACGAGGTGCTTTCTCTGCCCCGTTGTTTAACAACCCTTCTGTGTTTTTGTGTGTGTTCATTCGTCTGTCTGCATCACCACGGTGGTTTGTGTGTGTGTGTGTGTGTGTGTGTGTGCGTCTGTGTGGATTTTCCAGGGAGATCTCTGTGGAGAAGTTGAGTCTGGACAGCGACTCTCCAATAAGAGGCGATTACAAGAGAGACGTGGAAACACACACACCGGTGAGACGGACAGAAAGATAGAGAGGAATTATGAGGAGGTGGTATCTGAATTTACTGTAGTAAATCCACGTAACAGAACAGTCACTGCTGGGTGTTAAAACCTAACACCTCAATTATGCTCTTGTGAGTAAAAAGTAGGTATGAGGCCATCGTGATAAATTTAGACATCGTGAGGCATCTTATTTTCAGCATATTTTTGCGTTTTCCATCCATCCGTCACATTCTGAACCCGGTGTTACAGAAACATTTTGAGGCAGTATCTTTTGGAATCTCCAAGATGAGCAGATGTTACTGATACTGTAATTTAATGGGCAAAAATCACTGTGACCTCATAAAACATATTTAGAACAATGAGTGAAGAATGTTGTAGTAATGATGAGAAAATGACACATAAACATGCAACATAAAAAGAGGAAGTGATGGCATTTTCATATTTAAAGGGCCAAAAATTAACGTAACTTGTCACATGATAATGTTCTGTGTCTTCAGTAGATGCTGTGTTTTTCACTGGGGTCATGCGTATCAATATACTGAGAACTTCCATTTTGTCCAAAAATTCATTATACTATGATGAAATGCTTTAAAATAACAGATTAGTCGGTAAACAGTGCTGAGTTTTTGGTTTTTTTTTTTAGTCCCCTGAATCTAGAACTCATAATGATTTCTCTCAGATACTACGTTTTGGTTTGGGGGTTTTTAATATGGGACAAAAAAATTTCCAAAATAAGTTCACATTTTTGTGTAGCACAATTAAAATCTAACAAAATAATACAAACATTAGAAAAATAGGAGTATTTATGCAACAAAAGGGCTCATAACACACCCACACTCTCTATCATTCTGCTAATAATGATATATTGTGGTTGTGATGGTGAATTATAATCAAAACAAGGCTTTAAATGAGCCCAAACGACATGTTAAGGTTACAGGTTATTCATAGGAAAATCAGTTTTTTTGCACAATACATACATATCACCCACCGCCTTCAGTCAGATGACTAGCTAATGCCAATCAACAATTGGCTGGTACAGCTCTCCGAACCTTTTATTACATTAATAGTGTTCACTACTTGTATATTTACATCACATTTGCATACAAAGCTACAGTCTTGAACAGGCATATAAACAAGTGAGGCTGTAATTCTATTTGTTGCTATTAATCACACATTACAGGTTTTTGTCCTCACTCAAACAAAGATTCCATTAAAATGTTTACATGGTACCAATGCACACACAGATTTAATTTAACTACAAATAAAAATGCTTTTGTAAAGTGTGAAAAGGTCAGTTTTTCAGTATATACACATTTCTAAATACCTTCTGATGTCCTTTTTCATAATGTAAAAATGATAACGTCTCTCCTACCAAGAAGAAATATGGAGTTTTCTTCGGAGGATGTCTATTTATTTAAGTTGATCTGACTCTTTACATAGATTGTATGTCTCAACCTACAAATGAAACACATTCTGAATGCACTATATACACATCCAGAGACTCCTCATTAAACTGGAATAATCTAAATATCTATATCCTATGTCTTAGTTGTAGAATGCTGCATTTTTTTTAAAAATATATACAGTTTACATGACACTTGACTCGGTGACTTCTTTTATATTCAAAATAACAGTGAAATATCAGTGTGCAAACTAGTGTACTATACGGACACTGGCCTCTTTTATAACATCACATCTGTCCAATCAGCAACCAGAAAAAAAAAAACTCAATTAAACCCCAGAATGCTAAACGGCATCGTCTGAAATTATTACTTTCATTATTTTCCCATAATTTCCCACCATATATTAACATTATTTATGCCTACAACATTCATATCTAAACACAGGTGACACATTGACTTATAAAGACTTGTGTGAAACCGTGTTGACGACGGAAAGTTACTTGAATGACTGTAAAGATTCACTTTGACCAATAACTACAGAGGAAAGGAAACAGACGTGTGGAAAACAACACGTACATGAGTGAGTCCGTTTGTCACGTTCAAACTGTTGCCATAAACCCATGTCTTGTCATCTGTCCTGTGTCCTACTGTCTTTCTGTCTCCGTCTTTATGACTCTGTGTGTTTTCCTCTGTGTCTCCTTCCTCGTATGTCCCCCATCAGGACCGACTGCAAGTCATTGAGCCTTTCTCCCCCCCAGACCTCACCCCCGAGTGCCCCGTTCAAACCCCACCTGTCAGCAGGTACAACCACACGCAGAAACATGACGTCCTTTTGCTTTTATTTGGTATATTCTGTTGTTTTTATACCATTCCCAGAATGTTTTAAGCTGTAACCATGAGTACATTAGATTATCACTCACAGCTCCATTTCTCATTATGTTGTATTTGTCGGTTTGTACTTCATATTATAGTTTTGTCTGGTAGTTTTATTAAAATGACGACCGTCTTTCCTGCTCACTGTGTTCCATTCGTCTTCAGTAAGCAGAAGAAAGGTCCTCTATCCCTCCAGGACTTCAGGCTCATAGCTGTGCTCGGCAGAGGACACTTTGGGAAGGTATGGTGTCATTAATGGGGCTTTTGGAAATGACAAAACTATTCAGTCACTTTACTGAACTAACACAATCACAAGTGAACCAGTCTGAGCTTGTCCGTCTGTCTCCAGGTGTTGTTGTCAGAATACAAGAAAACAGGAACGATGTACGCCATCAAGGCGCTAAAGAAAGGGGATATCATAGCTCGGGATGAGGTGGAAAGGTGGGTTTTTCTGTGTTTATCACCAAACATTGTCCTGTTTTTATTTTTTACATTGAGGGTTCTACTCTGTCATTCCTGTTTAGCGTGGTTTTAAGTTATTTCATGTGCTGCTGTGTTTGAAATAACCATGAATATAGATCGTCTGTGAGCTGAATGTGGGTGTCTCATCTGACGAAATATACGCGGCCTCGTTATGTGTATACATGTTTAGTTTATTTATTTCTTCTCTTCCTCTTCCAGTCTGATGTGCGAGAAGCGCATCTTTGAGATTGTCAATATGTCGCACCACCCATTCCTGGTCAACCTCTTTGCATGTTTCCAGACATCAGAGCATGTGTGTTTTGTTATGGAGTACACAGCTGGAGGCGACCTGATGATGCACATCCACACGGACGTCTTCACAGAACCACGAGCTGTGTATGTAACTATGCATTGTAAAGGGAATGTGAGGGGCAAAGAGGAAGCCAAAGGGAGGATGTTTTTTTTTTTTTTTTATGTTGTTCATTTTTGTTTTGTCAGGTGTAATAAGTCTATAAACACACACATATATATAATAATAATAATAAACTTTATTTGTATAGCACCTTTCATACAAAAACTGTAGCCCAAAGTGCTTCACATTGAT
>JAPSES010000104.1:11754794-11779744 GCA_029822895.1 Maxillicosta whitleyi
AAGGATTCTCTATTAGTTATCATTGGCATTGCTGTGGTAATAATAACAAATGTCCACCAGATGGCGACTCATGTTTTGTCATATAGTCCGTGGATCTAGTTCTATGGAGCTAGATCCTGAAGAAAACCACCATTACGGAAATGTCAATGTTATTGTTGTTGTTATTTCTTTGTTAGCAGTATGTAATTCACATTTCTTTGGGTTTGTTTCCAGTGTCAAGAATCTAATAAAATAGATTAAAAAAACAAATGTGGGAGTAATATTGCGCGGTGTCAGTCACAATATGTGGGGGAACTGTGCTGCTTGGCGGAGGTTTGCGCTTTCTGAGTGCTTTTCTAGTTGTTAATATCTTCAGTGTAACTTGTGTATTTCACCAATTCATCTCGCGGGCCTGATTTGGACCCTTTAATGGACTGGTTCTGGTCCATGGCCGAATGTTCGACACCTGTGGTTTAGATTCTTTAAGGGTGAATTTCTTTTTTTTGTCTTGTTTACCTCCAGAATGTGGACTGGGAGGCCCTGCTCCAAAGGAAGGTGCCCCCGCCCTTCGTTCCCTCCATCGGCGGCAAAGAGGACGTCAGCAACTTCGACGAGGAGTTCACCACCGAACCGCCGACCCTCACGCCGCCACGTGAGCCACGCATGCTCTCCCGCAAAGACCAGGAGAGCTTCAGAGACTTTGACTACGTCTCTGACCTGTGCTAGTGGGCCGGGGGAGATCGCAGACCTCAAGGAATGTTTGACTTACGAAGGCTTCAGAACGTGTGTTTGGAGCAGATTGATCGTCACGTCTGACTGTTTGTCTACGTTACTTACACTGTGAACGAATGCGCAGAGACTCAAGTGTTTTGTGTGACTGTGAAGACTGTGGAAAATAAAATATCATGTCAAAAAAAAAAAAATAGAACTTTAAATTGAAGTAACAAAAGGTAAATGTGCGACATTTAATGCACCCCCTGTCCAATCATTGTAGACATAATGTGTGTTTTTTAAACGAACATTAGCCTTTAAAACACTTCTCCTTTGTGTCACCCGTGCAGCTGTGAAGGAGGAGCTCGCTGTATCTTCGTACTGTTTGGGAACCGATCAACGGTCTCTCATACCGATGCCTTACATTTGTACTTGTACTGATTCACAGAGGACCATCTTGTTTTTTTGGTTTTTTTTGTTTGTTTTTTTTTTATTTTGTGGCCCTTTGTGTACAGCAGCACCTGCATGATAGATTTGTACTCAGAAAGAACCTTAACATTCAGGCAAAAAGTGTGAGAGGACTACAGGGTAAAAGACCACTGTCTTGTTTTTATTGCAGTTAATTCTCCCAAAAACTCTGCGACGACTTCTACCACTTAATTTGTAGTTTGACTTTTAATCTCTGTAATTGAAATCCCACAATAGAAAGTTAAAATTATACATTTGGCATTACAACTGAATTATAATTGAGATGTTATTCGTTCACAAGCAGACACAGAACTCTCAGCATTGCTGTGACATGGAGGTTATTTGGTTTAAACTGAAGAAATTATGACACTAAGACTACACAAGAAGCATCAGACAACAGTTTTATAGACACGAAGTAAGCAGATGATACGATATCCGTCTGGTTTTCAGAATTTAATCCACCTCAGTGGGATAAATCTGTGATCGGTTTCATTTTCTATCATAGCTGATATCTTTGGATTATTAGTCTTTTATTCAGTCGGAGTTTACTGCTGTCACGTTACACTCCCTTGACAATACATTTCATAATAAACTATCATTCGAGGGAAGTTGATGAAATGGAAAAAAGTATGAACTACTAGTATAAGTTGTAATAACCCATGACCTGGAGGACCATCACCATCTCTGAGAACAGGAGGGTTTTGTTGTGAAGCTGTATGTACGGTGGTGTGGACTTTACTTATTTTATGTACAACAATACAAAACCCTGTGTGTGTATGATGTATTTTATATAAAACAAAACAAAACTGGAGTGAATATAACGATGTCTGTGTGTTTGTGTACGATACAAATTCAATCCAGGAACTGCTCACTGACATTAGACCAGAAAAATTTGGGAAAATTAAGACGCAACAGGTTCATCTGACACAAGCTAATCATGTCATGTTAATATAAAGGTATAATAGTGGAAACTGGAGCAGTTTTTAGTTTGACTCCTGATTGGGTATTTATATAAGAATTTAGATTTGGTGATTAGAGCAACTTTTGTGAGTATATTTACTCATTCTGTAAAATGTGCTCAAACCTGACCTTTTGCTTATAATGATTTTCTGTTTTGATCTTTATAAATATACAAGATTAAAAGCATAGTGATTGGCGTCAAAGTGGGAACGTGTGACAATAACAGAACTTAATTCTATGTAAAACTGACTTAACGTCACTTATAGGATCTGATTGTTTAAAAGGATCATATTTATCTAAACCCACTTTTATTAGTCTTTGGTTGATTTTTTTGTGTCTTTGGACTCTTTAATAGCTCAAAAATTTTCCTTTGAACCCTCCAGGTGCTGCAAAGCTATCTTTATATTTATTTTGGCTCCAGTTTGGATCCAGTGGATTTCTACAATCTGTTTTAACTCCTGCTTAATTTGTTACATTTATAACTAGTTACATCACATTTGCACATATAAGGTCAAGACTTTGGATGAACATTTCTCACAGTACGACATATTTGTCAGTAGCAGGAGTTGTAGTCCAGACTGAAAATATGTCCAAACTTTGAGTTGATTACCTAAAATGTTCAGTTGGTTGGATTAATGAACACACGTGGCTGAATGGGACATAGCAGCACCGTCAGCAATCTAGAGGGGGTGGGGGTGGGTTGTAGTGATATATGTTTATACGCTCTGTATACATAACAAAATTATGTCAATCTGCAAAAGTAATGTTGTTCCAGCCTTTCATCCACATTGTCAGTGCCCTGAAATGGTACTTTTGGAGAACAAGTCTCCGAGCAGAAGCATCCCAGAGGCTCTAGCTGCAGAAGCTGAAGGGTAGAGATCCACACCTCTACTTCCATTCACAACATGTGACCACTTCTCCATTAGGTTTAGATTTAGAGTTGGGGTGACATTTCTCTGGAAGTGGATCTCACATAAGTAGAGCTCCAGTTTCTCTGGCCTGCCACAACTAGAATCATCTTGAAATATCTCACAACACCGCCCTTGTGTTGCCGTATAGATATGCAAAATACCACATTTTGGAAATGAGGAGACCATAGTACCACATGACCAGACATAACCTTGTGTATGTTCACTGGATTCTTCTGTGATTTTAGGAGATGATTCTAGCTGTGCAAGACCAGAGAAACTGACACTCCACTTCTGGAAACATCACCCTAAGTTTAAGCCTAACCCTAAGTGGAGGTCACATGTTGTGAATAGAAGGGGGGGTTGAAGCTCTACTATATCCTCTTGGATTTTAATGTATCCTGTGGCTCTGTATGTGTTTGTATTTAGCACCACATATAGGTGTGGCATGTGTATTACACTGTTTTTACCCAGTTTTCCTGTTTCTATGTAGACTCAGATATTTCTTGAAATAATACATGTATGGACATGAAATTTTTTTAGAATCCACTAAAGAAAAATACCACAGCATTGTCATCTGGACGTAGCCTCTGGTAACTGGTACCCTAGCCTTTTCCTGTAACTGGATTGATGGTATGTGTGATGTTTGCCACAGTACTGTAGCAGCAGGGTGACAGGTTACCATACTGGTTACCAGTCTACATATAATGAAAGCGCTGATTGGTTCTGTGCAGGCAAATGACAAAGTTAGTACCACAGTACTGTGGCAATAGCCACTTCATTAAAAAAAAAAAAAAAAAAAAAAAAGGTACAATAAGACTTTATTGATCCCACTGTGGGGAAACTGCAGTGTTCACAGCAGCAAGATTCAAAGAATAAATCGTAGAAAGCAGAGAGAATATTCAAAAGGAAAATAGGAAATATATAAGTATCTGCTATTTATATTAGGCCTGCTTATAAAACTATTTTATTTGTATATCAATGGGGAAATCCTACTACTGTTATCATTAAAATAATTATTAAGGATTACTTTCACCTTTCTCATCAATCTTGCACGAAATTGTGAAATCTACTGTAAGCAAAATATTGAGGTGTTCTATTTGTAGAATTTGCAATAATCGGTGATGAAAATAATTATTAGCTGCCTTGGTCCTTCAAACGTTGGCGTGCGCCCGCGTACGTGTCCGTGCGTGCGTGTCCGTCCACGCAGTAGTGTGTTCGTGTGCTGCTGCCGACCAGAGAGGGGAGTCGAGAGCTCTGCTGGGAACTACATGGTGCTCAATTTTTCAAGATGTCGTCGTTGGAACAGAGACTCTCGCGAATCGAGGAGAAACTAAAGCAGGAAAATGAAGAAGCTCGCCGGAGAATCGACCTCAACATCGACATGAGTCCGCAGCGATCACGGCCCAGGCCAAGTGAGTGTCCGCCGTTGGGGGCCGGGGCGTCGGTAACTGCCAGAATAGCGGGGGGGAAATATCGAAGAGGCGGAGGGAGGGAAGGAGCAGAGGTGTTATGCTGCTCTTAGCTACTATAAGCTAACAGGCTAGCTACATAAACAAACACCGACTCTGCTCGGTCGGCTGCTTTTATTGTGAAGTCGTTCACATAACAAGTGCGTTTATATCTACGGTGACCAAGTCTAACTGTTTAAAGCTGAACCGCTGTCATTAAATAATTCGCCGACACTAAAGTCCCCGATCTGTTTTGATCCTGTCCTGTCAAACATGCTAGGCTAACAGGCTAGCGCTTTGAGTGATAGTCGGTGAAAGGCCCAGCGTGCTGCAGTTTGGAATCAGTTTATTAAATTAGACGGTCATGCCATTTATCCGCAGCTTATCCGCATTTTAATACGTCCATTAACCGGTGACATGGTGTTGATTTATGCCCAAAGAAGTGTTTTTATTTTAAGTTTTGACCCTTGACTGTAGACATGCTAATTCGTGCAGGCTATCAGATCGGTCTTTCTAGCATACAGAAGAGGTCCACCAGCTCAATTCGTAAACTGTCAACGTGTAAATTGGACTTAAAATTCGTAATTTCGGTGACAATTGTCTTTTCAGTCATTGAGTAAAGCTCTTAACAGTTTACGGTGGAGTCGGTACTTTGGCATGGGCTGGGCCTTTGAAACGGTCTGAAGCAGAAAAACTGAGCTAATAGAGCAGAGAAGTGTCCAACACGACCCACCGACGAAAGAAAAAAAAAAAACAGTGGGAGAAATCAAAAGAAACCGATCTCATGTCCTTCCAATGTGACAGTATTTCATAACTACAGCAATTCATGAGAGGACAGGCTGCAGATCACTCTTTCCTGTAGATCACCCTCCTGTCCATATCAGGTTCAAGAAACACTGACCTGCTTTATTCTGTTCTCTTGTTTCCAACATGTTTTGTGGAGTTACATTTTTTTTCCCAGTGAGGAAAATGTCACAGTATAACACAGTGGACTGTGGAAGAAGGCTGATGGTATTCTGTACTTTACTTTCCTGTCAGCAAATCCTAGCAAAGCAAAGGCCATGAATCTGAATCAACAGTGACATGATCTGGCTGTTAATGAAGACAGAACCTGGTCACAACTCTGTAACACACTCAAACACAAGGAATGTAGGGATATATGTGCACATGAGTCAGTGGGATGTCATGTTATATTATTTCAATAAATGCAGTAAAAGAAGAGTAGATAGATTTGGCTCTTCATTAAGTATTTGTGAAAGATATTAACTGTGATTTTCTATATTTATGACTTCTTGCATAGACTTAAATGTGAATTGTCACAAACATTATATTTGTTTAAATTATGCACCTATATATCCATCTTCTTTGCATGAAAATCCATACTACAAAATCTCATCCCTACCACCAACATAGTGTTTTTCACATTTTTATAATTGTTCTTATTGTTTGGCAAAATGTAAGAAATTTTATTTATTAATTGTCTTCAGTATATTATGGACATGCAACACACACTGAAATTGTCTGCTTTTTCTAACCCATCACTAGTTAAACATGCAGGAACTGACCACACACTACAGACTAGGAGCAGTGGGTTGTCATGTCAGGTGTCCGGGGAGCAAAAGCTGGAGAAAGTGCCTTGCTCAAAGGCAGGCACATCAGTCAACAAGCTGAACATTTCCTGCAACTGTCATTTGTGCAGGAACCACCTATACTTACTTTTAGATTTACCTATACCTGTTTGAAATGAGCTGATGATTTATCTTGTCAGGAATTCAGGTTGTTAAAACTGATCACAAAGAACCTAAAAAGAATGACCTGTATGTGCCTTTTCATATGACATTCCGGTACGAACACATCAGATCCTGCTGCCTTAAACACTCATTAGAGTACCAACATGTATGTTACATTATAGTCTGGATTATTTAAAAAGATGAAACAATGCTGTGTATTTATAATCTATTTTAAAGGTTACATTCAGCAGTATATATCATATGTTTCTGGATAAGAACCAAAGACAGTGTAGGAAATTCTGGAAATATTTAAGAGATGATTATTTTAATAGTTTTCAGTTTTGCATAGGATTTGTCGACAGTTGAAACAGTGGATTAGCACCACCCTTATATGTGACAAGTTGCGTGTGTCAACAAGAACAAGTTATTTGATTTTGGTTTTTTTTATTTCTTATATGATTTTCATTATTTGCCTGTGAGAATGTGTGTGTGATTGCCTCAGTGGTACAGTGTAGTAATGTGCGTGTGTGTATATTTTCTTTCCTCCGTCTAGTCATCGTGATCCAACTCAGTCCTGCTCCAGCCCCTTCCCAGCGTGCAGGTATCATTCAATCCATCGCTCTCTCTGCCACTGCACCTTTCTACCCCCCTCCCCATGTCACATCCCACCCCCAGTTCCCCTCACTCATCCTCCTTTTATCACGGTTAAATCAGACACCTGTGCATCCTTTGTTTTTGTTTTTGTTTTTTTTTTCATCTTTATCTAAAGCCTTTATTAGGATCTCACCTCTCCAACTCCACTCACTTTTAACCTTTTAACACTGTTATAAACATTGTTTTTAAAAATGTTGCTTTAATTTTCAATCTAAAAAGGACAGAGTACAAACAAGCTGTAGAGAAAAATCTAAGTTTGTCTGATCCCATTCTATATGGTCTCATTAACTTATTACTGTGGTGTTGAATAAATGCTTATATTAAAAATATTTTTCTTGTTTTTTTAGACACATTGGTCCTTACATCATAATAGGAACAAAACTTGAAACTGTGTCACTGCCCTTTGAAACCATGTTATTTTAAACCTGGGTCAATAAGTCCAAAAATTTCTAATATATTTTCCTAAATTTTGATATAATTGTAGCATAATATGTCATTTACCACATCATAAGCAAATTTAATTGAATTTACTACAGGAGATTTTCGGTCAAAAATGTTATTTTGTGCAATCATCATCCTTACTATGTTTAAGTACTTACAAATACCTACTTAAATGTGTAACACACATTGATATAGCCTTGGTTACATTTGTACAAAGTTAGAGCCCATTGAACACGACACATGTAACCATGTCACCCTGCAACAGCTGACAAAGTGTACTTGTGTTTCACTGACACAGAATAACCATATGTCTTTTAGACCAGAATATCAGAACATTTCAGTCATCGGTATAAAGTACAACATAACTTTTCTTACCTCATATTATTTGTATTCATCAGTAGTTGCTTTTGCATCGACTCTCAAGAGGTGGTTTTTATGGGGCATAGCACAGATAGTATCTCACACAAAACTACACTGGAAAGGCCTTTTTCCACAACTAGTCACATGAATAAAAGAAATGGATGTTGCAACAAATGAAGAAGAGTTTTAAAAAAAAACATGTTATGTGTGGACACACCAGGAAATCAAATAATTTTTAAATTTAGTACAGGATAGAGGGGTAGTGTATAATAATAATAATAATAATAATAATGGATATATCTGTAAATCAACATGATAATTACGTTCGTTGTCATGTTTATGAAATGACTTCTCGTGTCGTCTCACAATAACAAATAAACAAGTCATCGCATTTGTGATTTAATGGAAAAAAACCAACAGCACTTGTGTTTTTTCTACGTTTAATTAATATTAATACATTTTCCCTTATGTATCCAATGGAAAAGGAACTACTGGCAACACCTTCCATTTCATCAATATTGTGCATTTTTATTGACACACTACTTGTTGTCAATTTTTACCTATTTTAGTTAAGTTATTTTTATATATAATTCATTCTTACTGCTACTATTTGCATTCACTTTTTTTTTAAATTATTATTTGGTTCCTGTTTTATATTATTAATGGTCTCTACAAGCAGCATATAGCACCAGAACATTACCATCCCTCATGTTTATGTAAATTCCATTCATTTCAAGCTCCCAAACTTTTCACCCATACCTTATTTCACCCTCACAGACACAGTTTCCTACTTTCTTGCACTGTGTTTCTCACTAACTTTTGATTATTCTACAACTGAATAATAAGTTTCAAAGCCTTGATCCATGTTTATGA
Source organism: Maxillicosta whitleyi (assembly GCA_029822895.1). Taxonomy (NCBI): domain Eukaryota; kingdom Metazoa; phylum Chordata; class Actinopteri; order Perciformes; family Neosebastidae; genus Maxillicosta; species Maxillicosta whitleyi. The sequence continues at coordinate 11,763,330 of JAPSES010000104.1, forward strand.
AACTGGTCCTTGACCAGCGCTCATATTTCAGCCCCACAGTTATTTGCACCTCTGCTCAAATCACATCCTCTCTCCATGTTTCCATCCCCACTCCTCTCTTTGTCTGTGTGTGTCTGTGCCAGTGGCAGGGCAGTGTTGGTGTGTGTTGATATTGACGGTGTAAGTGTGGACGTGTGTCAGATAATTAACCCTCGTTTTGCTGGAGGCAGAGAATCACGGTGCATGTGGCTTCTGTGCACGGCACGATGTTTTGGGTTGTGTTTTTGTTTGACACCGTCTCTAATTGAGCATCCCCCTGGTCCATCTGCAGGAGTGCTGTGAACACTCTTGGCTTCTGTCTTTCTATGCCTTCATCCCTTTGACAACTTAAGACTTGCCTTCCTGTCCGAGTCTGACTGACTGACTGACTGTCTGATTTCCAGCTTATTCTGTGCTGTGCGGTTTTGGCTGAATTTCTCCACTTTCTTTCTCACACCAGACTGTTTGATGTTGTCCAGTATTTATCTTTTTGCATCCCCCTCCTCCTCTTCCTCCTCCTCCTTTTTGCAGCAGCACTGTGTGAGCAGGAGGCGGTGCAGCAGTGCCTGCGAGTATGTGTGTTTCTGTGTTTCCCCTCGTCCTCACTCTGTCTGCCTGTTTATCCTCCAATCCGTCCATCTGGAGCCAGCCGAATTATGGAGATGCGATCTGTGCCAAAGACTGCCTGAGTCTTCCTTCCTCTCCACACTAACCTCTCCTCCCTCTCTACTAACTGATTCTCTTTTTACAGGCCGATCCATCCACAGGTGACTCATGGATACAAACACCCTCTGGCAGTCTCAAAGGAGTTGCCAAACTGCTACAACAACTATAGTAATAATAAGAATCAAAGCAGCTAGAAATGTTTTGCCACCTTCAGTCACAAAGCTATGAATGAAAAATGTATATTAAGTCCAAATTAAAAACATTAGCAGTCAGGAGCTTGTCTTGGAACACCGTGGTCCCATAGCTGCATTATTTATTTTACATTTTGGGTTTTATTTTTTCTAGTTCCAGTCTTATGTTCCATTGGTTACAATAAAACTGGACCAAAAATACAGATCTGGGAATGTGGCCATATCTTTAAAAATAGATCCAAGAAAGAATCAAATATAAGGCGATCGAAGAGGTTGTAACCAAATTTCCAAATTAATTTAATTTATTTATAAGAGGAAAAGGGGACTGGTTGTAAATGTGTATCATACTCAGCTTTCCCGTGTGTCGTGGAAAAGCTTTGAGTTTGTGCACAGCTGACTTAAATGTCAGACTGCTCAAAGACTTCAGCTGTTGCTTTGGACAGTTTTATTTGAAATGAAAAAAGCCAGTGACTAGTGCAGTTCAAATAAAATCCCACTTTTTTTTCTTGAAAATATTAAGGCGATATCTGTGTACAGTACATCCTGAGCTGTGGGCTCACCCTGTCCTGCCTCTTTGCCTCAGAATGGTGTTGCTCTTGCACTGAAATAACAGGCCTGTTTGTTTTAATATTGGGGTGGGACATCAGTGAAACAAAAACAAATCTGTAACTGGGGGGGCGGGGATTCCTATGGTGGTAAAATGCTGTGCAGAGTCAAGATAAGAGAAAGAACTCTTTGACCTTTCCAAGGGCATTTTCTTTCGATACCTCATGGCAAATAATTTTCATTGAGCTGTAAATCAAATAGTTTTCTTGTGAGAAACTTGAATTCAGTGAGTGTGGAAAAATCTGAAGACAAAGAGTCTAGAGAGGAAATAGCACAAAAAACTAATATCATCTCTGTCTTTGTTGTATGAATCACTAAAATAACAGACTTAGTGATCGCATGAATTGTCATGGACATCTTACACCTTGTGGTGTGTTGGTGTGAAAATCATCATCCTCTCCTTCATCCTCCTGTCTGTCACTGACGTGTCATATCCCCCCCCCCACCTCAGCGCTCCAGCTGCCCCTGGCCAATGATGGAGGCAGCCGCTCGTCGTCTTCAGAGAGCTCGCCTCAGCACCATCCCTACCCCAGCCGCCCGCGACACATGCTCACCCTGCCCACACCTCCATATGGCCTACAGAAGAGTTTAGAGAAGTATGTGCATTTTCAGACACACGCTGGTGTTTATCTGATCAATGCAAAGAGTTAGAGCATGACTCTGGGCAGATGATATTAGCACACGTACTTCAGCTACATGCAAACCTCAGAACAAACTGTTGATAGATGTTGATGTTTTTTAACATTCATCCTTACTCTGCCTTTGTGTGTATGCTTCTTTCCTCACAGTGCAGAGATTGATCAGAAATTGCAAGAGATCATGAAACAGACGGGTTATCTGAAGATCGACGGTCAGGTAGGAAAAAAAAAACAAGGAAAAATGTGCAGTTGCTGATGTCTGGAATTGGAAACTGAAATCAAGTGCAATTTCTCCATTTTGCATAAGTATTATATATATGTGAATGTTATTCTTGTCAGCTTATGAAAAACAGAATTTTTAGGGGACCTTTTTGTGATTTAAAAATATGAATTTGTCATTATTTTATACACAACATGTAACTAATAACTAGTATGTTTCACACATAAAATCAGTACTGAATACCTGATCACTCACTAAACGGAGACTTAAGTAAAGCAGAGGTTATGGTCACACAGATTACAGCCTAAAATTCTATTAAAAAAATAAAAAAAATTAAGCAGGAACTAGAAAGTATTATGAGAATAAAATTTATTTAGTAGTAGTAAATAATGCTTTCCTTTTAATGTAACTCACTCTTAGTTTGACCATTTTAACATCCAAATATTGTCATTTGTGCTCAAAATATATGAAGTTTGTTGTGGCATATTGCAGGCCAGGTTAATCCACTTCATTTAAGCGTCTGTGAGCAGAACAGTCTCTCTGACCTGGACAACAGCCTTCCTCTGTGTGTTTTTCTCTGATTACAAGTTAAAGTTATACGTTTACCTAGATGACCATAAGAGACCAATGGTGTGGCTTTGTCCAGTTTTACACTGACTGGTCAATTGTCTGTTCCTTGATCAGTGCCGTGATGCAGTATGATTGACGCTGCCATTCATAATTTGGAAGATGTTTGAGGGTGTGACTCATCATCATGACAGATGGTTTCTACTGTCTCTCATTAACCCAGAGGCTGTCGCATTGTCACTCAATGAGAAACCACTCAGCTTCTCAATCACCCCTGATTGAATTTTTATCAAAGCGGAGGAATTATTAACCTGCCAACTGACATTATACTCTGATGTGGCCCCCGACGGAACAGCCTTATTCCACATCAAAACATTTCTAACACCTACAGGGATTTACTGATGTCTTTACATATGCTCAGTAACAGTCTGTCCTCATTAATGTTATCTGGGGGAGCTTGTTTCAGTTCCAGACAGTAGAAATCTCATCAGTATTCTCTGAAGTTGTGCTTTCTTAGTGTCTTTTCATCTTCGTCTGCACAGCGGTATCCAGCTGAGGTTACAGACCTGATCAGTGAGGGGGAGATCGGCAGTGGCACCTGTGGACAGGTCTTCAAAGTGCGCTTCAAGAAGACATGCCATGTCATCGCTGTCAAAGTAAGAAAGTGTTAAAATTAGGGATGCACGATACCCAATATGTATCAGGTCCAATACTGAGCATGAGCACTGTACTCTGATACAACCGCACTAATACCATTTACAGCAGTATGACATTCATAGTTAAGTGCAGCACATGACGGAGGAGTAATGTCAGCAGTGTGGAGATTTTTCAAAATAAATGACGGTGACAAAAGTAACTGGAAATAATGTTAAAGACACAGACAGATACGGATGGAGCATTCTGTCCGTCCTCTGCGTACATAGTTCAAGTGCTGGTGGATGTGTACCCAGACAGAGAACCACTGGGAACCCTAGAGGTAGAGGATGTGTTCAAACAGCGACTGTGTGAGTTAGAGAAAAACTACTGACATATTTATGACAACTACCCAGGGCTCGGCTGGTTTCCATCCTACTTATAATACTATGGGGGTAAGGAGCGGTGCGGACCCTTGACGGCAGAAGTGACAATTAAACTAATGCTCATTTGTCTTTTCTTTACCTCCTGAAGCTTTACTTTTAAACCGTACCAGTGGAAATGCTGCAACATTAGTATCCACATTAGTGTTCTTCTTCTTCTCAAAAAACTTAACTTTTCTTTGTGGTATTTTTTAAGTAAGGTTAATTAAGAGCGGCGCCCCCTGGTATATTGATTGACAAACACTCATTCCAACACATTAAATGTCAGTAGCTGCACTTAGCTCCAGTCAGACTAATGACAATAAACTCATTTTAAAAGAACTAAGAATTATAATGGGATTATTAAATACTTGTATCAGTACTCGGTATTGGCAAGTACTCAGATGTACTTATACTCAGTCTGGAAAAAATAGTATCAGTGCATTTCTACTTAAAATCATATCTGGGTTTGAGTTGATGAATCATATATAGCTCCTTTGTAAAAGTCACTTGTCACTGCAACGTTTTTAAAATCTGTGCTGGATTATGTCGTTCCTCTGTGCATGAATGCTTCTGCTCAAAGCATTTGAATGGTTGACGCTGTCTACCATGTTTCTACGATGTTCATTTCTTATACTCCTGGGTAGGCAGACCTGCTCTGATCACCAAAAGGATCAGCCATTGGTACATGTTTATGTACACAAGACAGTATTTGTCCTCTAGCGTTTCTACATTTGTACATTAATTGCATAGAGACATTCTGGTACTTATCCTGTCCATACAAATGATCATTTGTTGTTTTCTGTTCTATACGCCTGTATAAATGGCTTTTGTTCACTCTGTACCTTATGTGAGAAATGTGCTGCAGAAAGACTGGAAATGAACCCAGTTAATTTCATTGGACGTTTTTAAATCCAGACTCAAGAGTTCTTGCATCTTCTTGTAAATGACATTAATACTTTTTGATTTATTTTTAAATGTGTCTATTATTTTGTTTGTTATTTTATCTTGCAACTGTGTTTTGTATTTGCCGTTGGCTATGTTGGCCAGGACTTCCCAGTAAAAGAGGTTCTTATTCTCAATAGGAAAAAAGTTTAAAGTAATGAAATGAAACATGACAAAATTATTGAAATGCAGGAGGAAGTTGATACTCTTTACAGCTCTCGTAGCATTACAGCATGCTACTCTTTCCTTTTTCTGTTTTGTCTGTTGTAGTTTAATAACACAGCGGCAGTAATAACCCCACATACCAACCTCCTGCTTAAGAGTTGACTTAATTGTTGTTGTCCAGGCTGGTTAACAATTAACCAGCCAGTCTGCTCACCAGAGGAGTCTTTGTATTGTAATTTCCTAATGGCTTGTTTATATAAATGCGCTCCCAGCATGTGGTGGCTCCAAATGTTGTGTCTTTTGTAACAACTTAAACATTGCTGGTGTGTATCTCTAGCAAATGCGCAGAACAGGAAACAAAGATGAGAACAAGAGAATCCTTATGGACCTGGACGTGGTGCTGAAGAGTCACGACTGCCCATACATCATCCAATGTTACGGCGCCATAGTTACCAACGTGAGTTTGCCAATACACATTAAACGCAGCAAATTAACAGTTATTATTATAAATAGTTTTTGTTCATTAATTTATTTACATTTAAGTAAAATTTTGAAAATCATTCAGGGCCAACCGTCAGTCACAGTAATGTCAAGTGAAGAAGAATTAAAAACTAAATAATTCAAGGCATAATTAATTAAAAGACATAACTCATTTCCAAGAGGGGAAAAAAAATCAGTTAACACATGCACGAGCAGATGAACAGCCTTACATTTCTAGTTCTCTGAATAGTTTTTGCTGTTTCTTTGGACACTGCAGTATGAAGGTCGTCATCAAGTGAACTAGTAAAACGTGTGTTTTCCTGTACAGACGGATGTATTCATTGCCATGGAGCTGATGGGAACATGTGCTGAGAAGCTAAAGAAGAGAATTCAGGGCCCAATTCCAGAGAGAATCCTAGGAAAAATGACAGTGGCAGTAAGTAGAGAAGAATAAAAGACTTAAACTCAACTCATTGAATTATTTACGTCTTACCCTCTCCTTCGTTGTCTCCCATTTCAGATAGTAAAGGCGTTGTTGTACCTAAAAGAGAAACACGGTGTCATCCACCGGGACGTCAAACCTTCCAACATCCTCCTGGATGCCAAAGGTCAGATTAAACTCTGTGACTTTGGCATCAGTGGACGCCTCGTCGATTCCAAGGCAAAGACCCGCAGTGCTGGCTGTGCTGCCTACATGGCGGTGAGTCCAAACCCCCGCACATAAAACAGTAGCAATGACAGACACATGTTATTAGTGTGTCACCTATAGACATTAAGTCCTCAGAAATATTTTCATATTGAAGGAGCAGAAGCAGGATCTGTCAGATGTTCAACGGTGTTTGTGTTTTTGTCCTCGTGTAGCCAGAGAGAATAGACCCTCCAGACCCCACCAAACCTGACTACGACATCCGAGCAGACGTGTGGAGCCTCGGCATCTCTCTGGTAAAACATTGTCACATTTTGTCATTTTTAATAAACAATTGCTTTTGTCTGCTGCACTCATAGGATTTGATAAGTCTTACAAAAAAGAGTAGAGTAGAGCCGGTACCATGTTGTGGAAAAGCGCCATTACACTGAAGTTGACAGAAATCTTGATTAGTAATTAGTAATAAGTTGCAAAATAACAGCAAGGCAGTGATGTGTGGTTAAATGTTAACTCTGGGCCATAGCAGACCTACTACCATCTTTGCTGTTTAGGAATGAAAGTGTTTGTACAGTTAAATTTTTCCTCTGCATTTTATGGGCAGGGCGATCAGATATGAGCAGGTCTTTGTCTTACAGGTGGAGCTGGCCACAGGACAGTTTCCTTACAAAAATTGTAAGACAGACTTTGAGGTCTTGACCAAAGTACTGCAGGAAGATCCTCCGCTGCTGCCTCTCAGCATGGGCTTCTCCCTTGACTTCCAGTCCTTCGTCAAAGACTGGTGAGTGGCATACCCATGAACTATGGTTGTATGAAAGGAAACCCTACATTCATCTTGTAAATCATATATTACTGTATGTTGCTCCCACAGCCTCACAAAGGATCACAGAAAAAGGCCAAAATACCACCAGCTTCTTGTAAGTGTTCACTCTAAATGAGTATCAAACATTGTTAGGTTTGCCAGAATTTGCTTCTTGTCAAGTAAAGTCTAAAATGTCTCCCTCTAACTTAAGTATTTCATCTGTCTCCCTCATCCAGGAGCATAGTTTCATCCGGCGTTACGAAGTGCTGGACGTGGACGTGGCCGGTTGGTTCCAGGCTGTGATGGATCGCACCGAGTCGCCTCGCAGCAGCCAGTGTTACAGCCACCAGCACCAGCTCCACTCACTCTTTAGTAGGTAGCCTAGCATCGCCCAGCCCAGCCTGGCTTAGCTTAGCCATACGCTAGTCTAGCCTAGCTTTAGCCTTGCCAAGCTCAGACTTAGCTATGTCTGTCCTAGTCTAGTCCAGCGTTAGCAGCTAAGCCTACCGTTAGACCCAGCCCACATGTCCATCTGTCCACCGGAGAACCTTAGGAGCCCACAGAGGAGGGAGTGGCGGAGTCTCGATAGAGGACTCTGACTGCACAGATGGAGCAATGGACTGACGGGTGGATGGATGGATGGATGACACAGGTGGTTCTGTTGAGCGGTGTGTTGAATCTGGACAGGCAGACATGGGATGGAGGGAACAGAGGAAGGTGTGCACTGTTGTTAGCCTCACTCATTCACACCGTTGTATGTTTCATCACACTTTCAGATCATCTATGTCTTGTTTCTACATTTCCACTACTTATCATCAGTCTTTCAGCTACATGTCTGTGTGCAGCATTGATCCAAGCCGCTGGATTGGTCAAACAGAGTAGTCACTACACACTGGAACAAATCATCTAGTACATTAGGAAACATGGATCTCACTTGTACATAAATGTTATGAAAAGACACAAAAATGTCTGTGCAATTATGGTTCTATGATTCAGGTGTTTCTACTACCACACATTCTCAGGCTGTATCATGATGTGTGTGTGTGTGCGTGCATGTGTGAGTGTGTACAAGTCAAGACACAGTCACTGATATGTTAATTTATTTTTTTTGTTTGTTGGTTATTTACCTTCACACTACGGCTAACACACACACAAGAACGGTTTAATCTGCTGGCTGTGCTTAATTTTTATCTTTAAAGATATAACTCATTAATTTGCTTATGAAATGTGTTTAGAATATCCATTATTTTATTCAGAAGCTGCATAATTGGAAAAATTGAATGAAAATGATTCACAAAAAAATTAGTTTAGTAGAAAGATATTTATGTTGTTTTGGTTTTTTTTTTTGTTGGTCAGAGTGACTTAATGTAGAATGTTGTAAGTGGTGGAGGCTATTCTGATTAGGAAAAAGTAATGGGAGTGAAAGACAAAGAAAGTAAAACAAAGCCATCCGGGGCAGTTGTACCCGTATCGTGGAATAGTTGGATGATGTGACAAAGTGTAGAAGCAAAAATGGGAGCAATGTGTTTTCTTTCATGGAGAAGGCAAAGAATGGAAACTTGTACAAAGATCAGTTCTTTGTAGATGGAGTAGATCTTTTTAGCTGCGAGCATTTCTTTACTTCACTCTGTGTTTGTCTACCTCTTCTCTGGTCCACCTCTCAGTCTGCGTTGTGCATGGCTCCACTGGTACAGACCAAAGGCAGTATGTCGTTCATTGTCAGTGGAGGCTGAGATTTAGACCTGCTCCGTTAGGACATTAGGAAAACACAAAGAGGTCCCAACTATGTTTTTAGGACGTGGATCAGGGGTCGCAACTGCAAATCTGTCGTTTGTTCCATCCTTTATGTAGGTGGCTATTTTTTCTTCAGAACTGAACACCTGCAGCAAAATTTTGCAAACACGACAACGGTTCTGGTTTCGCTAGAACTGGGGTAGTTTAATATGTCCTGTTTTGTAAAGAAGGCATCATCAGTTTGCTAAATGTGTGAAGCAGCATCCAAAACCTGTCAGGTTCAAGGTGTGATCCTCTCCTGAGACCTAACACCCTGGTCCCATGTCTGGATGTGTTTGAGACCCCTGATCTTTAAGTTCAGCGAAATGACCTTGAGTGCGTCTTTATGATCCCAACAAACTGTGGCTGGCGTGTCAAACAGCTTTGTGCAGATGTAGTGTAGGAGACTGGTAACACTGCCTCCCCTCCTGCAGGGTCACAGCCAAAGCCTGCTAGATGTACAGACTCAAACCTCCCACACTCCATCACGCACCAAACCAAATCACCGCTAGACACAGAGACCTGAGGAGTGGCAAGGCGAGAATAGGGGGATACCGTTAAGTGTCAGAGTGTGGGCAACCAAGGTATGTTATAAAGATGGAAGAAAGGATGAGTGGAAATGACAGGAAAAAGAGCGGAGAGGACTGTGTGAGGCGAGAAGGAAGATGAGCAGAAATGAGAAAGTAGGATGGGAAGATTCAGAAAAGTCAAACAGACTGGAGTTGGTGTGGATGAAAGGAAGTTCATGTGTGAGGAAAAAAGGGAAGGTTTCACAGGACTGCTATGCTTTGAGGAGAAGTGGTTCTTGTAAAAAGCTTTCATGGTGTTTTTACCGACCTATCAGTTCTGATTTTAGCATGTGACTTAGCATTTGTGTTGATGTTTATTGTTCTGTTCAAACTATGTTATTTATTTACATTGCCACTGCTGCTACTTTATATTGCTTTAGACGCTGCTGTCACTTCTTTTCCCCAAAGGACAAATATTTTATTTTATTTTTTCCTTTTAAGCCAAATAAGTGAAACGATGCAATGTCTATACGTGTTACCAAATACAGAAGTCTGAAGATGGCAAAAGCAAGTGAGGGATGGGAAGATGGAATGGAAGAGAAAGTGCAGGGAGATGAAGAACACACAAAATGTACTAACTCACAAATAATAAACACACCTCACCTCAAATATGTTTCATGTGTAATGGAAGTAGTTAATCACTTGTATCACATTATCACACTACAACTCTGTACAGTGTAGATAGGATCAGAGGGGTTGTCTGTCTGTCCAGATGCTTTTTTTGTCACATCCATCCTTTGCTCTGTCCATCCATCCCTCCATGTGTCCAGGTCACCTGCAAGCTTGACAACCTTGACAGTTCACACCAAAGGTGTCCACGACTCGACAGATATACGAAAAAGCATTGTTGTTATTGTTATGACTCTTGTTATTGACTTTATAATTGATTACTCTCAGCTACGATATATATGAAATCTCTCTATAGCTAGTAGGAGAGGGGTGTGTGTGTGGGGGAGGGAGGGGGGCACTGTGGTGTTGCAGTGCCTGTGTGTCATATACTATACAGAGGGAGACTGGTGCACTAACACACAACCACAGCCAAGCAATATACTGAGCCGGTCTGTCCTGCTCAAACTAACCCAGGACCCGTGTCACAAATTAAGTCCAGTCGACCCCCACAAACTGTTCATTTCTTAAACCTTCACAGTTCGGTTCGGCTCAAATTTAGCCCAGACCAAGAATTCTCTCATAGTAAGTGTCCATACCAAATTTTGAACTATTTATTTAGAATGTCTAAATAGACTATCCCACATTAATAAATATATGTTTAATAATATATATCATGTTTCAGAGCAGGAAGGGCATATTTTTTTTAAGTTTTACAAACTTATTGTAAAAAAAAAAAAAAATCTATTAACACACATGTACGTAACGCATGAAAACATAAAAGCCTTTATGATTGACATATAAAATGGACTAGGGATGCACTGATGTGAAAATTTGTGACCGAAGCCGAATAAGATATAAAAGCTTGGCCGAATACCGAATATTGAGTGCGGTTAAGTTTTTCACTATTTTTTTTTTAGCCTAGAATAAATTTCTAGACATTTTTTTTTTTTTTAAAGAAAGTAAATATTTATTGAATATATACACCCCATATACACACGACAGAAGGCCACTTATTTTCACCAACTTTTTGTTAATTCTCGTGGGCTCCACTGACTGAGTGATAACTGCAGTGACCGTCACAGAGAAAGTATATTGAAGCTCCGCCTACACTGACAGCTTATTGGGTAGTTTTGCTTATTAAAACCAATCAGCGCTTTTTCTCTCTGGCCAGCGCTCGCTCAAACAGACACACATGTAGTCATCCACAGGTTCCACGAACACAGTACAAAAAAAAAAAAAAAACACTTCACATAGTCCAAAATCTGGAATGTTTTATCCAACTCGCAGGCATCAGGGAGCCACTATAAATATCAGGGAGACTCCTGGAACTTCCGGGAGACTTGGAATGTCTGCCTTCTTTGTAATTCCATTTGCTTTGGCGCTGTTTTTGGCAGACTTTATGGGTTTTTTTCAAAGACGTTGGCCACAGGGCGTGCTGGGACAAGAAGATTTGGTTTTAGCTGCTGCAGCTGTCTGTCTGTCGTACTTGGCATGCTGTTCAGGATGTGCAGCTTTTAAATGAGTAATTAAAGCAAGCGGCACTAAAGGTCTATGCAGAAGAACCCCTTCTAGATACTTTGGTTGGACACTCGCTGCAAACTGCAATTCTCTTCTCACTCTAACACTTTAAAATATCTCAGCACCGCCGCTATTTTACCGAAGACGAGAGATCACAGCGCCACTGCACGGCATCTGATTACATCATCATGCCACACGCTACTATTCGGCCTTGCTTTTAACTCTACCGAATGTGGCTTTTTTTTTTCAATATTCGGCTAAATCTATTGGTTACCAAATATTCGGTGCATCCCTGAACCAGCCTCAGTGTCCAAAAATTTGTAGCACCTTTACAAAAGTATAACATTTTTAATTATTTTCTTTTTTGTGTATTTTGTCCAAATTTAGGAGAAGTCATCCAATTTCAGGATAAAATAATGATGCTTAGGGTATTTTTACGACTGTCGAATGTTAAAACAGGTCAAATTTGACCCGAGTAGTATGGAAGGGTTAAAGGAAAGACACTCTAGTGTTTAACAGAAGCTGCATTAGGAAACATTTGAATGTAGAAATCCATACTATAGAGCCAGAGCTGGCTACTCGACCCACTCCCTCTGAAGATATGAAGGGCTCAAATTCACCTAAATAAACACAAAGGTTTGTAGTTACACATGAAAGTGATTATACACCATTTAACAAGCATAAAATGGAAGTGTTAATGATATAACAGGCAGGTTTTAGTCATTCATTCATCCATTTATCAAACCGTTAAATCCCTGGGAGTTAATGGGATGTAGGTGGGGTACACTGGATGTGTTGTTAGTTCACTGCACAACCAGTTTGAAATAAGCTCCAAAAACAACAAATCTTTTGCATCCCATAATGCACCTTTCCACAGACCTCTTGAGCTCTTAATGCCTTTTTCTCCCTCTGCATCTCTAACACAGGTGTTGTGGTAAATCTTAGAGATAATCCTAATAATGTCGCCAGTGTAAGACTTACTAATGGTTGTAAACATACTTGAAATCTGATTCTCAAAATTAATTATCGTCACTTCAGGTAGTGACGATGATGTCCAGCTGAAGGGGAAGACGCTTCATTGTACTTCAAAATCGAACCCAAATAGGGATGAGATGTTTTTGTGACACGGGGCCCCTGCGTAGATGCAATGGCGAGCCGGCTCTGCTCCGTTAGCTCAGCCTTTGTCAGAGTTTAATCTTGAGCTGGAGTTTAAATTGAAGCCACGGTTTATCACGTCAAACCCCCACCGCTGTTTGTCACCTGGGGTCTGACCCCGCTGCTCAGCCTCCTCTTGTAGATACAAACCCTGATCTGGTGCTTTAGCATCCGTCAGCTGTACTGACCCACCAGCACAGCCTGAGGTGGTGCAGAAATGGTGCAGAAACAAAACAAATCAGTGAATGAAACCCACCCCTCACTAATCTGTGCACTGTCAAACTTTGGCTCTGTGTGTACGTCTCAGCTCAAAGCACGAAGCTAGACCCAGTCTCCCGCTGTCAAACTTGTATGTAATTAAGCTGTTGTATGTTTTTTTTTTTTGTTGTTGGTTTTTTTTTGTTTTTTTTTTAACAAACACACGCGCACACATTCACTCTGTTGATATCGTGTGCAGTTCCAAACAGCTGATTGGGTGACGGTGCCACACTTCACATCTTTGAAAAAAAACCTGATCAGGTCCATGTGTTGAAATGACTGTGGACGTGTGTGTAGGTTGCGGAAACAAACATCCATTCACTAAACTACACACCAAATGTATAAAGTCATCCCATCCCACACAACAATGCTGGCTACTGCCAACAGCGGCTTTATCTGTATATTAACTTGTCCGGTGCGAGGCCAGACCAGCAGTGTGTAAAAACAGAATAAAGCTAGTTCTTAGTGTCCACCTGCGCTGCGTCTCGACAACCGAGAGGAGGCGTGTGTGTGCGTGTGTGTGTCGTAACCCCATCTGTAAGTAAACCAAATATCATTTTCACTATGCAGTCATTCAATCCATGTCAGCTTTGCTTTGACGGGGAGAGAAAAGACTTCTGTACATACACAGACAAACGTGCAAACTGGAGTTAGCAACAGTGCGAGAGGATTATTTTTGGGGTGTTTTTTTGTTTGTTTGGGTTTTTTTTATTTTATTTTCCAAGCCCCCACTCTGTGTGATTAACATCACCGCCTTCAGCTAGTTCACCCTAACAACGAGAGAGAGAAAAAAAAAGAGAGAGAGCAAGAGTTATGTGTTGAATGAGCTGACAAATATTTAAGGATTGTATTGGGGATGGGGAGGGTCCGGGGTTAGATGGGGTTTGTAGTTTTGGGGAGATGCAGATCAATGCTGTAAAGTATATCAATTGCATGTTATTGTCACCGCTGTAACTGCCATTGTTTTGTTTATTTGTTGTGTTTAGGTTTTTTTTGTTTTGTTTTGGGGTTTTTTTCTCAAGACAACGGTCGGTTGGGGCGGGGATGCACAAAACTTTATCCTTATTTATGATTTTTACACATATAGTCTGTATTGATTTTGTTTGCAAAAATGTTGAATTATTGTGACACACTTATGCCTTTTTTTTTTTTTTTTTGGTCTTTTGTCATTTTGCAATATATTTTGGACCCGTCACTAGTTGTCACAGAGGAGCTGTATCTGTATTAGAAGACAGTGTTTGTTTGTTTGTTTGTTTGGACGTCCTGTTTCCCCTCGCGTTTCTTCGTTTTCAGTTAGCGGTGCGAGTGTGATGAGTGTGTGCTTATTCGTCTACCAAAAGTCTTTATTGATGGTGATTATTATTAGCTTTTATTCTTGTCCATTGTTTTGTTGTTTTTTTTTTATTATTATAATGATTGCTATGATTACTGTTTTTATTATCTTTATTATTATTATTATTTTTGTTGTTTTTATTATTATTCAGGGCAAAGATGACACCAAATTGAACAAAGAAATAAATGGGTGATCCCTGATGGCGCTAAGAGGTGGAGCTATCGTTTTACTCGTGTTATGCTGTAGTGTGTGTCCACCTGATCTAAAGCAACCGCCACATAAGGAAAACCTCTTGAGCTGAAAGTCTAATAGTATTTTTTATTATTACTTTTATTATTATTTTTTTTTCTTTTGATCAGATATCATGATCAATTTATTTCTTGTTACCCCTGTTCGGGTCATAAATTGTGTGCTGTTATTTTATCTCCCTCACCCTCTATGTCCATTGCTTTTGGAGTTTGTTTTCTATTCTATATTATTTTATTATAATTTTTTTTTTATTATTCTTTCTGGTTTGTCTGATGCTGTAGTAGTGAGCTGATTGGTCAGATACCAGAGTTTTTTTTTTGTTTGTTTGTTGTTTTTTCTTCCTCTAATGCTGAGACTGTTGTGACTGATGTTGCACTTACGATGGGTTTTATTTTTGCTTTTTCCGTTTTGTGTTGCAGATTGAGAGGAGCATATTGGGTGTGAAAATGTGCAAACTTTTTATTTACCTTATTTTCTGTAAGTCGCAGCAGTTATTTTATCAATCATAGATCTGTGACACAGAGCAAGAAAATGATTCAACAGTGTATTTTTTTCACTGATATTTATTTATTTTTCATTTTTATGTTGTTTTTTTTTTTGGTTTTCTTTTTTGTTTATGTGTATTGCTTTTTTTTGTGGAGGGCAAACAGGACTCAAAAGTAGGGGAGTAGTCTGTCATTGGCATTTTTTTTTTTTTTTTTTTATCATTGTGTACAAAATCATCTATCACGTTAACGCTTCACGGGTTAAAATAGAAACTACAGGCTTTACTGTGACTGTCAGATTTGTTATTTTCACTGTTTTGTCTTTCAGAAAAGTCCCAACAAACAAAGGGTTTTAACGCTGAGTAAAAAAAACACAGCATGATGTAATCAGAACTCTACTAGTCATAGTTCAGCTTGTATCGTTTGAGACTCCAACAGTTTTTCATCAGTAAATGCTGAACGCCAGATATGTTTTACGTTATTTCATCTGTGAAACTATAGCAGCTCATGGGCTGATTGGCTTGTTTATTAAACCCGTACTCTTCCCTGTTAATGAAGTGGGACACCTGCTTGGAAATATCATTACAGTTTATTAGACAGTTGGTTTTTAATAAATGCTGTCCTCAGTCCAGATTGCATGACTTGCTTGTTCGCGGGTGGGTGGAGGATCAGTTTAAAGGCTTCTTGTATGTACGACACCATGGATATATTGTCTTGACAGTTGTATCAATTGACACAGCTTTACTGCCTGTTTTTTTTTTTTTGGTTTTTTTTGTTTATTTTTTTTGTCTTTTTATTTTATTTTTTTCTTGTTGTTGATGTTGTTTTTGGCTGTATTTTATTATTTTATTTCCCCCACCCCAAGTCTCATTTCAAACAGAATAAATGCCATTATATTGTGAATACCTCAGGATTTTTTTGGAGAAAAAAAAACAATAAAACACTTAAAAATCAAATAAATAAATAAATAAAAACTCATAAAAAAAGTTTCCTTGTCACTGTGGGTTTTTTTTTTTTTTTAACAAAATTTCACGAACCTGTTGCTTTTGTTTTGAGTACATTTGATTTTAACGTCATCTCATGGATCTGGTCTCGGTGGTGAGTGATATGTTGGATAACGACACAAAACTGATTATGACACAACCATAAATACACACTGATGAAATTTTATACATCACAGAAAAAGAAGTAAATGTTCATTTGTTTCGTAGAAAAACTAATAACCATTCGGTGTTTAGGGAAAGGTTTTAATTTTTCTAAATATACCGATGTATAAAGTCTCCAGAAAAATTTAGACCATTAAAAGTCATCAAAAACAATGGTTATACAATAGGGCTGTGAATATTAACGCATT
This sequence comes from Maxillicosta whitleyi, assembly GCA_029822895.1. Lineage (NCBI taxonomy): Eukaryota > Metazoa > Chordata > Actinopteri > Perciformes > Neosebastidae > Maxillicosta > Maxillicosta whitleyi. The sequence continues at coordinate 11,779,629 of JAPSES010000104.1, forward strand.
AATCACAATTAGATTAATGTAAATTGTGATCGCGAATATTTTTTTTTAATCGCGATCAGAGTTTGCCAGCATTTTCCGCACTTCTCCCATCCACATGCAGCTCCTCTGGTTGTATT
>JAPSES010000104.1:11799484-11815112 GCA_029822895.1 Maxillicosta whitleyi
ATAAAGTCCAGACTCTAATTTAGGATGTGATGAAGACTGGATGCAGCGGTTCGATTCTGCATCATCAATAATCAAAATATGAAGGAAACCATGGATGGAAAAAATATTATGAACCTTATTGTGGCACTATGTAAGAATTATGTGGTAAAAAAAGATGACAGTGAATGTCTCTTGGAATCAAAACTGAAGATGATGCAGTCAAATTTTACATATGTTTTGGTTTTTTTTGGCCGGTCAGTGCATGATGGTCATTAATGATAACCCAGAAAAATACTAAAGGGATAATACCACACACACACATTACTTAACTAAGTCTGTAAATTTGCCCAAGTGTCTTCCTTAAAAAATATTTTTGCAAAAAAGTCATAGTCTTTGATAAATGTCTACTTTCAGGTATGAAATCCTCACTCCAAATGCAATTCCAAAAGGCTTTATGGATGGAAAGCAAGCCAGCGCGCTCATGGTATGAACATTAAATTAATGTGATAAGAAACAACGACCCCTATTCTCCATCGTTTGTTGTTACTGAATCACTTCTCTCTTCTCCCACTCAGATCGAAGCCTTAGAGCTGGACCCGAACCTGTACCGCATCGGTCAAAGTAAAGTTTTCTTCAGGGCCGGAGTCCTTGCCCACCTGGAGGAGGAGCGAGACATGAAGATCACTGACGTCATCATCAGCTTTCAGGCTTGGTGCAGAGGATACGTGGCTCGCAAGTATGAAGAATCAAGTCAATCAGCATCTGTAAATGAAAACCCATTGGAATACATGGAAAATAGTAGTTATTGTTAGTGACTTAATTTATTTTTGCATTTCAGAGCCTTTGCCAAGAGACAGCAGCAGCTGACGGCCATGAAAGTCATCCAAAGAAACTGTGCTGCGTATCTTAAACTCAGGAACTGGCAGTGGTGGAGGCTGTTCACCAAGGTGAGTGGGGACAGTGACATAATGACCACCGTGCACTTGGATTAGAAGAGACTTTATTGATCCCACGAGGGGCAAATTCACTGGTTAAAGCAGCAACAGAATAAAGTGGAAGAAAACGTGTGTATGCATAAAGACAGTGCGAAAGTGAAGTGAACGGCAACATGAAAAAGTACATTTACACACATTGTCTATCATCATTTAGCTAAAGAGATCTAAATTATGGAACTGATATCCTCTTAAAATGCCACCTGTAGAAAAAAGTTGCAATTGATTTTATCGATTGTACTTTTTACACCATAGCCATGCCTCAAATGTAAAAATATAGCTTCAATTTGACGCTAAAAATTATGTCTAAAATTTTTAAAAATGTATTTAAAAAGATCATCTGTGAACTGTGACTGAGAAATGACTCTGTTTGTCATTTATCACTATGGACCAGCACAAGTTATAAATAACACTGTTAGTATTAAACATTGTGACTATATCTGGCTTGTTTTTAAAAATCGGTCAACATTTTGGGTGATGCATACAACACTAAAGAGTCGTCCACATGTTACTATAGCAACCTGTCCATGTGTCTACCACATTCTCATGTCAATAAAATGAAGACTTTTAAATATTTTACTCCAAAATGTGTTTTCAGCATAGTTGAACATAATATCTAAAAGGTTTTGTCCTATTTCATATCAATTTCTGTCGAATCACATGTTTTGAATGTTTGTGTAAAACTTAAAAAAATGTGTCTGTTTCAAGTCCATGTGTTAAGGAGCTGTAATTTGACATTTTTCACCTAAAAATTTAATCTCCGCAAATTTAGTTATACATAATGTTAAAGTGCTTATAAATATGTATATAATACTTGCATAAAAGTTACTCTGCTTAGATGACAGACTGTAGAACACCAAATGTGTCCATGTGTTATTGCTTGATTGGACCCAAAAATAATAATAGTTGTGAGTAATAAAACCCTATAGGCATATACACATTTACAAAACAGTAGACAGATAAGACAGACAGACAGACCTACACTGTTGTTACAGTCAATAAAAAATAGGTTTCAGTTGGAAAGAACAAGATTTTGACATGCAGCCTATCTTTATTATTCTGCACATTCCCAACCTGTTTTTATATGTTTGGGTGTGTTTTTCTTTCCCCTCTAGGTGAAGCCTCTGCTGCAGGTGACTCGACAGGAGGAGGAGATGGTGGCCAAAGAGGAGGAGCTGGTCAAAGTGAAGGAGAAACAGTTACAGGCTGAGGAACATCTTCAAGAACTGGAGTCAAAGCATCAACAGGTACAAGTTGGACCCATGTAGTAAACGGGTTAAAACCAGAGTCGCTTTAAATTTCTGTGAGTGGACCCGTACATGTGTAGTTTTAGTTTCATTTGTATTTTTTTTTCCCTTTCTTAGCTGCACGCTGAGAAACTAGCCCTCCAAGAGCAGCTCCAGGCAGAGACCGAACTGTGTGCTGAGGCAGAGGAGATGAGAGCTCGTCTGGCCACCAGGAAGCAGGAGCTGGAGGAGATCCTGCACGACCTGGAGTCTCGTTTGGAGGAGGAAGAAGAGAGGGTCACCCAGATGCACACGGAGAGGAAAAAGATGCAGCAGAACATCACGGTGAGAGGTTTTCTGTTATATGTGGTATCACTTAAATGAGTTTATGAATTTAAAAATTAAAGAAAAAAGAAAAAATGGCACCATACTGTACAACTTGTACACCCACGACTCTGCACCAACACAAAAAAAGCAACATCCATGTCAAATTTGCGGATGGCACCACTGTGGTGGGGCTGGTGGCCTACAGAGAGGAGGTCCTGAACCTCACCACCAAGTGTTCCCTCAACAACCTGGCACTTGACTCCTCAAAAACAAAGGAGCTGGTGCTGGAATTCAGGGGGGACACCGTTGACAGGGTCAGTGACTTCAGATTCCTGGGGGTGTACATTTCTCAGGACCTCACATGGGGCACGAACACCAACACCCTGGTGAAAAAGGCGCAGCAGCTGTACTTTTTAAGGTCAACCTGTCCCAGGAGCTGCTGCTGTCCTTCTATAGATGTTCCATAGAGAGCATCCTTACCCATAACATCCTAGTGGGGTACAGGAACAAGTCTCAGGTCGACAAGAAGGTTCTGGAAAGAGTCAGAAAGTCAGTCCAGAACATCATGAGAGTCCAGCCGTCCTCTGTCAGACATCTATAACAAAAGGTGTCTGAACCATCAGAGGTGATGCTTCTGGCCTTGCACAGCCTGTTCTCATTGTTGGCCTCAGGGAACAAGTACAGATCCATCCAGGCCCCCACCGGTAGATTCACCAGCACATTTTACCCCAGTGCAATATGGGTCCTGAACACATCACTGTGATAAGACCTCATATAAGGACTTATTCGTAACACATAACCTCAGTGTCCAGTCAGGATTAAATGTGATATATATTTATCTCTACTGTTTCTTGGTTTGTTGACAGGGTTGTTTCTTTTGTTCTCTATATTTACACTGTTTTGCTTTTAAACTGTTTTGCACTATGTACTAGAGTTTTCTTTTAATTTTGTTGTACATGTGTATAATGACAAAGGCATTCTATTCTAAAACTGTACTTGTTCTTTTAGGACCTGGAGCAGCAGCTGGATGAAGAGGAGGCAGCCCGACAGAAGCTTCAGCTGGAGAAGGTGAACATGGACAGCAAGCTAAAGGAGATCGAGGAGAACTTGGCGATACTGGACGACCAGAACGGCAAGCTCAACAAGGTTCCATTTCAGTTGTAACTTTACAGTTATTTTAGTTTAACCTGTGATCAATTTAAAAAAAAAAACAAAAACCACCCAATACGTGTAAATATTTAGTGAAGCTGTAAAATAAAAGTTTATCTCAAAAGGAAACTAAATGAAAACTATCCTTGTCATTGGATCTTCAGGAGAAGAAGCTGCTGGAAGAGCGGATCTCTGAGTTCACCACCAATCTGGCTGAAGAAGAGGAGAAGTCTAAGTGTTTGCAAAAACTTAAGAATAAACATGAAGCTATGATCACAGATTTAGAAGGTGAGTATTGTCTGTTAGCTGATTTGTTTGGGTTTTTTTTTTTTGCACCGATAAGTAAAAATGTAGGGTTTTTTTTTTTAAAAATATTTTTACATGTTAGATCTCTAAAAGTTGGATTTTTTTTACCAGATTATTTGTAATATCAAATGCATGTCAAATTTCTGCTTGTGTCACTTCAAACACTAGATCGTTTAAGAAAAGAGGAAAAACAGCGTCAGGAACTGGAGAAAAACCGTCGTAAGCTGGAAGGAGACTCCACTGAGCTTAATGACCAGATCGCAGATCTGCAGGCTCAGATCGCTGAACTCCGAGCTCAGCTCGCTAAGAAGGAGGAGGAACTCCACGCTGCACTGGCCAGGTTAGAACTGCTGTCTATTATGTCTTCTACTTCAGGAGTTGATGATGATTAGGATGTGACTTAATAGTTTAAAACACAGGATAGACACAGTATGAGTATATACAATAATTTAGAACAAAAAACAGTGACTAGCTTGTGGTTACTATTAACATATGTACATTAAATTTCATCAATTTATTTTGCCTTCTTTTTAGGATTGAGGAGGAGGCTGCAGCCAAAAACATGGCCCACAAGAAGATCAGGGAGCTGGAGGCTCAAATCTCTGAGCTGCAGGAGGATCTGGAGCTGGAGAGACAGGCTCGCACCAAGGCTGAGAAACACCGCAGAGACCTTGGAGAGGAGCTGGAGGCCCTGAAGACGGAACTGGAGGACACTCTGGACACCACTGCAGCACAGCAGGAGCTCAGGTGACTGACAGGCTTAAGCCCACGTCCTGTGTGTGTTTTTAATATTTAATGCAAAGAACGAACAATCAAGATGTCTATACTCAAAACTGAAAAAGTTGTTTTGAGTAAATATTTGTCATGTATATGCATCATACAAACAGCAGTGGAATGTGTATTCAGAACTGTTCTGAACTATAAATACACTAGTGATAATACTCCCATACAGGTAAAGGTTCTGCCTTCAAAACCATGAAATCATAAAATGTTATACACATAATGTGGTTCATTTTATGGCTGTACATGTTTAAGTTTGAATTCACTTACATTCTTGATCCTACATGAGGACTTGATGATATGTTGGTACTTTCAGTCGTACCCTGTATGATTTGTCTTTTTTTTTTTCGTATCCAGATCCAAGCGCGAGACTGAGGTTGCACATCTTAAGAAGACTTTGGAGGAAGACGCTAAGGTCCATGAACAGCAGATGGCCGACATGAGACATAAACACAACCAGGCATTTGACGAACTCAACGAACAGCTGGAACAGGCTAAAAGGGTAACGTGAAGGTGTTCAGATGAGAAAAGATGCTCTGCAAACCTCTGAATTGCAGTAGTAACATGCTCTGACATCTACTGCTCCTGCAGAATAAAGTGTCAGTGGAAAAAGCCAAGCAGGCCCTGGAGAGTGAGTGGAATGAGCTGCAGATTGAGCTGAAGACTCTGACACAAAGCAAAGGGGACTCGGAACATCGCCGCAAAAAGGCAGAAACCCAGGTTCAAGAGTTACAAGTAAAATTCGGAGAAAGCGAGCGGCAGAGGCAGGAGCAGTCTGAAAAGATGACCAAGATGCAGGTATAGTGGCAGCAGAAAACGGACGAATACAGCCTCTGTTCCTGTGGAGACCATTTGACCACTTATTCTGTTTTTTTTTTTTTTCTATCCAGTCGGAGCTCGATAACATCAACAGCCTCCTGAGTGAAGCAGAAGGCAAGAACATCAAATCCAGCAAAGACTTGTCTTCAGTTGAGTCTCAGCTGCAGGATGCACAGGTATGAGCACAAGAACTTAAAAAAAAAAAAAATAACACTGCTGTCTAGTGTTTATTTTGACAACTAATGGACATTTTTAAGCATTCTAATAAGCTTATGTTCAAATATATTATTTTTCCGCCTTAATCTCTAACATGGGACACATTTCCAACTCGGCTCATCATCAACTCTTTCTTTTTATGCAGTGCTTTACAGCTTTAATTTGATATTACTGCATTTCCGCAGTTTAAACGGGTCATATTTAGCTAAACCCAAGTCTTTGTTTTAATAATAGTTCATAAAGTTTGAATTGGAACCCTCAAAGTGCTGCAAAATTATCTTTATATTCATTTTTGGCAAAAATTGAGTGGATTTCTACAACCTTTTTTAATTCCTTAATTTGTTACGTCTATAAGTAGTTAAGTCATGACATTTGCACATATGGTTAAGACATCAGATGTAAAAACAGTTTTTGTAGTAAAAACTGAAAATATGTCCTTCAATCCAATTACCTAGAATGTTGAGTTGTTGGTTGTATTAACAAACTCAAAAAGAGGGTTGAAGATGTGCATGTGGAGTTGAATTAATGAAGAATCCAGACCCAAGCAGAGCATTTACAGGTTATGTAGAGCACAGGGAAACGTTTTAAAATTGATAATAATAATGATGCATAAAACACTTTTTTCTGAATGTCGTTTTTAACCTCTTAACTGTAGGAGCTGCTCCAGGAAGAGACCCGTCAGAAACTTGCCCTCGCAACCCGCGTCAGGCAGACGGAGGATGAACAGAACAGTCTGCGCGAGATGCTGGAGGAAGAAGAGGAGAGCAAGAGGAATGTGGAAAAGCAGGTCTCCATCCTGCAGACCCAGGTTGGTTTATAGTGGTTCAGCCTCCTCTGTAAAGCCCTAATCTTCTCCTCACATGTAAATGACTAAGAAGAAGCTCTTTGTCCTCCTAATGCTTCCATTTTACACGTAATGAACCTTCTTCCAATACTTTCCTGTCATGTCTTCAGCTTGCTGACATGAAGAAGAAACAGGAGCAGGAGGTTTTGTCTCTAGAGGCATCGGAGGAGGGACGCAAGCGAGTCCAGCGGGAGTTGGAGAACATTCTGCAGCAGCTGGAGGAGAAGAGCTCAGCCTACGACAAACTGGACAAGACCAAAAAACGCCTACAGCAGGAGCTGGACGACCAAATAGTGGAGCAGGACAGTGTGAGGCAGATGGTTTCCAACCTGGAGAGGAAGCAGAAGAAGTTTGACCAGGTACTGTGGATTACTTTTATCATGAGTAAATATAGTAGAAGTGATCTAAACAGACTTCTCTTATTGCACAAGAGTTCTGTGAAATGCATGAAGATGATGTTCTTAACGTTCCTTGTTCTCACATTTTCCTAGATGCTGGCAGAGGAGAAAGCGATTTCTACTCAGTACGCTGATGAGCGTGACAAGGCCGAGGCTGAGGCCAGGGAAAAGGAAACCCGAGCACTGACCCTGGCCCGTGACCTGGAGGCCATGACGGACCTGAAGGATGAGCTGGATCGGGCCAATAAGATGCTCAAGGCCGAGATGGAGGACTTGGTGTCCTCTAAGGATGACGTCGGCAAGAGTGTAAGAGCCCACTAGCATGTTTTGATGCATAAAGCTGCGGTTGGATATAAAACATTTGGTGGTAATTGGAAATACTTTTATCGTATTAGATAAGGATGTTGTCTGAATGATCATTTTAGGTTTACATCTTGGGAAACACAAGATTATAAACACGCATGGTCAGGTTTGGGACAGGATGAACACATGGATTCCTACTGTCCTAACCTTAATGTTGGATCTAGTATTACTGCACCAAACTAATTTACTTTACCTCAAACAGAGAAATGTTGCACCTTTCATGTACATATATCACCCAAGGAGCTGTGAATGGGAACCTGTCAGAATCTGTTCCCAAACCATTAAACAGACTTTATTCTACCAAGACAAATACCAGAACCATAGGTCAGACTATAGGCTAATGCACACGGAAGGAGCATCAAGGGCTCTGCTTTAATATTTATAGAAGCTACAATGAGATATCCCACACCTGTAAAGAACGTCTGGTATCATTAAACATCTTAAAAACATAATTACCTTAATAACAGTTGTACTGATATAGCTGACAGAAAAGCATTAAATTAATTGTTTGGTCAAGATTTTGTTTAAGATGCTTGAAAACATTGGGCAAAAAAATTAGAATGTTTATATGAATGAGTGGTTGAATTGATGAATTATTTTTCTAACTATAACAAACTGTGTGATATTGTTTTGGGTGTAATACTATCAGTTAATGAGAATCATCCAGAAATGATTCTAATTACAGTGAAGATGGATTGTTATAATGTTTTGGTGGTAAAATACTAGATTATAGGTGCAAGGAGGCATCAGTTACACTCAAAGTTACCAAACATGCCTGCAAATAAATAAATACTATTACCGCCATACTATAAACCAGATTAAATGCACTGTAGTGGTTTGGAAATAGTTGCAATATAAGAATTCTTGTAGTTACAAAAAAAAGAAAGTGGGCAACTGCTCTCCAGGAAACGTCGCATTTATCCCAGTGCATCTCCCATCGACAGGTGCATGAGCTGGAGAGATCAAAACGTGCCATGGACCAACAGCTTGAAGAGATGAGGGTTCAGCTGGAGGAGTTGGAGGACGAGCTGCAGGCCACAGAGGACGCCAAACTGCGTCTGGAGGTCAACATGCAGGCCATGAAGGCCCAGTTTGACCGAGACCTCCAGGCCAGAGACGAACAGGGAGAGGAGAAGAAGAGGGCGCTCACCAAACAGGTCTGAAAGAAGAAACGGTTCCACACAAGCAAATATATATATATATATATATATATATATATATATATACACACAAATGTATAAACAACTGCATTTTTATTCTTGTTTAGGTGCGTGAGATGGAGATTGAATTGGAAGAGGAACGCAAGCAGCGCACTCAGGCACTGTCCAGCAAGAGGAAGATGGAGATGGACTTGGCAGAGCTGGAACTCCAGATTGATGGTGCCAATAAGGCCCGCGATGACGCTCTCAAACAGCTGAAAAAACTGCAGGTACGACATGCGTCTTGCACATATTTCAAAGGATATTGAATTTTAAAGCTGAATGGTAACGATCACTTATCACTTCTGAGTTCTTTCATAGGATCAGACATGACATTTTTATACAAGTTCAAATGTTATCCTACTTTATTTGCACTTTTGTAAAATTATTAAGTGCTCAGAGATGATTTAATATGTCATAGTGATGGTTTGTGTCTGTACATGTTCATCTGTCAGGCCCTGATGAAAGAACAGGCGCGAGAGTTGGATGATCTGCGTTTGGCCAGAGACGATGCAGTCGGCGTTGCCAAGGAGACGGAGAAGAAGCTGAAGGCCATGGAGGCCGATGCCCTGCACCTACAGGAGGTATAATGATAACAAACACTATTTGTAAGAATTTTTGTTTTGTTTTTAAATTTTCATAGTTGAGTAAATGAACTGCTGGAAACATTTTACTTTATTCTAAATCCTATTAGTCACATAAGTACATAATCTAATGAAATAAGGCCAAATAGTGAAAGGGTAGTTTCCACTTTTTGAGACGTTAATGGATCCCATGTTTTGTTGCAGGACTTGGCCACTGCAGAAAGACTTAGGAGACAAGCTCAGACCGAGAGAGACGAACTCCAGGAAGAAATCAACAGCAGCAACACTAAGAAGTATGAATGCAACAACAAAAACACTTCATCAATGTAGAAAAGTAAAATAAAGATCCACCCATACAAGATAATACAAGATAACCATAGCTACTGAGATTGCACAGTAATAAAAGTCAAACCTAGAGAAACTATCATCAAGAAAACTTTGTGATTTCATCGTAAACAGTATGTATTTTTGAAAAATGTGTGTACATTTTAAGAACACCTATACCTTTGTGTCTTTGGGTGTTTTAATCATCGCTGCTTCTTTCCATCCTTTCCCAGTTCGCTGCTGACGGATGAGAAAAGACGACTGGAAGCCCGTATTGTGCAGCTGGAGGAGGAACTGGAGGAGGAGCAGATCAACACTGAGATGGTCAATGATCGTCTGAGAAGGGCCAACCTGCAGGTGAGAATGCACACTATCTCTGGTTTTAATCATATCAGCTAAGCTTAGCGGAAAAAGCATACAAGTAAATTAGTATTTGTTTTATCTGACATTTACTTGGTATGAAATTGAACTTTGCAGTTAGTAGCTTGTGGCCTCAGCACTCTTGAGTGTTGCCTTAAAACTACTGTATACATATAGCTGACAATTGTTTTCAAAGTAACATCACGTGTACCAGAACAGTGTCAGAAAAGTTTTGGACCTGCATAAATATGCCAAAAAACACTTTCATAACAGGTAAAAATGCATGACAAAAAATGTTTTTGCAGACATCCAGCTATATGTATACATTTCTCACCTTTTATTTATTTATTTATTTATTTATTTATTTCATTTGTGTTGTAGAATGTTATTCTATTTTTATCCTACTTTATGCTTTCTTTTAAATCTTTGTTTCCAGTCCATTACTGTCAAACTAGTCCCACCTCATTATCAGTCATGTTGATATCACTATTAACCTGCATAAAAACACCTGTAGACAAATAAAGTTTAATTAATGTCTGTGACGCCTGACAGAAAAACTACAGGAAACAACTTGTAAATCTTTAAAACCAGAAACAAAACCTTTTCATAGCCGTTGTCAGAGAAACTTGACAATATTAAGCCTGTCCACTCTGTGGTTTCAGACTGAGCAGCTGTCCACAGAGTTGGCTGCAGAGCGCAGTACCTCCCAGCGCCTGGAGGGGGCGCGCGCGCAGCTGGATCGTCAGAACAAGGAGCTGAAGCTGAAGCAGCAGGAGCTTGAAGGCACCATCAAGTCCAAGTACAAGTCATCCATTGCCAGCCTGGAGGCTAAGATCGCTCAGCTGGAAGAACAGCTGGACATCGAGTCAAAGTGAGTGTGATTTGACAGGGAACGAAACCTGACCTGTTCTCTTTCATCGGTGTAATAATCCAGTTTAGATTTATTTCTCATAATTCGCTGTAGTAATAAATTAACATTAATCTTAAAATCCTCTTTGAAGGTACAGGTTAATATGATTAACAGTTATCTCATTCCTCCACTACCCCCTTACCTTCTGGTCCAGGGTTTTACAGTGTGAAAAATGACTGGGCACAAAAACGACATAACAAATAAAGAATAAAAATACTGTCAATAATGGTAATAGAAATAAAAATAACATGATATAGTATCAGAAATGGCACAATGCAGACTATATACAAGGAAGATCCTGCTCTGATACAATATATTCCAGGTGATGAGTATTTGTGTAACATTTATAATTTGCTCAGGTACCTTTACCTTTTCTGTAATGAAAACTTTAACCCTTTCATGCATAGTGGGCACTACAGTGGACAGCTATTCTCCAACGTTTTTCTTGTATATTCATGGGTTTAGTTTAATTCCATATCAATCAACACAAAGGATGTTCATGCATCGTCTACACTGACATTCAGACTATTACTGTAACTTTGATAAACCTGATCTACACTTGCATGTTTGAGTGTAAATCAAATGCTAATAGTTAATTATTATGTAATTATATTTTCATTTCTTAAATGGGGTTTTTTGTTTGCTGCTTTTTTTTTTTTGCAGATCATCTCTATGAAATTTCTAAAAACTATATTATATTATGATATCTCAGAAAACATCAGATTAGCTGCATTAAAATGTTTTTATTTAGATTCAGATTTATTCTTGTCATTCAATAAAAACATTCCAAATGCTGTTAAAAAATGAAATTTCAGTGCACGGAAATAAAACGGATAAAATAAATATTAAAAACTGCGTGTATGTTTCATAAAATATTAAAATTATTTAACAATAAAATACCTAAAATGAGAAGGCAAATATTGCTCTAATAAAAGACAAATATTTATTTAGTTTTCACACAGTCTATCACTTTATGATGATGGCTTTTAGATGCATGTTTCTTTGCTTCAAAAATTAAATGCATGGTATCCAACTGAGTGGACATTTTTGTAACTCCATGAAAAATAGGTTCATAAAAAAATACATTAAAAAAGAAAAAGTCAAAAGAAGAATAAGAACACTCAGGGAAAAAAAAAATCTTGATTAAAATTCTCATAATTCATGCATTAAAGGGTTTAATATCTGTGTTTTTGATCACAGTGCAGTTTTAGGACACGGAAACTGATTTCTTGATGCTCATTTCAGGGAGCGTCAGCAGGCGTCCAGATTAGCCAGACGGGCAGAGAAGAAGCTGAAGGAAACGCTGCTGCAGGTCGACGACGAGCGGCGCAACACTGAACAATACAAAGATCAGGTAATTGTCACGTTTCCTTTTTTCTGCTTTGCTGAAGGAAAGAAAGAAGAATCTCACTGTTTATTTTGGCGCCGTTATTTTTTTCCCTCCCCTGTATTGATGCCGTGAACTCTCTGTCTACAGGTGGAGAAGTTGAACAGCCGAATGCGTCAGCTGAAACGTCAGCTGGAGGAGTCTGAGGAAGAGGTGACGCGAGCCAACGCCTACCGCAGGAAGCTGCAGCGGGAGCTGGACGACGCCACCGAGTCAGCGGACGCAATGAACCGAGAAGTCAGCACTCTGAAGAGCAAACTCAGGTAGAGCTTCTAATATTCATGAGCCAAAAAGGCCTTCCTCTGTGTGGAACATTTACCCATCATCCCACATTTTAAAATCTGAACGGTTAATGAGTCCGCTTTATCTTTTTAATTATGGTGAAATTAACCCATAATGACTCCTACTTTTGTGGCAACACACAAATTAATTTTTCTCTCTATTTAACCTTTAATTGTAGAGAGTTTGTCTGGAATTTAACTGTGTTTTTAAAACTTGTTTTAAAGACGAGGTGACCTGCCCATTTCCTTACGTCGTACCATGAATCGCTCCGGCCTGGACAGTGACGACGACGTGGACGTGCAGACGGAGACGGCTGAACCAGCGGCTGAGTGAACGCAAGCGAGATGGAACCCTCACATTGACCACAGTCCACAGCAGTTACAGGAAAATGCAGACTACCACACAATGGATTTAGCCTTGTATCCCCTTAACATCTTTTAGCCTTATTGTAACTTTCTATATAATGCATTTATATCAGCCAAATAATGTTTCATGACTGGATGAATTTTGGGAATATTTTTCTACACAGCTTTACAAAAACTGTAGTCATCTTATTTTTCTATTTGATAGGTATATATTCGTGAAGAACCGGTGCAGTTTCATTAATATTGTGCTTGAGGTTTATCTGCTCCAACTTTACTGTTTTGGTGGGAAACACTGGTCATTTAATGCATTTTTTTTTTTTTTTTTGCACACATATGGGTCTTCTGGGAGTTTTGCTGCAGTTACATACTAGTCCTGGTATCTTTTTTTGCATATTCTGTTTTTTCTCACTTTTTTTCCCTCATGTTTTTACCTCATCCATAATGCCAACACGGGAGAAAAAACACTGGGAAAAAAAATGGTTGAAGAGCAGTGTTGGTTTAATTTGTAGTGTAACTTTATTACCATCATGGATGATAATGAAGCTTGGCTGATGTTTAATTTCTCACTCGTTTTACACTGTAATGATTGTTGGTGGTGGGCCGTTACAGTCGCTCTCACTGTGTTGTTTTGTACCATACTTTACACAGCGGAAAGAGTTTATTCACACGTTCACCTTGTGTTGAATGGTGCAAAATTAAGGTAAAGTATATTGCCTTTGCATCGTATTACCAAAGAAATTATATGTACTATTGATGCCAATACTTTAAGACTACTCTATATTTTATCAAATGCCTTAATTCAATAATAAATATGTGATGATAATCTCTTGCTTGGGTTAAATTTAATCCTTAATCTTAATTTGTAGTTGTTTTTCTTCCGCACTTACATTTCTGGAGTTCATGGAGTACATTATATGTAGTTCCAATCAGGCAGGTTTAGTCTCACTTGTATAAATGTTCTATTTTTCCTTTTTTGTGTGTGTGTGTGTGTGTGTCACATTTGGTTCAACTTCATAACAAACTTGAAACAATTTCCAGCTGCTCATCTGGTTTTGGAGTCTTCACTTTGACTTAAAAAAAACCTTACTCTAACAAAGATCTTTCTTCTCAACATCCAGTGTTTCCAAAATACAACACCCAACGGGTATTTTGAGCTTCGTAGAGGATTTTAACAGCCACACTAACATTTTCCCGTTATGATCTTATCTCATCTCTTAAACATTTTATTCTAGGTTTTACACATCTTAAAACTTTTTTTCTTTATTTGTATTATTTAACATCATAACTCAAAATACTTAGTCATGCCATACCACGTGTCATTACAATTTATATTAACAGGCCTAACACTGAAAGAACAGTAAAGTACATTTAATAAAGATGAAGGTTCTTTGAATATGTGTTTTCAGCAGCTTGACATGACACAGTATAATGGAAAAAAATCAGTTTGATGCTCCCATCATTGTATTGCACATCTTTTAAACCTCACTCAAAAAGGCAAAACAAGAATACCTTCCAGACATTAAATATTACTGTCCTGTGTAAATGAAGGAAAAAAACAAGAAAGCAACAAGTGGTTCCAGGTACAACAAACCCCACCCCTTGCACATATTTAGCCCATTGTAAGTAAATGGGAAGATTGTTTTAAATTTTTAACTTTGACCTACTATTCCAAAAATGTAAGGCAATCTATTCTGGGTCACTGGCAATCTATAAACCAAATTTGGCATGAATTTAACCAGTAGTTTTGCTGCTACAGATATGTGAAATTTCACCTATTATAAGTAAATGTTTAACATTGACCTACTTTTTCCATGATGTAATCTGATCTATTTTTGGTCATTGGCAATCTATAAACTAAATTTGCTATGAATTCAACCAATAGTTTTGCTGCTAGAGTGTTAACAAACCAAAACAAAAACACTACCCCTTGCCTTCCCTATAGGGGGCAGGGTAATAAATGCATTTATCTGCCTTTTGCACACACTATTTATCACATATTTGCAGTTATACTTACATGGTGCTACAACTACAGATGGTCCCCCTTCAGAAACTAAGAAGTTAAGATAAAATCGTGACAGGGGGATTTATGGCACAGTTTGTGCAGTAGGGGGAGTCAGAGTTTAAAGGAAAGATCACATCATCTGAAGGGGAAAAAACATTTCTATGAATTAGTGGGAGGGCTGCTGTTAACCAGTTATGAATGACAAATTAAATATGTCATCTAGGCACCAGGATTATACGTGCAAGTAGATTATCATATTGATAAATCTAAATATGTGTATAAACCCATATAAATATGGCACTTTATCATATACTGTACAATGAAAACATCACCTAAACATCTCTTTGGTCAGTTCTTTTCCAATTTTCCATTTAACACATTAATCTGAGGCAGATAATTTCTAAATTTCTAAAATTGTAGTTCTCTAACCCTTCCATAAACAATTAGTGTCCGTTAGTTTTTCTCTGGAATACATTAACATTTACTTATTTCCCTTTTACATATAAAATTTAATCAACTCTTGTTTATGGTTGTCTCAATCAGTTTTGTGACTGTGTACAGTTTTTCTTAAACATATTGGTCACCACTCATAAGAAACCAGTGCATAAGATACATAAGATCAAATGTATTCAAAGCTTTACACACAATAAGTTCATGAAATCCATCATGGCAAAGAAACTTTGTATTTATGCAATGTTTTTTTGACAGATATATTCACTCATATCTGGCTATTTATTTATCTCCAAAAAGTCCTGAGATGTTTACAATATAATGGTTTCATTCTGAGACAATTTCTAAAACATTGTGGACCAGTTA
>JAPSES010000104.1:11839563-11857463 GCA_029822895.1 Maxillicosta whitleyi
ACTTTTCTATAGACGTATCTTCAATAGTTATGGAGCTAGATCCTGAAGAAAACCACCATTACGGAAATGTGGATTTGATAATTTCTTTGTTAGCAGCATGTAATTCACATTTCTTTGGGTATGTTTCCAGTATCAAGAATCTAATAAAATAGATAAAAATAACAAATGGGGGAGTAATATTGCGGGCTGTTAGTCACAATATGCATTGGAACTGTGCTGCTTGGCGGAGGTTTGCGCTCTCTGAGTGCTTTTCTAGTTTAGAACTGTGCCAACATGAAAACAAAATGCAAGAACTGACCCCTCACTGCATCATTTGAGTAACACAAACACCTTTCCTCTGCCTCTCCTACAACCCGCAAAGTAAATTCTACAAAATATACTAGAAAATA
This sequence comes from Maxillicosta whitleyi, assembly GCA_029822895.1. NCBI lineage: Eukaryota > Metazoa > Chordata > Actinopteri > Perciformes > Neosebastidae > Maxillicosta > Maxillicosta whitleyi. Next base: position 11,839,953 of record JAPSES010000104.1, read on the forward strand.
CAACAAATGCTTAAATGCAGAAAAAAAAAACAGCTAGACTGCACTGTCAAGGAAACATGGCCTTCTAATATTTAAATTTCCATTTATATGTCTTTCAAAATAAATTCTGAATGGTCAGTGTCAAGTATGAAGATGTAAAATAACACTTAAAATTTTGTTGACAAGTGGAAGTCATGGGGATTGTGATGCATCATAGAAGGTTATAAATATTACGAGCACCAAACATTTGACACAGCAGAATCACCCTGAACCTAAGAAGGGACAGATGAATGACCTGCCAACAGGAACTTGATTTGTCGACTACAGATTTTAATGAGATGTGATGTAGAAGACAGTGACATACTGGACATACTGGTGCACACTCATACACAGATTGCATTTTCCTCCCAGACAAACTTGAAAATCTGTGAGTTATTCAGCATCATATCTTATGACTGTATGTGTTCTTGTTTCAGAAGCCAAAAGATGACAGGGAGCAGGTGATTAAGAAGAGAAAAAAGAAAGAAGTTACCAGTCTGGAAGAGAAGAACCCAAGGAAGAACAAAGTAGCCAAACAAGGGTGAGAAACAGGGCTGGGATTCACTCTGTTTTCATTTCATTTTTGTGCTTGTGTTGAGTTGGTTTGTGTGCCCAGATGGTGGTGCATTCATGTTTTTGGGTTAAAGATAACTGGCTCATAATCAAGAAATTATTGAGGAAAATGCATGAACAAGCAAAAACATCTGCTTCTCTGTAAATGTTTATCAGAAAGCCACTTTCTACAACAGCTGACAGCCTTAAAATAATTTGCTTAATGAAATAATGAATTGCCAGGAGTCCAGGATAACCTTTTTCACTTGTAGCACTGCTGTGCCCTACTGAATATTTTAGAAACTCAGGACCGAGTACATTTACATTTTTCTCCATTTTCGATTTTTGCAATAAATAAATATCAATAACAATGTAATATTTCATTTTTAAGAGAAAAGGTCACAAAGTGAAATAGTGCTTCAAAATCCTGAACAGCCGCAGGTGACCAAAGTATCTACTGATCTAAGATGTTTAAGAACTTTTGAACCACTAATACTATCAGTAAATTAAAATGATTCAGGCAAAATGCAGCATCAGATATGACTAATTTGGATGTTCAGAGCCTACACAGTGAACGTGGAAACAGATGTATTCAACATTGATTTACCACCTCTTTTATTTCAGTTTTCTCTTTTGATACAATAACTAAACGTACTCTGTGCTTTTATGAATGTCCATATGGTCAGTAAATTAAATATAGAAAAATATCTCATTTTCACTGCAAAAATGCACTTAGGAAAGGTTAAATTTAGAGGGACATTCATTGGAAGTCACAACAAAAATAGTTGTAGTTCTTTTAATGGGTTAAAATCACCAGACATGTTTTTTTTTTTTTTTTTTTAGCTTAATCAGTAAAACCATCACTAAAGAAGTAAACGGGCAGTTGCTCTTATTTCATTTTCCTTTGAAGACTACATCGCTCTAATTCCTTAACAATTCACTGTGGTCCTTGAAGTTGGTGAATAGCAGATCTTCTGTATTGAATTTTGTCATTTCAGCCTTTTGCAGACTGACTTTATATCAGTACCTGCCTTCAAAATGCTGCAGTTTCTTGACCCTGGACAGTTTGTTTCACGTTGCTTTAAGTGTTTCATGTTCGCGTCGAGTTACCAAACTTGCACTACACTTATAGCGGAGCAAAAAACAGATGCCGTTCCTTTCCTAGAGCTATTTTAGTTGTTAAACTGTGTGAGCTGTTCCTGATGCCTTTTTGCCCATGGAACCACCTGCCTGTCCTCTGACATCAAAACAACTCATCAAATGAAAGACTGTTGTGACAGAGTAGGATCTGAATGTTTTCTTTTTTTTTTTTTTTTTTTTTTTTATTAATAAATATTTTAGCTACGGCTGAGTGAGATGAAAGTACTTACAGACTTGAAAAAAATGGTCACGTGACGGAATGATCACAGTCTGGGACACTGATTACTATTAAACCAAGCAACTGAAAAAAATTTAATGGTAAATGAACAGGTTGTCTAGAAGAGTTTGAAAAGTTGACCTTTTGGACACACAGGGATTTGTCATCCACTGTGAATATACTCTGACGCATTTATCCACTCTCTCTCGCTAATAATCTACCACCCTGTGTGACATTATCCTGCTCTGCTTTTGTGCGTTCCCTCTCATACATCTATCATGAGGCAGAGATGCTGACTGTGACTTGTTCTTAGCCGCTGTGACAAGCCAGCCACCTTCTAGAAAACGCTCCATTATCCACGCTCAGATAGGCCGAATACTCCAACATGCCGCCATTCTGCACAACAACTTCCAAAAATAGCAGCAGCTATTGCCATTGTGCCATTATGAAATGGATGATATTATGTATGGATGTGTGTCAGATCTTTCAAACGTCAGGTTAATCCCCTCAGTCTTCCCACATTTCTGAGTCGTCTTTGTCAGTGTGCTGAAAGCTCATTTTGTCAGTGGAAATGTTACTTGTTTGTGAATTTCAGATTTTTTTTTTTTTTTTCCCCATCTCATTCTTGCATGTCCTTGGGTAACCTCTGAATGTACTTTTGTTATTATTTACAAATCTCATGAAAACAAACAAAAAAAAAGTGCTGGTATGTCTCTCAGTGCTTCATTGTGCTACCCTATTTGTTGATCTCAATCCAGGTCCCATTGCATCCATTAGACATGGAAGTCTTCAGAGACATTGTGCCTCTACTTTGTTTTATGAAAATAAGAAGCATAATAACTTCCTGTGCAGGGCATTGTAGATTTGAAAAAAAAAAAATATATATATACAAAAAACAAACAGTAAATAGATTCTTTGGTATTTTAAGCTGTGGATTTAGTGCTTTATTGAGAATTTACAGCAACAGGTCAGTGCATGTGGGGCTGTCTAAAAATAATCTCCAGTGTCCATGTCTATTGTGATCAACATGTCCCCTTGTGGTCAGCTTATTGGTGTTTTTGTGCACATGAATGGCAGTGAATGACAAAGGAATAAGCTATATGTTTACACATTAAAACACCTGTGAAGCCATGCTCGCTTCTTTTAACAGTTTATTGTTGCTGTTTTGTTGCTCAACTGATCAGATACTTTGACAATAACAGGGGTTTTCTAAGGTTGCTTAGGGGCCAAGCTTTGTGGTAGCGTTTGGGCCTCAGTTATGTAGTCATTGGACTCAGATTGTGTGCATTTTCACACCATTTTTTCGACTGATTTGATTTCATGAAAATCACAGTGTAGTTTATACTTTACACCCAGGCATTAGATAGAATAAAGAGAAACAAATAGACTCACTGATGAGATAAGTGTGATGTTTGAGTGCACTCATACTGTGTCATAAGACACAGTAAAACCATAGTAGACTGATTTAAACTGTCATTTCTGCCCATAAGTAACAACAGAAGATGGTAGAGGACTCTGAGCTGGGTTTAGATGCTGCGGAAAAAAACTCTGAAAACTGTTTATAATGAGAGTGGAAACCCTGAAAAAGGAAAATCTATTATTGTGAGCTGTGTACTTTGAACTTGCAACTACAGAGAGGACCGGATTTCCTGTGTTAAATCTTCAATTACAATACCAGTGGAGATCTACACATTGTACTGAACATAAGGTATTGTTGTTCTTACAGAGTGACTGCTCTAAACCTCCATCGACCAGAGAAGAAGAAGAGGAAGAAGTTAATGAAGGACTCTCTGTATCTGGCAGCCATGCTCCGTCGCTTCACCCGGGAGAAGGAGGAGATGAAGAAGAAGAACCCGAATATGTCTCACCCAGGTCTGGCAGGAGGTCTGGCTAACAAGTCTCACTCCACCAACTCTACAAACCACCTGTTAGCCTCGAACTCCACGCACCCACCAGGCAACACAACCAGCAATGACCTCTCACTGGCAGACCTCACCTCTGACCCGGCTGTGATGTCACTGCTGGGCTCAGCCAATGAGAAGGAGCTTCAGGATCTCCTTGGCGACCTTGACTTTACCTTGTTGGACACCGACCAGCAGCATGCTGTGGCGACAGCCAGGGAGAATGGCATTCTGGGAGTTGGTGTTCCAGCGCATAAAGCAGGAGGAGGCAGTGGTCAGGGGCGTGGCCTGGGCTCCAGTGGATTGTTTTCTCCCCCTCCACTGCCTGATGGACTGCCTGCTCCTCTTATCAAACGGATTGAGGACCTGCGAGCGGTGAGTTGGCTGTAACCCACGAGTGGGCAGCAGCAATTATCTGTGATGAAACTTTTCTGATGTTAATCAACAATCAGCTGGGGAGATGGTATACTTGTTTATATTCAGTCTTTTCTGGAGCCTGTACAAGTAACTTCAGATTAAACACCTTATACATGTTAGAGAATAGCTGCTGAGAACAACAACCATTAGCTACATAGTGCTGAATAGTGGAGGGAGACCATTAAACTGTTCATCAATCTTGTGTTCAGGGGCCAAACTCCACTTGATTCGTCCTCTATCGTATTATAAAAACTAGAGATCATTGGCATTACTGGCTCTGCTACACAATCACAGTTCAGTTACGTGACTCAGTTATACATAAATAAATAAAACATTTTGGTAACTTGCAGACTTGGAGAACCAGGGATGATTCTTCTTAGATCAGTGTCTGCTGCATCTGAACTGTACTCTGGGTCTTGTGTTTCAAACATTTATGGTTACACAGTCCAATAAAACTGTAAGACAGAACATCAATTTTTCATATCGTAGTGGTATTTGACACTTGACAGAAACTGCACATTTTTTGCAGTTTGGCATGGTTTTAGTGCCTTCAGCGGACACACCGTCAGTGCTTTACAGTAAAGAATGCTTCTTATTTTTTCATTATTCTGACACGTAATCCTTCATACTTAGTGACTTATTTAACTATCCACATACGCCTGGGTGGTTACACATTTCTTTTTTGTGTGAAAACTCAAGCCCATATTTCTTACAGTACATTTTTACACACAACTTTAAGTGTGAAGTAATATGACTCCACGCGGAACCCTGTGAGTTTCCATGTAACAAAACAGCAGGTTGGCATCACTGCTGTTATAGAAGTTTTTATTTTCTTGTTGCTCTGATATTTGATAATGCGGCAGTGTCAATATATGGCAAAGAAACCTTTTTCTGGATGTTAGTATAGGCGCTAACAGAGGAAAAAAAATCCTACTGAAAAGGATTATACAAGTGAACAAGAGAAAAAGGAGAAGGGAGATGAGGGTGAAGAACAAAATAACAATTTAATAAAAAAAAAAAATTGTTAATTCTAAAGATAACAGGGAGCTCTTGGGAGACTCACCATTTTTTGTGTTTATTAAAAGAAAATTGGAGTTGGATGAGGGTCAGTGTCAGACAGGTAGAGAAGTCCCTCAGATGAGAATGCGTCTCTGTCAGATAGTCCTCTGAGCATTATAGATATGTATATTTGTGTATTTGTGCTGTACAGGTATGCTGACTCAACCTTTTTTCCCATAGGCCTCGCGGCAGTTTGATCAGGAGGGCAGGAAGAAATTTTTCACCCTGGACATGAATAACATTCTCCTGGAGTGAGTAGGACAGCTTTTAAATCACTGCCAGCCAAATCCCAATGCACTTCTCCATTTTAGTCTCTCATTTTCACCACATTTCCCTCGCCGCCTCTCCTGCAGGCCTTAAGTGTTTTGTTTTCTCTCCGTCTCTCATTGTCTGGGTTAATGACATGCTTCTCATTTTCATTCCACTCTCGCTTTCTCCACTTTATTTATGTTTATATTCTCATTCCTTTGCCTCTGTTCCTTCAGTTTCCCCATCTCTCTTCTCCACGATTCCCTTATCCCACCATCTTTTCATCCTGCAAATCTATACCTGTCCCTATTTTTTTATTCTTATTTTATACCGTACTGACAATTTTCCTCCTCTCTCAGTATTGAGCTGCAGGTCCAGGAGCAGCCCCATGAGGTGCGGTCAGACATTTATTCGCACATGGAGGCGTTTGTGCCATGCAACAAAGAAGCCCTCCTCAAACGCCTAAAGAAACTCAGCCTCAACATCCAGGTGAGCAAGGCTTATCTGTACCGAAAGTGAGAAATCCATTCGCATTAAACTGATCTAAGATTTGATTCTGTGAAAAGACTGTCTCACTGCAGCCTTGTGATTGTTCTGCAAAAGCCAAATTCAGGAGGGGCTGAATCCATCACAGCTCAACAGAGCACTTTTTTTTTTTTTTTTTTTTTTTGGGTGTATCTGGTCTGTAAGCATCTGAAACTCACAGTGACTGAATCTGCCATCACGTTTCAGATACATGTTTCAAATTTGATCAGAACCTGTCGACTACATATTCATTTCATTTAAAAGTTTGGGAATAATCATGTCACATACTGTTGGTGCATTGCATTAAATGCATCAGTAAATAATGGAAGCAATGCTTATTACAGTCACTTATTACATAAATTGTTTCAGGCTCACTATTAGTTTTTATCTGTTCTGTTAAGTCGCCGATCTCAGTAATTGCTTTATCTTGTCCTTCTCATCGTGTTAGACCGTTTTCTAATGAGTTACTACCATTTATAACTAACTAAGTGGAGCCTTGAGGCTTTGACACACTGGGGGCATGATGAATAATAGATGCAAAAGTGTGAAGTACTCATCCGTAAATGTTCTGCATCAAATCAATTCACTCAGTCTCCCATGCAACTTGGTGACAGTCATGACACTTGTTCAGTAAAACATTTGAAGGTTGCTTAAGGGCTTTTGGCAGAAATATTAATGGATTCAACATCAACTGGAGTCTACTCTACAGCCTGTTAGTCCGATCCAGTGTCCAGGTGAAAAAACACACAGTGCAGACTGATTCATATGATTATTTTATTATTATTATTTTAATTACTTTTTCAAGTTGAGTAAACAAACCAGTTTCAGTTTTTGTAGATTAATCATCATGTCCTTCATTCAAAACAGGTGTGGCCTTGCTCACAGTTTTAACTAATTGACTGTTTGTTAACACTACTCCACACATTGTCCTTCACTTCATTGCTTTCATCATTTGTGTCATTCATACAAAACTGCAGCTAGAAATCACCAGGTCCGCGTCCAGCGTCGCTGTTGTTGCTGTCACATGACGGCAATTTCAGATAAATGATAGACAATGAAAAACAAAAGCCGGAAAAATCTGACAGTGTCCAGCACCTGAAGATCACATTTTGTATGAAAGTTCTCATGACATAAACATTGGTTCAAAAAGTACAAGTATGAGTGAATTAGTTGCACAATAAAAATGTCCTGGTGTCTAATGACCTCTATTATTAAGTGAAAATTCAGAAAATAATAAGGGACATGTCACTGTTGCATTGGGTTTTTTTTTCTAAAGTGTTATAACAGCCTAATAATTATTTATTAAGTGTCTACAGTCTAATTAGGAAACACTTCTAAGTCCTTTATATGGCCAGTTTTATTATAAAATAATACCAAATGAGCTGTACTTGTCATTGTTTGGATAGCAATCCTCTTTTTCCCTGAGATATTTTGCAACAGGTCCATATAGTGGCTATAAAATAATAGCTATAAGGAAGTAATTTGGATTTTAGCCTAAAAAACACTATCAGTGTCATAATAAAGCTTCGTTCTTTAAGTCTGTTTTCCGATCAGTCATGCTTCTGAGATGCTTGTTCATCCCTGGTGAACATTTCCAAACCTAGTCCTCTACTTTCTCACCATTATTTTTACCTTTTCACACTGCTTTAAGTCCCCAGACATCTTTACTGCCTTGCTTGCTAATGTGCAGGGCTCTCAGTGTAGGCGGACTACCACTGAAAACTGGCTCCTAAATGTCTTTTGTCATGGACCATTAAAGTAGCATTGTTGACAAAATACATCAACGCACTCCCCCCACTCTCTCCATCTTTCTCTCATGCTCACTTCACTCCTCCTTCACGTCTTCTTTCCTCTCTTTCCCTTGTGTCTCTGTGTTTTTCTTCCCTCTTTTTGTATCTATTTATCCTGACTTCTCTCTGCCCCTGCTGCTGCTTTACTTCTTTTCTATTTTTCTCATCTCTTGAATGTCCTCCTTCCCTCAACTTTCACGTCTTTCTTCTCTATCGTTTCTTTCCTAACTGCTGTAAACCCACCTATTTTCCCCTCTCTTTCTCACAGGATGACCGTTTGCGGACCCCCTTGTTGAAGCTAAAGTTGGCAGTGTGCAGTGTGATGCCAGAGCAGATTGCCAGATACAACATGGACTGCATGGCTAAAGTTGCAAAGTAAGTAAATCCTCTCCTTTTTTGCCTCTTGGAGGCTTTTAGGAAAGAGTCGCCTTACAAAAATGTGTCTTTATTCTCACTAATCTTTTGCAGTTCATCAGCTCTAATATGTGTCGCTGAATAGTAGCATATTCGAAATTTAACCCATTTATTCTCACATTTATAACCCAAGAATGTGGACATGCTGGTTCTACCGACAAGAATTTAGTATTTTAGTTTTAAATGATAATTTTGCGTGACACCATTGCAATTATGTGCACTGACAGTCATGAATGTGCTAATGCGTATATATGCCCTGCAGGCAGCAGTCAGAGGAAGGCGATAAGAATGGCTCGGAGGAAGAGGATGATGAAAAACCTGGGAAGAGGGTGATGGGCCCACGGAAGAAGTTTGTCTGGGATGACAAGCTCAGGTAGTGATCCAGGACTGGGAGAGGGTGGCTGCATGTTCTGCAGAGTGTTTGTGTCCTAGATTTGTTTTTATCTCCTTTGTTGTTCTCCACAAGTAAATGGATCCAGTTCTTTCCTTAGAGATTGGAAAAATAAGGTCTTAAGTCTCCTGAAAGTGTAAGAAAAAAAAAAAAAGTAGGATTCTGTCAGTGTTAAGGCCCCATATCCTTCACATCAGAGGAAGATGAGGATGAAGATTCCCTTACCATTGTAACATTTAAAATGTTAACATTCTTAGTGCAATGCAATAAAAAACGTCAATTGGCTGACACAAGGACAGAGATTAGAGACAAGTACAGGGATTTTCATTGTTTTTTTTTAATTATATTTTGTAAATTAAAAAAAAAAAGATTTTAATAATGGTATAGGAGTAGATTTCTGTAGTGCTTTTCAAGGCACCCAAAATGCTTTACGTTATTTATCCATTATTCATTCACTCTAATGTTCACACTCTGGTCATGGTAAACTACATTTGTAGTTGCAGTTGCCCTAGGGTAGTTGCCCTGGCTGCCAGTACACGCTAAACAGCCCCTCCAACCACCAAACATTCATACACCACTGTGAGTGACACTGGAAGCAAGGTGGGTGAAGGGTCTTGCCCAAGGACACAACGGCAGATGACTAGACATGGCCACCCCTGAGCCATGGCCACTCTGGAGTTCAGTAATAAATCTAACTACATTACTTAGTGGCCTCTTAAAAGTAATTTTCATATTTGACTCCGTTTTTAAAAAGACGTTGTTGCTCTGTATCTGTATTATAATGTGGACTTTTGTGGAGACTGACGAATAGTGATTGGAACGTGTGTTTGTGCAGGAACCTGCTGTGCAGTTTGGTGCGAGTGAAGCTGAGCTGCTACGAGATGGAGAACCAGTGCTCTCTGTCAGTGGAGGACTACCTCAAGGCCTTCTTAGAGAACGAGGTCAAACCACTGTGGCCCAAGGGCTGGATGCAGGCCAGGTCTGTATGTGTGCTAATGGACCTTCGGCTAATGTACAACAGCTGGTGGCCTTTATGGTGATGAGAAAATGACTATTTTAATGAGCATATTAAACTTTAAACTCAGCAGCTGCACATTATGAAAGTGCAAAATGCTGTGAGTGTATTTGGGGGGAATTTTTTTTTCTAAATATCAGCAAATAGTGGTTTCAGCACATTTGAGTATTTAAATGTGAATCCAGAAATAAAAATAATTCCTTGTGTTTTCATTTTCTTTTTTTTTTTCCATTTAATGAGCTGTTAGTGTGTGCACTCTTCCACAGTTCCTGACCTATGGACAAACCCAACACCGGGTCTAGAGAAACTGTTGAGTGTTTTTTTTTTTTTTTTTTTTTTTAAAGTTTTTAGCAGCTACCGCAGCCTCTTCTGCAAATTAAGGGAGACTAAGGAAAACAGCATTTAACTGGCAATATGTCCAAAATCTGCAGGATGAAAAACTTAGAAGTTCACCGTTAGGATTTATCTTGACTCTGAATGGTTGGAGTTCAGATTTACCTCATTTACATTCATGCTCCATATTTGTTGGGAGTGTACTTTGTTCTCTTTGGAGGAACATAACACATTCCCGTGGTTAAAAATTCTGAAGTAAAGTAAATTGTGACATGATATAAACCATACAACAGTACAGTAACCGTACATCATTTCACAGTGGCTTATTATAGATGCCTCTAAATCCTACACACAGGACCTATAAGTCTTAAGCAGAGCTGTGGATGTGTTTTTGTTTAATTCTAATAGATGTTTTACCACATCAACACAAATTTTATTTATTGAGTAAGAAGTCATGTCCTAGTCAACTGAAAACGAATGTTGGTTGACACCAGACGGTTCCATCTGTGTTCTTTTATGGTGGACAGTTTTTGAGCATAGATTCCCCATGACCCTGGTATCCCACACAAATATCAGGCCGTTTTTGAAATATTGCTGTATGAATGCAGATGCAGCATTTGTCAAGACATTCCTGTCAGGTCTGGTACTTTGCAAATAAAATGTATTCTGAGTGAAACTGAGAGACGTAACCTGATTTTCACCTCACTATTCTCGTCTTCTATGTGTCAGGATTCTGTTCAAGGAGAGTCTCGCTGTTCACAGTCACCTCACTGGAAACTCACTGTAAGTATTTACTTTTCTTCAAATGGGTTTCCCAGACAGTACTTACAGAATTCATGATGTACACAAGGAACACTGAAAATGACTTTTTTTTTTTCTGTGTACAGAGTCAAGAGGAGAATGGTGCCAGGCCCCAAGGCCAGAGCCAAGGTGAGTGACGGCTCAGGCTGCCCATTCATTATCCCAAAGGTCCCGATGCTTTTTTGTTGTCTCATCATCAGTGTCTTAATACAATGATTTTTCTTTGGCTCATCATTTCACCAGTCTTTGATGTCATAAACTAAAATACATCATAACGTTTGGCCTCAAAACAAGTCAAATATTCACTCATGTGGTATTTATTGCATCTAAAAACTCTAAAGACAACAGCCCAAAAAGATTTTCATTTCTGTTGGAATCCCAGTGATTTTATTTGACACCTTTTACCTCCATCTACATTTGGTCCAAAAATCATACAATATACACACCTCTTTATTTGTTTCTCAGTTGTTGATATCATATTGAGCATCTTCATATATTTAAGACTTATCTGAAATGAAATGCTGTTACACTGGTCTACAGTAAAATACTCCCAGAATAGAAGTAACTTAACACTTATAAAGAAACATTTTGTCAAAATGATGGTTGGTGTAATTTCCAAGATACAGTCTTGGGTCATGATTTAGCACGTGTAATCTCTGATGCAGATAACTTCTAAAAAACTGTAGACTAGCGTAAGCCCTTGGTTGATTGCACATATGTTTGTAACGCACACACACTGTCACCTTCTCTGTTTTCTAGGAGGCTGGGTGGGTCCAGAAACCTCCTCTCACCATGACCTCCACCTCAGCTCTGACCACCAGCCGTCAGGCCCCCTCCTCCTCCTCGCCTTCTGAGCCCATCTGCCTGTCAGACTCTCTGGACGAGGATCTGACTGCTCCCTCTCTGGACTCTATCTCCCATGCCTTGGCTCTCCTCAGCAATGCAACCAAGGGCCTGGGACCCTCAGATAGCCCCTTGTCGCCCCCACCCCTGCAAATCCCTACCTCCTCTCCTCCACCGGTCACCCCTCACTATCCCTCAGCCTCACAGCTCTCAGCTTCAGTTGCATCCACAACGCAGCAACATTCCCTGTCGAAGGTGGAGGCTGCTTCGCTGACAGCTACGCCCACTGGGAAGTTGCCGACAACAGCACTTCAGAGCTCCTCTTCTACCTCCTCTTCCTCTTCTCCTGTGGTCTCGTCAGTGGCTCGTGTACCGGTGACGGGTCTGTCACTGGCCTCCAGGACTGCAGATGGTCCCTTTGGCCTGTTAAAAGGATCTGCCACTGTGGGCCTAACTCAGAATCAGAGACACGTTGCCATGGTATCCACTAATCACAGGCCGGGCTCAGTGATGGGTGGAGGTGGCAAACTCCACCCACACCCGTCCCCATCACCTCCGAAACAGCGACCTCCTCCCACGGCATCCCCTCTGCTGCCCCCCCACCAGAAGGGGTTTGTTAGCCCAGTGGGGGTCTTAACACCTATGGGGGCCCATCAAGGACTGGCTAAGGCTGGTGCCAAAGCTGTGGGTATTAGCAGCAATGGCAGCATCACGCCTTCTTCCTCCCCCTCTCCTCAGTCCCGCTCAAACTCTACCTCCCATCCTGGTCTGCAGTCCTTCTGCCCCCCATCCTCTGTTGCATCTTCGCCCTCCCCTGCAGCCCACACCTCCCACTCCTCCTCTCAAGGTAAAGCCCACTCCCATCACCACCACCAGCCCAACTTCATCACACCCATGCAGGCCACGCTCACCAAGTCGTCACACAGCAGCAACTCCTCACCCATCATCAAACTCACCCCTCGGCCCCCAGCGCCCACGCCACCACCCTCTTCCTCTTCCTCCCCCTCCCCATCGTCCTCCCCCTCACACCCACTCCCCCATCAGATGATCCCCAGTTCACAGCAACAACACCAATACTCCCCCAAAACCACCAAAACCTTCCGGCCCCCCTTCAGTGTCTCGGGTGGGGGGCAGGTGAAGCAGAGCTCAGGCAGCTGCAACTTCACTGGAGGACAAAAAACTACAACCACAAGCACGAGTAGCATCAACAACAATAACAAGACAGCGGTGGTGTCAGCTGTCATCAGCCACGTAGACAAAACTCCATCGTCTGTTGCACCCCCTGTGTCTGTCAGTCATGGACAGAGGCAGAAGGTCGTGGGCGGAGCCAACCCGGGGTCAAAGGCAGGTAATGGTTGGGTATCTTCGGGAACTTTGTCCACGTCCTCTACAACTTCACACCTCTCACAGGTGAGGTTTCACACTGAAGGCAGTTCAGACAACCACATAAGATAAAAACTTGCAGAGTGCAGTGTTATGAAACCCTGCCAGTTCACACCATTGCGAACAGATGAGACTGTGTATTGTTTCCATAGCAACGTCTGTCTTTACTTCTGTTCATTCTGGAGATAATGTGCAATGTCTTAAATTATGAATGAGAGATGTTAAAGTTAACTCATTTTATTATTCCTGCTTGGTCTCTGTATTTCATCCTTTCAAGTTACAATTTACTTGGTAAAGAAACATAAAAAGAGTGATGGTCAAGAATGAAGACATTCACTCGATAGGGTTGTGGGGATGCTGGAGGCTATCACAGCTACCATAGGGCAAAGACGGGCAAACACTGTAGACCATCAACACCAGAACAGCTGAAAAAAGCTGTACTTGTCCTCATGAGCTACAGGCGATAAATGTTACAGTATATTAATGATTTACCAGTAATAGTTTTTCAGTAGCTGGTGTTTATTATTCAAACAGTCAGTATACAATAATGATATTGAGTTGTTTTTTATTTATCACCTGATAATAAAATACAATTTATATCAATAATAGGACCGAGGGTCCTGTAGTCCAACAACATACTTAAAGACATTAAGTCGTTTTGATCTTTCACGGTCAAAGGTCATGGCACCAAATGAAAGCCCATATGTGACTTCCTATTTATTGCCAATAGGGATTCAACTGTTTTGATGTTGTAACACTTTGAAATGTGTCCCATTATAAACCAAAGGAGATTTTTTTCAAATGTCAAAAATTCATAAAAAATTAAAAAAATAAATATTTCCTTATTCTTCAAATAAACTTGGTAGATCTTTGCACAACAAATGTCAAGTCATTCTAACTGACGGTTTCGGAGAAGAAGATTCTTGAAAAATTGTTTACAGACAGACAGATACCAACAGTCCATTGGGCCTTTCAACCCTTTTGGACTAAAAATGGCTGCTGGTTCATGCCGCTGCAGAGTCCTACAAAAGTCTCATCACAAGGCTTTGGTGTGAATTTGGCATTGGTTGAACATTGGAAAAAGTTATTCAATCAATACCTGAAACCAACACATTTCCTTTTTATTTCAGGTATCGACAACCGGCACTCCTCTCCTGGGAAACCCCTCCACTCTACCGCTGGGCTTCGGCATGCTGGGAGGCCTGGTGCCTGTCTCGCTGCCGTTCCAGTTCCCCCCGTTGCTCAATTTCAGCCCTTCAGGAGCCCCAGGGGCCACTGGTATGGGGTCGGCCCCCAGCTCCAACTCAGGATACTCACTAGCACAGAACGACCTAATGGGTGAGTGGGAACACACTACAGTAAAAAACAAAAGCTTTATAGAGAAACAATAAACAACAGATAACTGAAATAATAATAATAAACAATGAGAAAAAGATAAAGTAAAAATGTTAAAAATTGGCGGAAGCTCTAGTGAAAGACGAACTGAAGAAATAAACACAGTATTTAGGCTCAAAGAACAAGCTGTTTTTATACATCAAACAAATCACTGCTTTTGTTTAATTAATTTCCTAAACGACAAAAGAGTAAACTTGACTGAAACATGAGTAAATGTGTTTTTGGATGATTTGTAGACATCACCTATAATCGGTATTACAGACATAATAACTCGTTTATCATGATTTGTCTATACATGTCTATTTTTAGTCTTTTCAGTTTTTAAACATCCTCTTTCCCTTCCTCTAACTCTTTTTTTGTAAATATATAATATATGGACAAAAATATTGGGACACGCCTTGAGCTTGTAAGACTTCTTATTCGTATTGATTTGGAATATTGATAATTAGATTTAAATGTCATATCAATATTTCTATAAGGTAAAGGTAGAACTTTAAAAATAATCAAAATAATATAACATATTCAATACTGTTTTTACTTGATTTTTGCAGTTAAATGTGCGTTATCTTGGAGCCAACCAGCATTTTTTACTTGCATTTTTCTTTATTGGTGACTCAAACTTGGTAAAGTTTCACTACTTTTATTATGGAGTCATTTTATTCATAGATCAGTGCTATCTGTTTGGAGCAATATTGACACTAGTGTGGACAAGGCACAGATTCAGTGTGTCCTAATACGTTTTTTATGTAGTGTATCTGTGCATCAGCTATTAAACAGATCAGAGAGACTCGTATATTAATCTTATTTAAAGGTTCCCTGCCACACACAATAGTTTTTACTTATATGTTTTGAAAACTGTTGGGTCCATCTGTGTTTGTCTTATGTATTGAATGTGAAAATGAACCTCTACCTCCTCTGCCTGCGACTGCCACTGAAAAGAAATAAGCAGAGAAATGAGGTCAATTAGAAAAGCTGGTCAGTCTGACATGCTGATGCCTGAGCTGGGCCTCAGGGGCTGGTACCCTGCATGTTTTAGATAGTTCCCTCTTCCAGAACGCCTGACGGTCATTATCAGGCTTCTGCAGAACTTGATGATAGCATGGTTGAAAGTTTTCTGACGCTATGATGGAATTCTGTCAACCGAAGGGGTTAGAGGTCAATTGTGAGATTGATGCAGATCTGGGGGAGAAAAAAATAAGAGGGGGTGGCAGCATAGGCACGGCATTTATTTTGGAAAGCTGCATTGATTGTTACACCTGGTGTTGAACCCCTTCTGTATTGTTGTGCACAAAATAAATAAATGCCACACTACTTCAGTGTACCAACACAGAAAGCTACTGCTGAAACAACAAAGTCTGCTACTACAGCTAATAATAATAGTAATAATAATAACAACCATCAGAGGAAAGGCCAGTATTGAAACAGTGAAGGGGTGAAAAAAACAGTCTTAATTTCCAACGGAGCCACAGCTTAACACTTGTTGGTTAAACAAGCTTTGTGGATAAAGTTCAGGAAAGCTTGTTTCCTTCAGTTTAATTATGATTTAGGATAATTATTCTTCATAACCAAATAAAATGAAACTAAGCACGGTTTGGACAGTTACACTGGTAGGCTAGCAGCAGCCTTCTCAGGACAGACATTTAGAGCCTTGATCAGAGAACTTGGCTACAGCAGCTGCAGAGTTTATCTGTGCAAAGGTCTGGTCACATCTTCCATGACTTCTGATCCGCTCTTGCTAGTTCCCCGATCTCATCAAATTACTTCGAGGTCATCAGTGTTGAGGAGCGTGAAGATGAATAGCCTATTAAAGAAAGTGGCTATATTTTCAGTCATTATTAATATCACTGGATGTGCCTGTAACGCACAGGCTACGGAGATGTGTGTGTCCACGCCACGTTTCCATTCCAGTGTTGTGCTTATTTTGAAAGCAATGTTTTAGTTGATCTGCACTTGTTTTATTCCTATACACTATTGTTATTAAAGCATTCTTATTGAAGTAAATTTGCACTGAAAACTTGTTGTTTTGTAATTTATATCCAATTAATGACAATAGTGACATCTTACCTTCAGTTGAATTATTGTTACATTATGTAAATGTAATACCATTAGGGGTTTATGGGATATTGGACAACACAGTGTCCAGTGTTTTTTCAGTCAGATGATTTTTTTTTCACTTGAATCCATGTGATAGTTTTATCATTTGAATCAGGTTTGTTGGAAGAGGAATACATGTAACACGTGCAGGATACTGACTCTCAAGGATCAGGATTGGACACCCCTGCTCTACTTGTTGTGCATGATAAAGGATGCTGAAAAGCCAGGTTCTCATTGGCTAGCTCTTATCCAATCAGAGTCAAGCAGATTAGCATGTTGAATATTAATGAGAACTGACACAAATTGAGCTGAGTGTTCCAGCAGGCTTTCTATTCCTCAGCCTTGGCTTGAAACTTGGTAACCAAGGCATGTTTTCCACAAAAAAAAAAAAGTTAGAATCCATTGTAGAACTTCAGACATGACTACAAAAGTAATGACGTGTGTGGCAGCGCACTTTTAACGAAATACAACAATCAAGTAGTTCGTCTTAGGTCTTATACACACAGTAACGTATGTACAAAAATATAGAAATAAACAGAAACCTAAAGCAGTGGATTTGTTTATATGGGACAGTTTAATCAGACACAACACGGTCATTTTATCACGTCCGTCTGAAGGAGAAATAAAGAAAATGGATAAAAATATTTAACGTTTACAATAATCATGTGTTTATGTAAACAAACGCAGACAGATGTGATTACTGGATGTGTTATCTTCTGCACTGTGTGTGTGTGTGTGTGTTTTGAACCTGCTGCCTCTCTATGTGTGTTGGACTCTGTTTGTACTGGAGAACACCAGTGGTCTGTCTTTGTGCTGTGACCCCCACCTCCATTTGTTTTATTTTTTTACAATAAACCACTATCTCCCTTCTTTGTTCTCTCTCTTTTATGTGTGTCTCTTCATCTCACTCTTTTTGATCCTCTCCTCTGTCTCTCATTTTAAAAAACCCCGACTCCTTACATCATACCCCCCCC
>JAPSES010000104.1:11862304-11876629 GCA_029822895.1 Maxillicosta whitleyi
TTCGCTCTGGTCGCTGATCCTCCATAGAGAAATAATGACTTCCGGCGCTCTGGTCGCTTTTGGTGTACACGCACAGTAATCCATCCCAGATAATGGAGCCAGTCAACACACTCCGACACATTAGGTGGCGGTATTCATGGGTACATTTGTTTGGACATGGTTCCCACTTCCCACCCAATAAAATAAAGAAGGAAGAGACACATTCAAGTGACAATGGCCCATTCTCAACGATAACGAGGTGAAATATCGCGTTGTCTAAGCTTACACAACGCGATATTTCACCTTGTAATTGTGGCATTATCGGCCGCCCATATTACGAGACCGTGTGCAAGCCACGAACTGCTGAGCGGGTGACGACACGGAATGGGCGGGCCCAGGCTAACAGCGACCCGCGACACAAACATTTTGACCTTTGACTTTTTGAATTTTCAATACAGTGTAGGGGCATTTTGATTGTAATTGTTTGCCCAGATCAAATGTGAAAAATGTTTCACACTCGCGCGGGATGGACTCTAAGCAACTCAGCCCCAAAGGCAGAGCCAGGATTATGTGGGCGGAGCCGCTAACTGAAAGGTGTAAACTTTCTACCTACATACAAAAATTTCCCTTCTAGTACCATTAAAAAAAAATTCTCAAATTTTAAAAAGCTCTGAGTTGTGATAATCGGTCTACTACTAATACTCTGCCTCTGCACTGAGTTCCTTATATTTTTCTCCCTGGTTTGTTAACTGATGAAGATCCTCCATTAAAGGAGCCGCCATGTTTTCAAAGTGTAGACCTCAGGCTAAACCAATCATCTTCACTAGATCACTGTTAACCCCGCCCACAGACTGTGATGGGTGAGATTGACAGATAAAATAAATTCATTGTGGTCCAGTTGGTGCTGGGACCATGAAATAATTATATGCAGATTGCAATTTTAATTAATTACACATTTAGGTAATTATTTAGTATTTCCAATTTTAATGACATTTAATTATTGATATATGTAGTCATTTATTTTTGTCCCTCCTCCATAGATTTATGCATATATCACAAAAACAAAGTCTAGTAAATACTGCACTGAATGACTGTTAATAATTTGTAATGTAATGATATTAATTGTATATCATTTCGTAGTTTGTGACACTGGTACATAACTAAAAGCTGCTTCTACATAGACTAATAATACTGACTGATGTTGATAAAGTCCTAGAAAACCCTCTGGGTACAGTTCATTCAGACTACATTGAACAGATGAACCAACAGAGCCTCACAGCTACAATGAATATGCTTTATTTTCCTTTTACAAAAACAAACAAAACAAAAAAATTACTGTCTAGAAATACAGGTATACAAGAAATAATAATGGTGGGAGTATTTGCAGTTGAATGCCTGGTTGTCAACAGCCAGCTGGATAATAATAATAATAATAATTATAATTATAATAATAATAATGATAAGAAAATCGAGTTAACTACTTGTGAATGTTAAAGCTTCCAACCAAATGAAATCCCTTGCAGTGCCAAAATAATTTCAATACTAAGACATTATCAATAAGCAGAGAAAAATCTTAGTCTGGATGTTATTTTGGAAAATACAGCTGCTAATTTGTAGTTAATCATAACACTGTAATACTGGTTTGGATCAAAACACTAGCTAAGAGGTTATTATGAACAACAGAGGTACACGGCAGATATGATACGAAGCACAGCAAAAAAAAAAAAAGATTCCGCACAGAGTACCTGTTTGTTTCATCGTATTAGGGTGTTTTGTTGTCACGTGTTATGAAATCCTCAACCGCTTATGTTCTTATTTAGTGTCTAAGGCACTTTAAAGAAACATACTGTGTTAACACTGGAGGAGGCGGCGAAGATGTCCATTCTAACCCGTGGATCCAGAGGAGAGGAGGGAGAAACTGGAAATAAAACTATTAACATTGGGTTTTATGCGTGAGTCAAACAGGAAGAGCGTTTCCAGACGACCTGCGGATTCTAAGTGCTCGGTCGGGTCGGCGTGTCGCCTGGAAAAATGGAAAATCATGGCACAGTGTGGCCCCATGGATTTCTCTCATGTATTACTGATGCATTCAAGTCACAGAGGCGCCGTCAGGAAATCCTAATACTCTCCCGTGATGTGGATCTGATCAGTTTACAGTGTAATCAAACAGACATTAGACAATACCAACAGAAGTATGCGTATTTTTTAACAGCGCCACAACCCAAATATTTTAACACGTGTGGTTTAGAGTCTTTGCAGCACTATGACGTAAATGTGGTGGTGATACGTAAGAGAACCGAACCAAGGCTGAGCAGAAACACTGAAATATGGTGAGAAGATGACTACTTTCATCTCCCTCGAATTCTTCAAAACCACATTTTTACCTAAACTTTATCCATTTCGTGTCACATTGGAGTCGGTGGAGGGTCTACCACTGCTTTCCTTCCACGTTAAAACTCCACATCTGTGTAGTTCTGTGCATTTTTCCAGCAACTGTGCGTCATTCAAAGCTTCTATTGATTCACATCATCAAAAATAATATAACACTACTATTCAAAGTGGTCAACGATACAAAAAGGGTTAACGCTGTGACATTCCCAGTTACAACCCCAGCTAGACATTCTTCCGCTAAATGTTGAGATGAAGCTTCTTTTTTGTTTTTCACAGTAAAACACTTTTCGTTCCAGTCCATTTTATCGTATTGCGTGCGTGTCCCGACACGTCGTCGTGTCTGGAGCAGACTCCAGAAGCAGCTGACGAAGGCCACAGTCACCGTGGTTTTGTATTTAGAGATGAACAGTAGAGGGTGAGATGGCTTTTACACAATGTATGAACAGAACACTGAAAACAACACAGTAAAAAAAAAAAAAAAAATACACATATTTCCTTGTAGTCCTGCATTTCCAGTATGGAGTGCGTTCACATACGTTACATACTTGAGTTTCATATGTATAAAAGCACTTTGTACCTACGCGTACTTTCGCAAGAAGCTGAGCCAATAACTTCACGCCTGATGGAAGGGAAGCCTTATGTTAGAGCGGTGGCGCATGGCAGACAGAGGAGGCGGGGCTAGCAGCGTGCCAGAAGAGAACAGAGTAAGGCAGATTTGTCCGTTTGCCCCTGCAACTCTCTGGGGTGGAGCCTGCGTTAAGAGAAGGGCGTTGGAGTTTCCCTGCAGTGTTAACGGATACAAAAAGGGGCAGAGGCAACACAGCTCGCTGCTCCGATCTTCAGTCTGGTCAGTGGGATGAGATGAAGCAGATGCTGGGGGGGTGGGTGGGGGGGCACCGGGTCACAGATGGAAGGAGGTGAAAGCAAAGACTGACAGGGGGCGGGGCTGTGTTTACTCCACGTTGGAGGATTGTGTCTCGTTGAAGTCGCTAGCGCGGCTGTCTGCGTCGTCGTCCGACATGTCCACAGACGCTCCGTCCAGGTTGAGGTTGCGACGGCCTGAGCGTCCGGACGAGGAGAAGCTGCTGACGGGACCTCCACGCCTGGTCGGAAAAATAACAACAGAACCAGGATGTTTAGTGGAGTATCGTAGAATGTTGTTAGGCGGTCGATCAGAAGCTGCGTCTGGGGACATTATCTAACCGCACACATTTTATGGATCCAGGCTTTTCACTTCCAGTCTGTGTTTAACTGATCACCTCCAGCTCCTTTTTTTATCGAACAGACATGACGGTAAAATCTTCTCACTAACATTAATAGATCTGATGTATAACCTCTGTAAACCATGCATGTCTACACCTACTACCACACCGACCATATTCAATAGAACTGACTATTGTTTTGTTTTTTAAATCCCAGGTGAAGTGAAAGTTCCAGTGGTGGAAAAGCGTCTGCTGTACGTATGGATGAGTACTAAACAAACCCAGAATCCAAATTATTAAAGACCAGAATACCAACAAACTCAGATGTTATAATAATGGCTCTGGAAAACAACAATAAAAGAAAAAAAAATTATATACCGTATACTGTAAAAGCACTGGATCTATGAGCAGTACCAATAAAATCTTAGTGATAATCCAAATGTGGAAGTGAAAACATAGAAGAGTCAGGAGTTTATTGTTCTGAAAAATCATTCAGTTGAAACATTTTTTGGTTATAAATAATCAAACAGAAAAGAGGAAATGTTGTGGTATATAGTGTTGGTTTATTGGATACTCTGGACATGTTCAGTACCTTCCTGTATTGTACACACTATGTTCATTTTTAGACAGTACTACTACAGCAGTAATGTGTACTACACAGTGTGTACTGTCCACTTTACTATTCCAACACTGTTTAGATCATTAGTTTCACTGACTCCTGCTCAACACCAAATGACAAACTAATACCCAATACTGATACACTCAGAAATATTGTTTTCTTTCTTTTCTACTTCCTGTCTGGTGTGGGATCCTGCTCGGTTTGTCACTTCACCGTGTGTTTCTTCAAAAGCTTTTCTCTGAATCACAGACATCTGTGTGAGGTCACACTCTGACATACTGGTACCTGAGGCGGTTCTTGAGGGAGTTGACCTCACGGGTGAGGCCCTCGCTGGCCTCAGTGGCATCGTCCAGCTCCCTCTGCAGCTTCCTGCGGGAGGCGTTGGCCCTGCTGGCCTCCTCCTCCGCCTCCTCCAGCTGACGCTTCAGCTGTTTCATCCGAGAGTTGGCCTTCTCCATCTGTGGGGAGACGCAGGCATGAGGGTGGGGTCAGAGGTCGGTTGGAAATGATGAAACGACTAGGTAAAAAGCTGAAATTACAACAGGGTTGGGGTCTACTCACCTGCTCCTTATACTGGTCGCCATGGCGACGCTCATCCTCCACCTGCATCATCACCTCCTTCAATTTCTTCTCTGTACGACGGACTATTTTGTTGGCTGCTGTTCTCTCCCTGAAGGATTAAAAGGAAAAACATGTTTAAAGGACTTCATGGTTGAATGTACTAAACATCTCCACCATAGAGTCTAAAAGGTCATGTATGAATGACCTTAGACGTCATGTATCAAGAAAAAGTCTGTCAGCTGATACAGAGGTTGAACTGCACAGGCATAATTCAGAACATCATGTTGATCAATGATAATGATTGTTTGCCTCTGCAGGCGGTAAGTGATCTGAACAGGAAAGAAAGAAAAACCAGGCCTGAATAAACCGAATTCTCTAATTACTCCCTCCTGTCAAACACACTTAGAAAAGGACAAGACAGCAAATAAAGATGTGCAGTGGAATGACAGATATGGTTAAAGACGTCCTTGGGGAAGTGTTTATAGATGTGTGAGATTGGGATGTGGTTCTCACATGTTATAGATAAACTACCATAGCTCCCATAACAACCCACCTAGTGTTCACAGGTAAGTCTGGACACTTACTTGGCTTCCTGCTCCAGCTGCTCCTCCAGCTGCAGGATCTTGGCCTCCAGAGCTGTGATGGACGCCTTAAACTTGGACTTGACAGCCCCCTCCAGGTCGGCCAGCTTGGATTTCAACTCCTGCATTTACAAAAACAACTGTCAGGACCAGCTGCATTAACATTTAATGTAAGTCAATGCTTCAGACAGGTAATGAATGACTGACACTGGACGTACTGAACCTTAAGGAGCCAAAAACCCATTTTTAATCTAAATTCCAATTGTAAAATAGAGCTAATTAGGTCTAAATTCTACATGAGCTGAGTATTTAGTTAAACCAGAAGTTCTCCAAATGGGTCACAGAGCTGTTTTAATCAGGTCACCAACTGTTGATATATACCAATATATAAGAAGCAGATAACATGTGATTTAATTTTCCTAATTAAGACAGAAAAGGGGTTTCATCTTGAACATAAAACTACTTGAACAAAATCATGAGAAATGTAGAGGCCTCAGATAATGAGATAAAACACAAGCAAAACACAAAAGTGCGTGAATGACACAACAGGATGAAAATCAAGTAAAAGATGTAACAGGATGAAAAAACTAAACTAAACCAAACACAACATCACAGGAAAAAAAATGCACACAGCAACAAAACGCATAAATCATTAAGTAATTTTGGATCCAGAAGAGTGATGACATTTCTTTTGTCAACCTAAATCTAAAGATCTAAACCGCAGGACATGAACTATTACTGTAATTATTGTTTGAGTTAAAAAGACTGGATATTATTATCATTATTGTTATTATAAATGACAAACAAAAAGAAACAAGTGTTCGGTCAGCCTTTTTGTTGAAATTGTAGAAAGAAAGAAAAAAGTAAATTAATGATAAGAATAATATTGCTGTAGTTATTTTTTATTATTATTATTATTCTTTTTTCCTGTGGTGTGACGGTCATCGTTTTAGTGATGAATTATCTACTTGAATCTTGGAGTAATATCAGGAGGTTGAAATAATACACATGTATTAATAAGTATAAATAAAGCATGATTTAGGGAAAAAGGGGTGGGATTAAATATGCATGCACTTCTTCCCACTCCTTGTTCTGCTGATAATTTGTTGGTGGTTTTATTGTAATTTTATATCGAAAAAAAAATAAAACATTCATTCGATGTGCTGTTTACCAACAAAGCAGCTGCTTAACATCACTGAATTCTAACTTTCTTTCCAAAAGTGTCTTAAATAAATTGATCATATGAACTTCTTCCAGGCGCATAAACAATAAGATTAGCGTCAAAGGACAGTATGTAATTTCCTACAGAGCAGAACTGTCTGATCTTTGGTAAAAAAAAAAAAAAAAGGCCCTGGTATCTGTGTCTGTTCCGGACCTTGTTCTGCCGTTCCATCTGCTGTCGAGCGTTCTCAGCTTTCTGCGCAGTGCCGCGCTCTGTGGCCAGCTCCGTGTTCAGAGAGTCGACCTGAAGGGGACAGATGGCAGACGGGGACAGATACGTGAAACAAAACGGTTTGTGCATGACCTTTAACACACGCAATGTCATCTTTATGTCTCACTGTGTTTTCTCCTTGCGACACTGACGTGTGTGTGTGTGTGCAGAGGATGCCCGTCTGCGTACCTGCATGGTGGTCTTTTTAAAGCGGTCGTTGAGCAGCTCCATGTTGCCCTGCTCCTCTTCCAGCTCCTCCTCCAGTTGGGCGATACGAGCCTCGAGCCTCCTCTTCTCATCGAGCAGAGCCGACCTGAAATAACAAAAGCCGTTTGTGTTCAGGTCACATCCTCGGCCAAATGCGCTGCTCAATAGAAGGCGGCACCGCTGAGTCTGTTCTTAATATAAACTGCTGTTCAAAACCGTAAAGTGACACTGACTTTCCAGAAGCGCTGTTGGAGATCTCGTCAGCCAGCTCATCCCGTTCCTGTTCGGCGTGTCGGCGGGCCCTCTCCGACGCTGCGTGGTCCTGCACCAACAACACACAAGCACATGCACTTAACGTGAGTGGAATAAACACTCATTTCTAACATTACTGGTGATTCGGCCCAAAAACTCCACCTCCTGCAGCTGTAAGATTTCAGCTTCTAGACTCTTGAGTTTCTTCTCGTTTTCCTTGGACTGGCTGAAGATCTCGTCCCTGGACGCTCTGGCCTCTTCCAGCTCCCTCTGGTAGTCCTTCATCTGGGCCTGAACGCAAAAACACAGCGGAACAAGTTGAACACACATTTCACATGTCTCCTGTGATGAAATGGAAGCAGACACATAAACGTACTTAGTTTGACCTGTCGTTGTAACAAATGTGACGGTTCACGCTTATTATAAAAGAGCGTTCTGAGTCATTCTGAGGTGAAAGATTTTCAGCAGGATCATCATCTGCAATATGTTCAACTGATTTTCTTAACGATGCTGCTGTTTGGGGTTGAAGTGACATTTGCCCCGTCATGTCTGAGTCTGACGGGTGCGTGCATCTCTCGGTGGTTCAACCATAAAGTTTTTTGTTTTTTTTTTTAGAATTTGGCAACCTTTCTGGTCTTATTTTCACAACATTCAAACATTAGGTTAAACTGAGCTCTGACTTGGCCCAGTGACCCACCTAACACTCTGGGGGGTTGGTTCCACTGCTTACTAAATAATAAATGCCTTAGTTCTGTTCTATAATGTTGGGGTGGGGGGGTGAGGTGGGCAAACATGTCTTCCTATCTCAATCATTGCATGTTTGTGTGTGTGTGTGTGTGTGTGTGCAATGAAACTGCCCAACCCTACTGTTTTTCTTTTGTATTTTTCTGAAAACACAATAAAAACTATTTGAAGTGACATGTGCCCTTTCTAAGGTGGGGAGTTAGTTTTTTTTCTCTCCTTCTGTCTGAATATTTTGCACCAAAGCCTAAATCAACAAGACTGTGAAGCAATAAATGTAGGCAAACGGCACCGGTAAGAGCCTGTTCTAATATCACAATCATTTTTATTAGACGGATTTATGATGATATATATGATATGATATATATGATACGGCACTTAATTAATCCTGTGCGAGGTCAGGAGAAAATGTAAGATGTTAAAATTCACTGCTTTTGTACAGGAAAACCAATCCTGTTAAGGTTTTCTGACTGACTCCATACTTTTTTTTTTTTTTTTTTTTTACAATAAGATGGATGGATGGATTTTATGTAGTTTTACACAGGAATGAAAGATAATAACTGGAATTGTGCAACTTCATCAAAAAAATAAAATAGAATTCTGCTGCATTTCCCTTTGTATTTTTGGAAAACATTAGACTGGAAAATTCATGGATAGCAACAATAGTTATATTTTAGCATTAAAAATATGATTTGATAAAAAAAATGATCTTACATATACTGGTGGATTAACCATTATAGAAACATCAAAAGATATTTTGATAAAACAGAAATACTGTTAAATTATGGCATCAGTGGAAAACACCTTATACCGGGTGGAGGGGGGATCATACATTTGTTAGACACTGCATAGAATGTGTTTATTTCTATAAGAGTCACATAGCATTACCATGGCAGCACAGATGGAACTGTGGTGACTGGTGAAATTCACAGATGTACCTGTAACTTTCGGAGTTGTTTAATTGACTCGTCTCTGCCTTTGTTGGCGGCTTCGATCTGTCCCTCCAGGTCATTCAAGTCCATCTCCAGCTTCTTCTTTGCAGCTACAGCCAGAGTCTTCTGCTTTCTCTCGTCATCCAACTCTGCCTCCATCTCACGAACCTGGTGAATGTTTGGCACCTCAAGTCAAACCTGATGTTTCAGTAATTGATACATGTCTAAATATAGATACATGCAATATAGTACAATACAAATACAGTGGCTTACAGGAGAGACTGATGCAAATAACAGGAAGAGGAGTAATACACTGTAGGGAATTTGAACATCCTTTAGACCAAGGACTAACATAACCAAACCGGTCCAGTTTATTATCGTCTTCATGTGCCGTTCACTCTACCTGTTTGACCAGCGCCCTCTTCTTCTCCTCTCCCTGTTCGTCTCTGGCCTGCAGGTCTCGGTCAAACTGGGCCTTCATGGCCTGCATGTTGACCTCCAGACGTAGTTTGGCATCCTCTGTGGCCTGCAGCTCGTCCTCCAGCTCCTCCAGCTGAGTTCTCATCTCCTCCACCTGCTGCTCCAAAGTACGCTTCGACTTCTCTAGTTCATGGACCTGTGAGCATCATCAAAACAAGTTCATAATGTGACAGCTGCACAAACTGCTCAAAGCATATGTTACATTTTTTAGCTGTTGATTACATGCATTTCTGAAGTTTGAAAAGACAGGTTTTGTTGTTCTCAATATGAAGATTAGGTTTAATAATTTATAAGGTAAAAAACTGTGGGGAAAAGGGTGAGAAACCACATACATTCTTGCCCACATCATCTTTGGAGCTCATCAGATCTTCCATCTCAGCACGAAGCTGCTTATTAAACCTCTCCAGCTCCTCTTTGGCCTCCAGAGCCTCCTCCAGAGCTCTGGTCATAGACAGAGCCTTGGTCTCCTTTTCTCGAGCTTCGGCCTCTGCTCGGTCACGTTCTTCAGCATAGCGAGCAGAGATGGTCTTCTCCTCAGCTAAGAGCTAGTGCAACCAAGAAAACACAGCCTTCAACTCACTGATGTAAATCACATTTTGAAAGCAACCTTTGAGCAGAACATACAACAGTCCTTCCACCGCACCTGGTCAAACTTCTTCTGCTTCTTCTCCAGGTTGGAGGCGATCTGCCTCTGGTGATCCAGGTCCACCATCAGGTCATCCAGCTCCTGCTGCAGTCGGTTCTTGGTCTTCTCCAGTTTGTCCATGGCCATGGCCTTCTCTTCCAGACGCTGACCAGACAGCTCCAAGTCTTTCTGGAGTTTCCTTTTTGCTTCCTCCAGGTTCTCGATCACCCCTAAATCTTCATCCAACTTCTTCTTCGACTCACTCAGCTACAGGAACGACACACATTCAACACACAGGTACAATTTACGTAATCATCATTATCAGCTTCATATATCTTTCAAACCTAGGTGTTGGAATAGATGACACAAGTGTGTGAGAGGTGAGGTGGTACTGCTTCAGTTTTTTTTAACACATTTACATATTTTCTGAATCATCAAGCACTTTGTGCATTATATCACATCCATGGTTTACACTGTATTAACATGTGTCATTCTGCATGCCTCTGAATATTCCACTGACGTACTTGTTGAGAGATTACAGATGAAAGATTAATGCTTGTGAATATGTACCACTGTCCACCTCATACCTGAGCCTGGACCGACTGCAGCTGTTTCTCAACATTGCGTCGTGATTCTTCCTCTTCCTCCTGCTGCTCCAGCAAGCTGTTCTTATCCTCCTCCAGCTGGCGGATTCGACTGCTCAGGTTCAACTTCTGACGCGTCTCCTCTTGGAGCACCTCCTACACACAAACCACAGGAACAAATGTGATCAGATGAAAGAAAAGCAGGGAGATATAGTGGGTAGTGCTGTCACAATACTGACATTTGAGTTGACAAGTAACTAACTAATATGAAAAAATTTAAGTCAAAGTATTGCCGGGTTGAGGGTGAATTGCTGCCCCAAGTATCTCAGGGTCTTGTTCGTGATTGTGGGAAGCTGGAGTGGGAGACAGATGGGCAGATTGGCCACAGTCTGCTGTGATGCAGACGCTGTACCAGTCTGCCATGGTGATGCACTAAGCCAAACAGCTAATCTCTGAATTTTCACCTATAGTCAGGAACTGTCACTAGTGAATGAAAAACATGGTCGCTTAAATGGACTGCCCCCACAACTCAGATAAACACAAGAACATGGATGGATGGGTGGGTAAGTCTAATAATAAACAATGCACATACACTTTATGAAGATAATTTAGCATAAAATACAATTTAGAAACATATTAAATGAGTTATATTACTTTTATATTCAGACAGAATTGACGTGAGCGAAATATACAAAGACAAAAGTACAAAATCAAAATAAACCACTGTGGTTCTAGTGACCTCTGCCAAGGAGGTTATGTTTTTGCCAGTGTTTATTTGTTTGTTGGTTTGTGTACAACATAACTCGAAAAGTTATGGATGGATTTTGATGAAATTCACAATAGGTTGGTAATGTCGAGATCTGGAAGTGATTACTTTTTGGAGGTGATCCGGATCACCGTCTGGATCCAGGAATTGTTTAAAGGATTCTCTATTAGTTATTATTGACGCTGTTGTAGTACTAACAAATGTCCACCAGATGGCAGTGGACGTCCTGTTTTCTCATATTGTGTCTTCAAATGTGTGACCTGAACTGTGGTGCTTGGCGGAGGTTTGCGCTCTCCGAGTGCTTTTCTAGTTCTACATTGAAGTCATATAAGGAGAACGAGATAGAACCACATGATGTCAGTAAAGAGTGCCACTCAAATGATAGTAAACTACGTGGTAATGATGCTAAAATATTATTCTAGTTAGTTTGACGAGACTGTTTTTAATGTAGACGAAAGGAGACAATTATCATAATTATTTAAAATAACTATAATAAAAAACTGTGATTTTGAACTAAACATGAGTCAGTTTCATACTGCAGGGGAGGGAAGTTCATTAATTAGTTCGACTAATGACAAAGTGGCCTTGACAAGTAAATTGCCACCTGCTGATTTTTTTTTTAATACTAGATGTTTCAGTACAACATATACGACATATTTGGACAAATGCTCTGCTGCTAATGAGAGAAAAAATGTGATTCAAGTTCAATTTCACAACACAACGTTGTCTGTCATACTTGTGTGTCTTGAAGTTGTCCTTCCAGACTGTCGACGTCCTTGGCCAGCTTGATGCCCTTCCTCTCTGCCTCCTCCAACAAGGCCGACACATTGTCCAGCTCCATCTAAAAAGACAGTCAGAATAATGGCATTATGCCCAAACCTGAGAAAATAATTCACTTTTCTTTGAGCTGGATAAATATGAACACAATGTCAGTAAATGTGTTGTCCTCCCTGCCTTATTCTGGTCAGTGGTGCTTACATCATGCGGTGAGTTTGGATGTTTACCTGCAGTTTGTGCGAGCGCTCCGACAGTTCTCCCTTGGCCATCTCGACCTCGGTGGCCCGGGTCATAAACTCCTGCAGCTGTGCCTCCAGTTTCTTTCTCCTGTGCTCTGACTCTGTCTTGGCCTGTAGGAGACTCTTCACCTCACTGGCCAACTCTTTGTTGTCACTCTCCAGACTCTGCTTGTTTTTCTCTAGGTTGGCTTTGAACTGAGCACAATAACAACAGTATTTGTGTGCAATTAGATTGTAACCCACATCTGTGTGATGTTAACAAATACAACACAATACTGACGTAGACGTGATTTTTGATTTTGGGAATTGCCTTGTGTTTACAAAATCAATAGACATTTTATCTCAGTAAACACAGCCTGAAATAGCTGCTCATATGATACATTTTCATAACCCCGCTGAGATCCTGAAAGAGGAGAGAAAAAACATTTTATAATAAACACAGCTTGCTTCTCTTCTCTGCGACTAGTTTTAAAAATAAACTGGCTGCGTTTGGTTACAAGAAAAGGGATATTTGAGAAATATCTGTATCAGACATGCAGCAGTGGATAAGCTATTCAGGCACTTGTAACATTTTACACCAGCTCAAATATTATCATGTAATATTTGTGGAAAAATCATATTTGTATTTCAAAAGATGTGGCAGCATCAGACAGATGTTAATGCAAATCGTATTACACTATATTACAGTTAAAAATAAAAAATAAAACTAAATTGTTGACAGTTTCAAGATGCCATGTACTGGATGGATTTATTTTGCTGAAACATCCACTTTTCACCTTGATGGAACAGAGCATGTGCAGAAGGGTGCATGTGGGTTTGGAGGATGGAACAATGCTTGGCAGAGTTCAATGACTTAAGAGCGATTCTTAATTAAGTAAGTTTAATTTATATATCCCATTTAAAACAGTTAGGACTGGCCAAAGTGCTGTATAGTGTCACACTAAAAGGCTAGAACTAAAAGCAATACATTTTCAATCAGCAAAAATAAAATACATAAAATACAAAAGGCATGAAATATATCATAGATTCGTGGGGTGTCTAAAAACTTTCTTCCACTGCTATGTAGACAAAACACAAGTACCTCAACAAAATTAATTAATAAGACTGACAAGATCTAATGAGAGAAAACTATCTGGCATTTGGTCTGGGTAAACCTGGCAAAATGTTGGTCTGGCAGTGAAAGAAAACTCTGTTTTTCCCTGTGAGTAAGCATCACTATGAGTCACATGACAACGATGAATGAACTATGACCCCAGTGGGATCTGCTCACCCTCTTGGCTTGTTCCAGCTGTTCAGACAGTTCCTCCAGTGCGGTGCCGTGCCTTTGTCTCATCTCCTGGATCTGAGCCTCGTGGTTCTTGGTCTCCTCATCGATAGCTTTCTTCAGCTCTGCTACCTCTTGTTCTCGTTTGGTCCTGGAGGTCAAACATTACAGACGTTTAAGACAACAGGACCGCTTCAACTACCGATATCAGCCTTCTCTTATATTTATTGATCAAAATTTTTACACAGAGCAAAGGTTTCCTGCTGATGTGAATTCATCCAGTACAACAGCTATATTCAGATAATACTGTAGGTACCTGAGCTCCTGCTGGGCGGCGGTGGTGTCCAGCGTGTCCTCTAGCTCAGTCTTCAGAGCCTCCAACTCCTCACTCAGGTCCCGCTTCAGTTTTTCAGCTTTACTTCGACACATTTTCTCCGACTCCAGATCCTCTTGAAGTTCAGCAAGCTGGGCCTGCAGCTCCCGAACCTGCTTCAGGGTGTTGTTCTTAAGAGCCGTCTCCTCGTCACTCCTGGATGGAGACGCACACAGGAGTTAAACTCAAACTAAACAAACGCAACAATGAAAGCACTTCTTTAAGACAGAGCAAATGACACATTAAATAGAATACAATGCATCTGGTAATGTCTCAATATATATACCTATATATACACTCAAAAAGAACCGATAAGTGTT
>JAPSES010000104.1:11877809-11895504 GCA_029822895.1 Maxillicosta whitleyi
CACACACACACACACACACACACACACACACACACACACACACACACACACACACACACACACACACACACAACAAACACAACAGATGTCATGATGACTGAGTTTTATAATTACACCCTGACAGTCACAGCTTTGATTAACGACGCTAATGACTCCAGACTACGGGTGATTCCCATTTTTACAAACAAAGCTAAAACACTGGTTCTCAGAAGAGCTGCTGAAATCAAAATGAGGCACATCAAGTGTAATTAAGGCCTAATCATCTGGAGCTGTGACTAAACCGATGATTTGTGTGTGTGAAATTGGTCAGACAGATGTTTAGTGTTGACCCCTGCAGACTGGACTACGGGGCTGGTTTAGGGAGGAATGTGATCACATTAAAATGACCCACGATGACCTTCAGATCAGAGGCTTCATTTGTCTGGAGCTTACAAAGGGAGAACAAATACATCTGAGACCAAACATGTTGGTATATTTTCCTCATTGGATGAAGAATAAGGAGGAATTAGGCAAATATTTGGTTGCCAAGTGGGAAGAAACAGGTGTTTTCCAGCCATAGCAGCAAATTTACAACAGGATTTGTTTGCATTTCTTTCCCCCCACTACTGTAAAATGGCAATCAGCTTTTTTTTTTTTTGTCGTTGACGTTTAAAAAAAACTTGTGCAAAGAAACAGACGGACGACATCAATCAACATCAATTTTATGTGTAATCAGATACGGCTGTGTTGAAGATGAAAGCGCCTGGCTGGTGTTAACAGTAAACAGACATAAAAACATGGCAATGAGCAGAGAGTAAAAACAAGAGGAAACGGTGGCTACGTGATGAGGCTGATTTAAGTCAAGCATTCAGAGTTGACTTTTTCAGTGCAGTGGATGTTTGTTTAGTTCGTCTATTTTAGGTCTTCATATCGACTCTGATGTTCCTCTGAGTGCCGTTGTCATGGCAATGGAATATACTGCCTTCGACAGAATACGAGCGTGGTTCTACATTTCCTACTGAAACAAGAAACGCCAACAATAATGAGGGAGAATAGATAATTAATGCCTGGGTTTTCACTTCTGTCTCTATAATAAAACACTGAGAAGATCAATCAAGGTTTGAGACACTGATAAATAATAATCTCTCTCATCGTCACTGACGGCTGGGGGATGCACAATGGTTATTTTTATCTGTAAAATGAGACGCATTGTAGGAAAAAGTAGGGCACATGTTGAGGACACTACTTGTTTCATTCCTGTGTATTTTTAAAGACACTAAGGTATTTGATGAATATATTTACACACTCTAATATAGTGGAGGGCAATTACAATTCACTGGAAAGAAGAACTCAGAATAAAAAATTCTTACAAAATTACTTCCCCACACAGTTACATTTGTCAGCTGGAACAATGGCTCAGTTGGAGTACTATGAAATTAAAAAGATGTTAGAAGTTTTGATAAATGTTAAGGATATAAGCCTAGTCTACATAAAAACATGAAAGCAGTTAACTCTGACTCCCATGGTGTGTTCCACAAGAATCATCCAATGACAGAGTTGAACATTTGGTTGGACGCACCACCAATGATGGACAGAGTTTTCAATTCACAAAGAAGAGTTTTCTTTTTAATGACAAATTTAAATGTGTTTTTTTATATTCCACGTCAAGTCAAGAAGAGACATAGTAGTAACAAAAGATTACAACACACAACCAATTAAAATATAATACAACAAACCACATATAATAAATTAATTTTCTTTGCCTTGTGTTTGTTTTTGACTTTATTTCAATATTTGCAAAGTACTTTTTTAATCCTTTAACTGACCTTGCCAAAGCACTTTGTAACTCCTCCTCCTTCTTGACTAACCCAACCTTCAGCTCCTCTGTCTGGGCTTGGATCTCAGCGATTTGGTCCTGGAGGTCAGTGTTCTCAGCATCCAGTTTACGCTTGGCCTTCTCCAGTTCCTGGCGGGTTTTCTCCTCTTTCTTTAAACGTTCTAACCAAATACAAAAACACATCATTTAAAGAATGTGAAACTGCATTTAATGATTCCACTTGACACAAAACAATATGTTAAATGTGTTACAGAGTCACATGAGGCATAAGATCACAAATTGCGACAAACCACAAACACCTAATTGCTAACAGCCTGACAGAACTAAAGGTAATCAGATTAGATGGTTCACAACTTATTACCTCATTGTACTGTTGTAAACAGTGAACACTCAAGGCTCATTGATGTCCCATCTGTGACCTTTGTGTTGTTTTGTGTGTGTTTTATTCTTTCTCTTTCAGGGGACACAGTTCATTCAAGTACAACATTCTAAACCTGACATCAGACCACACTTTAAACTGAATGTATCTAATGTACTTGTATTATACATATAGAATATTATGGCTGAACCACTATTCCACGTCCGTCTTTGTTCATAATGGAACTTGAAGTATCTTACCCTCCAGATCAACTATCATCATCTCCTGCTTGTTCTTGACTTTGCTAAGGTTCTTCGCTTTCTCCTCCTCCTCTGTCAGCTGGGAGGTCATCTCGCCAATCCGGTCTTCAAGCAGCTTTTTCTCCTATCAGATAATAACCAGATGAGGATAAGACTGAATGCTGCAATAACAGTGTATAGATTTAAAGTCCTACTTTGCTCACCAACTGTTTCCATTTCTAATATTTTCACCTTGAGGAACTTGGAGTTTTGGTCCTCCAGGAGCAGGATGTCTTCCTCCATCTTCTTTATCTTCGCCTCAGCTGTCACTTTATCTAACTGCAGCTTCTGTCTGGCAGCCTCCTCCTCATCCAGCTGCTCCTCCAGATCCTTCAGAGAGACAACAACCATTATTCAGACCTCAAACACAAAAATTCTTCTACCATTTTAAATGCAATCAGGAGAAGCAGGTCTGTGAATATCTTTAGAGCAGTGAAAATACAGACTTGGATGTGTGCTTGCATTTTCTTCTTCTCATTCTGCAGGCTCTGGTTCCTCTCCTCTTCCTCCTCCACTCTGGACTCCAAGTCATGGAGGATCTCCTCTAGTTCTTGTTTTCTGGAGGCCAGGCGAGCTCTCATCTCTTCAGCCTCGGCAAACAGCTCCGTCTCTGCCTGAAGCTGCTCGGCTAAAATGTTCTTCTCTTCTAAGAGCTGCAAACGCCATTAAAATGCATTTATTATTTTGAGGTACAAGGCTGATAACTCTGCAGTATAGATCTTTAATGCAAAAGGGAAAAACTAGTGATATGAATGTAAGATATCCAGTTCGGAATGGCAGTAAGTTGTAAATATTTCCGTTCCTAACAACTTACCTGTTGGTATTTCCTCTCAGTCTCCACTAGTTCATTTTCCACTTTGAGCTGTCTCTCCTTCACCTTTACCAGCTCCTCATCTTTGGCTTGCATCTCCTCCTCCTGCCTGGTGACCTGCAGAAGAGGCTTCACCTGCAGGAACACCAGCCAAATCACACCCAATCAGTCAGTCTACTTCTGATCGATTAAACAACATATACATTATTTAATGAATCAACTTAACATTTGTTTGGTCCAACATAACTACTAAGTACTTATCAGAACATGAAAAAATGGCAGCCTGTGGTTTCACCTCTTTATCTACACAGATAATCCAATACTGAGTTGCAATCGCTGTGCACTTGTAGGATGCAAGAAAATACTAGGAGAGAGAAGGCTTTAGGGGTCTCACCTTCGTGAAGAGCCTCCACCACTGCCAATGGCGAAGCTTCAAATAAGCAGCACAGTTCCTCTGAAGAACCTTCAGGGCACTCAGCTGCTGCTGCTTTTTAGTAAAAGCCCTGAACAGAGAAAGGCACAATGGGTGATGTATTGAGTTTAGATACTTTAGTG
This sequence comes from Maxillicosta whitleyi, assembly GCA_029822895.1. Taxonomy (NCBI): domain Eukaryota; kingdom Metazoa; phylum Chordata; class Actinopteri; order Perciformes; family Neosebastidae; genus Maxillicosta; species Maxillicosta whitleyi. The sequence goes on from JAPSES010000104.1 coordinate 11,881,649, forward strand.
TTTTAGTTTTTAAAAAGTATGACTTTGACATAGTCTATTCATGTATTATGATGCAACACTAGTACCTTTACATCAAAAGGATGTAATTTACTTATTGCATAATCAGTTCTTTTTAAATCAGCAGTTTAGCCAACTGTGTTGTTTTTAAAGTGCTTTATAAATAAAGTTGAGTTGAGAAACATGCATTAAAATCAAAACTGAAGTTAATGCAAACATTCATTTAATTCTGATCAATTACCAAGACATTAAAAATTCTATACATGACATTTTATAGTCTAAAATTCAATTATTGGATTTTAGACTCTTGTTTGGCCCATAAAAATCCTGTTCTTAAGGCTAAAATGGGTACCATTAAGGAAAATGATCAGTTGTATCTTTTCCTAAATGTAGATGTAAGAATGTGTGTGCATTAGTCCTAATTTAAAAAAAAAAAAAAACCTCAGACACTTCAGTGATCTTGAGTGATTACATTATGTATTGGCACTGAAGCCCACTGGTAAAATACAATGAACTGTAATCAGGCATAAGGGAGTGCAAGTAAAAGATACGATCCTGTACGTACTATCCTACATAATCCTGCAGTATGTTTATGATACAGCAAAAACAAAGCATGGAGGCCAAACAACACATACTAGACAACAAATGTGATGAAAAGAAATGCCTACTATTGTTATAAAATTAATCATTAAGTAATACCACTGATGAAAACTGGTACTTAAGATAAGATAGAACTTTATTCAACCTGAAGGTAATTATTGTGCCAAAGGTGCAAAGTAAACACAATAAAGTACAAAATTCACAAAGATAAAATATCAATAAAACGAAAACCAACCATGCTCTAATAGTGACTCACTTGCGTGACAAATATCCACGGCACACAGACTGAAAGTAGATGATGATGTCGGTGATCTTCAAGTCTCTCTCTTCTTCCAGATGAGCCAAAACACCAGTTCTGAAGAAGATCTTACTCTGACCGATACGGAAGAGGTTTGGGTCGAGCTCCAGGGCTTGGATCTGTAGAATTTACACAGGATACTAATTACTATACCAATAAAGATTTTGCATCTGGACTGTATATGGTATATGTTAAAACAACATTAAAACAAAACATGATTCTTGTCAAAACTAAAAATATTTTATTATTACAATCAAGCAATGGTTACCCATGGAATAATAATAATATACTAAGATCAAACACACTACGCTAACAAATACAAAACAGAAATGTACTACCATCCTCTCACAGGCTTGTTTTCCATCCATGAATCCCTTGGGAATGGCATTGGGTGTCAGGATTTCATATCTGCAAACATAACATTGTCTGAAACTTTCTGTCTGGGTAAAATTCAATCCCAAAGCTTTAATTCTTGTTCATTACCTCTGTCTGAACTCCTGGAAGACAATACGGTTGGGGAAGCCCTGTCTACAGATGCGAATCCCCTCTAGTACTCCATTACACCTCAGCTGGTCCAGAACCAGGTGAGGCTCCAGTTTACCTGCCTGAAAGATGAAATAAGTACACAAGTCAAGAATGTTGATGGCAACCGTAGACTGTGTTTGCTTCTAAACAAAAAAAACAAGAGCAGACACTAAAACGGGTTTACTACTACTCTTCCATTTTATAGTTTATCGATGAACAGTTATATTTAACTATTTTGTGATGAAAACATACACTGATTTACATGACTACTGTACCTACTGAGAGTTAAAGCTCTATTACTTCCTAAATAAATGTTCAATTTGAACTGAATTGAATTTAATTAAATAAATGTATATGTACCCTCTTTTCGTGGTTGGGGATTATGCAGCGAACAAAGTTGGGGTTAGTGTTCCTCAGTGTGGCCATGAGCTTGGTGAGCGATTCCTTGTAGAGCTGCCCCACTGTTCGAAACATGCCCTTTTTTGTTTTGTACGTGGAACCAAAGGCCGTCTCATTCATTCCTGCCACCTGGTCCAGGCCCACGATGCGGTCCACTAGTGAGGAGATGAGGACAACTTGTTTAGAGCAAGAAAAACTGCAGGAACAGCAGCAGTACCACAGTGATGTATTGTAGCTACATGAACGAATGCAGATGACATTAGACGAAACTGTCCAACAACTATCACAGTTAGTCTAATGTCTACATCTACCACTACCCTCTGCAGATGGAGATGGAGTGCATAGCCTCTGTAATCTACAGTGAATGGAGTTTGCACAAAAGTCAATCTATTGGCACTTTAACACTACATGGTACTGGCTTAACTCAACTTGCTTTTGCTACCATTTTTCCTCTGTAGATAGAGTGTTTTCCGCGATACGACTGGTCGTCAAAAAAGCACTGCATAAAATAGCCAAAATTTCATCTTCAACACAAAACAAAACATATCTTCAATGAAACTGTTGTTTTGAGGGGACCCAGATGGCTAAGTGTAATAAACGATGGACAAAAACTAAATAGTAAAAATAGTAGATGTTCTATTTTGGCAGTTTTTCCCCCCAGTTCAGTCTGTCCAGGGATGACAGTCACTATTCTCTCTGAGTAAGAGAATTAGTGCATCAGTGGGAGCTACATTAGCAAACTAACATGCTAACTTTTGCTAGCACCAAATGTTTTTTTTCTTCTCATAATAAATTTAACTTCACTTCATCCACATCCACATTCTACCACATAAAGTGGTAGAATGACATCTGGATGTGTTTTATAGACTCGGGGACAAAGTACTTCAACAGACCATCTACAGAAACAAGAAATGAAGTCATGGCTTAATGAGTGTATATGTCATGATCCATTTTGTTCTGTAAAAGATATGGTTCTCTTTCCTGTTTTAATTATTTTCTAAATTTACTCTGAACTGCAAACAAATAATATCCACAATTTCATACAGTTTGTTCCCAAGCAAGACACAAGTCAAAATAAAAAATTAAACAGGTTAGACATGGATAAATGGGAACAGAAAGTAGCTTTGATGACCACATTTGCTATTACAAGGTTATACAGCTCCCACAGTACAAACAGGACGCATTTCCACCGTTGCGTTGTATATGTTGTTATACACGTCTCTGACCAAGTTTTAGCATCGACTTTGCTGGCTTGGGCCTCGTCAGAGGTGTACTAGAAAAAGTACCATGACTTTTCCACAAGTTTTACACAATAAGAAACCAAAACTGGTGAGTGGAGCTGAGAACATACGTTAAACCCACATATGTGTCATTTATATGCTACCATGAAGAACCACATGTTTTGGGTTTTTTCTTATGATTTATTTTCTCACATCAAGGACTGAAATGCTCCATGTTTGGTTCATTTGGATACGATTATGCTTGAAGGCAGCCACAATTATTAGTTACAATACAAAACCATTTTGTTGAATCAAATTTTACTTATAACTTCTAAAATAATAATACATTAAATAAGCTAAATAATCAGCTGTAACCTCTATAGAAGAAAAAATAATTCGAAAGGACCTGAGTTATGGCTCAATTGACTGTTTTCCTTGCAGTATAGACTATGTTGGGCTTTTATGGTCCAGCGGAATAAATTAAAGTTACAAGTATCTGATGATTCACAAACTGCAGTGAAGCATGTCCTGCTGTCTGGATGACTTCTCTGAAGTCTGAGCTCAGAGCCAAAGCAAATACCAGAAACAACATCTGGTTTCAATTCCATGCTACCAAGATCCTATCCCGGAAGGAGGAAGGCAAAAAATTAATGTCATTAAATTTAACAACAACTCCTTAATGTGCTAGTGGCTATATCACACCACAGAATAGGGACAAATCAGAAATACATCAAAAAGACTATGAAACAGCTGCACTAGATCCTAAGTGCTTCCTTCAGGCCGATTAACCATACCAGCAATCACAAGACCCATGTCTGCCTCCAAAAATACTGAAACAAATTAAAGCACACTGGTTTAGCTTAATGGAGCAAATGACTTTGGCTGAATCCCAATTCATCCCTTGGCCCTCCCCCTCCCCCTCCCCTTCACCCCTACCCTCCATTTGCACGTTCACATGAAGGGGTAGTATTGTCCTGATTCTGTTTCAATGTGTTATAGGTCACATATCTGCAGTTTATAGTTGATGGCCTTTAAAAGATGACTAAATCCCATGGAACAGAGACAGTTACAGCTGCTGACGCCATGACAAATACTTTCAGAAACAAAGTTGTTGCATCTGATTATAGCAGCATCGATGACCGCTGATGACATAAAAGGTCGCAAAGGGTTGTCTCATTTCACAGGAGAATGTTTACACCTGTTTCAAGGGGTTGTGCCAAGGGCAAGGGCCAAGGGGTAGGGCTAAGGGTTAGGGCTAAGGGGTGAATTGGGATTGGGCCTATATTCTACTTGGACTCATTTAGGAAGTAGACACTACTGCTTTTGGCTGATACGAGGGAGCCATGCAGCCTGGAAGCAAATGGGAGCCACTGTAGCTAAGACAGACACAGCACCGGCTGAAGCATGGAACAAACAGCCAGATCTGGGCAAAAATACACTAATATCAACTCAATTATGTAACCTGCTTGAGGAGAATTAATATTTTGTCCTACAAAGCCAATGAGCAGCTCAGTGCTGTTCATTTTCAGTTGTTATTTTGGCCCAGGTCTGCTACAGCGCGGCCCAGTCATTCACCTGCAGGCTCATCCAGACTAGAGACATTGTCATAGAATGAAGCCCTTTGAATGTTCTGAATCTCTATAACACAGAGAAAGAGACAGGGAAGGAGGGTGACGTCAACCAGAGATCACAAACATAAAAGGCCTCAGCTGTTGTTAGCAGGCAAGAGTGAGAGACATTATATTAATAAGCATGTTAATCAAATGAGCAAACAGGAAAACACATATAGTATGAATGTTAAAGCAGAGGTTCTCAAACTACTCGGTTTTGTTTATTGGTTTTGAAAAGCAACCACATATTAAACATAAATAAAAGATATTTTCTTGTCCTACTGCTTCATTTTATTTAACAGTTCTACCTTCATTTGACCTCCAATGAGTACATTTACATGCACACACACATATCTTATTGCTCAGAATGTGAGAAATTCCAAATGTGGCATTTTCTGGTTAAAAAGGTTTGTTCAGACTGAGTGAAGTCAGTGTTCATCTAAGTATGAGACCTGGATGTAATGAGTGGGTGGGAAACTGCAGACTGTGACGATAAAATCCACTGACTCAATTCACACTTCTTAAATTAAATGTCATTGGTGTCCATTGTCAAAGTTGAGGGAAAGGAAATAATGTGGACCTGGTCATGACTCAGGAGAACAGATCCACAACTTGGCAAGACATTAGGCACTTTTCCACTGATCCTGAAATTGTGTGAATATAACTTAAACTAAAAAATTGCTTAAGGGAAAAAAAAACAATATTTTTTTACTAAAACGCTTGTTTTCTATATTAAAATGTTTTGCGCTGGCAAGAGGTTGTTTTTCAGGTGTAGTGCAACTGGTATATCATGCAAACCTACGATGGAAAGACATTTTTCCATAACTTGAGTCACGTGAACAAAAAACAAAACAAAAAAAAAGGATGTTGACAGATGTTACAACAAGCGAAGATTTTTAAAATAAACATGGTGGATACATGTGGACACACCAAGATTTAGTACGGGATAGAGGAGTAACAGTTATTAATAATAAATAGATCTCTAAATCAAGATGATACGACACGGCAATAAATAAACAAATCATTGCATTTGTGATTTAATGGAAAAAAATAACATCATGCATTTCTGTTTTTTCAACATTTAGTAAATGTCAGTAAAGTTTTGCACAGATGTCCAATGGAAAAGCCACTATTGTTGCAAAGAAAGCTTGAGATAAGTAATTTTAGCAAACATCTGCACCTGCCACATTAAATATTATTATCACTTCACAAAACGTTCACAGTAGGATCATTGTTTTTTTAGTCATACTGATCAATATCACTACATATTTTCATTCAGATAGCAGGAGTATTTGTTGGACAGACAGATTCAGGGTAATCATCCTAGTTTGGGGCAGCTTCTTCTCATGATCTGCTCCATGTGTTTGACATGAAACAGCCAAATGGTTAAAAGGGGTAGAGATGCATGCCCAACAGAAAACATATTTTATCAAGCACACAGATAAACAGGAGTTCAGATATGTACAGATATTGTGAGTTTGATCTTCTCCAGAGGATGGTTTCATGTTGACAGAGGGAAGAGTGGAAAAATCCTACTGTTCTTTGAAACATTTTGTGCATGTAAATGTAGTCAGTGTACTCACAGACCTCGTTTATTTGGAACCACGGTCTGCCTGATGTGTCATATCTACAGTTTTAAGGCCGAAAAATATTAGGAAGTGTTACCGTCTTACCGTCTTTCCACAGTTCAGCCACAAATTTGTCCGTTGACTGATGTAGAAGCGTAGCTACATTGTCATTCAGGGGGTCCATGTTCTTCATGAGCCACTCGTCTGCCTTGTAGTCAACCTGCACCAAAAAAAGTGACTAAAGCTTAGACGCTACAATATTACCTTATGTTATTTTCAAATGACTAAATATTATGCTGAATTCTTAGTTAATGAGGATGTAATGAGAAAGCATAACCAACAATATGCCATCAATCATAACAGTGTAAATAACAATTAACGTGAAAACCTGTGCAAAACCCAAATATAGTCGTTGAGCAGCTGATGGCAATAACATTAGTATAATTATATATTATGTCAACAAAACACAATTACCATGTATATTTGATATTTCAGTGGCTTTTACACCCTTTGAAATAAATAAAAGAAATCCACAGAGATTGAGAACAGAAATCCACTTTAAATGTTGACTGAAGATGTTCTATAAATTTTACTCAAGTGATTCAAGCTGCTTATAAGAGATTATCTAAGGGTCCGACCAAGCAGTAAAACATGGACACACTTGGTGTTCAACAGCCTCTGTCATATACTGGTAAGCAGAGTAACTTATATGCATGTATTATACATATTTGCGTAGGTATTTATAAACACTCTAACATTATGTTAACAAACAACAATAACAAAATTTGGGGTGATACAATTTCTAGATTAATAATGTTAAATTATTACTGCTCGGAAACATGTGGACTTGAAATGGCCATATATTTTCTAAGCTTCATGCAAACATTCAAACTTTGAGGTACTTGACAGAAATTGATATGAAGTAGGAAAAAACCTTTTAGATATTATGTTCAACTCCACTGAAAATACATTTTGGAGTAAAATATTAAAAAGTCTCTGTTATATTGACATCAGAATGTGGTAACACGTGGACTGGTTACCATAGTAACACATAGATGACTCTTTACCATTGTATGCATCACCCAAAATGCTGACTTATCTTTTAAAATAACAAGCCAGATATAATCACAATGCTTTATTGAATGTATTTAATACTAACACAGTGTTATTTACAACATTGTTTGAATACATTTTCCAATTTTTTGGCATCAAATTCAACATTTTTATGTTTGAGGCATGGCTATGGTATAAAAAATTGGTTGGTATTTTAAAAAAGAATAACGGTTCCATAAATGAGCTCATTCGATAAATGTGTGCAAATTTACTTTTTCATGTTCACTTTTGCTTGATCAGACCTGTAAGTACATATGTTCACAGGATTCATGGCTCTGTGTTTGAACATTTCTAATTCATTTCCCAGGTTAACATGTGTGTGATGTAAAAGGACACTGGACATTTAATAGAAAGCAGATGTGTTACTCAGCAGGGCTTTATGTGATATAAATGCTGTATTGTATTGCGTAACACCACTGACAATGTCCCAGTCCACTCACAATCACTGCCACATAAGTCAAACTCAGCATTCAGTACTTCCCTGAAATTCCACCTCAGGAGAATCTAACATCACTATTGTTTTTGAGCCATGACCAACAGCAATGTTTCACTTTATATTTGATATTTGGAGCAGATGATTGAGAAGGATGTGACATACTGGGAAACACAGGGCAGACAGTCACAGCTGTCAACATGTTATCAAGACTTTTTTTTATTCTTTTAAGGCTGTGACATTTATTTTGAAATATTATTTGTTTAACAGCCTGATCATTTTATATACACACCTAAACTTTATGGGAAATGTGTTCAGAAATACTGATGGAAATATGGCATTTCTGTTTTCTTCAACTGCGTTACATAGGTCGCAATCATTGTGTAAAATAATCAGCTTTCTCAAATAATTGCAATCTAGCTATTGTATAATAAGTGTCACAGGTGACAGTTATTATACAAGTGTGAAAGAAGGTTTGGTGGTGCCCTAACATGTTAAGAGTAACAAACTCTTATCTTTAGCACAGAGTTTTCAGTACGGATGAAGCAGCATCTGTCTGAGTGTGATTTAAAGATAAAATGAGTGTACCTTTCCAGCATAATGGATGATGCAGAAGTCGGCCTTATCTTTGAGCTGGCGGGGTTTCTGGAACTTTGTGTGCGTCCCCTGCTCCTGAATTAGCTTGTCAACAAAGGTCTTGTCTGTGGCCTTGGGAAACCAACACTCTTCATCCAGCAGAGCTAAAACTCCTGGAGGGTTCGCCTGACAAGAACAAAAGCCATCAGCAAAGGTGTGCAATTATGGTGCATGACACCTAGCTACAAAGTTTATTATTAGCCAATTGTCTTGTCACCATCAGATAATGGATAAGAGGAGAGTGCTTAGAGTTAGTTTTGTTTCTGTCATTAATAGCAATTCTTTCACACTAACTGGTCTCTCAATGAGGTCGATGCAGGGCTGCAGGTCAAGGCCAAAATCTATGAAGCTCCACTCGATGCCCTCCCTCTGGTACTCCTCCTGCTCTAGGATGAACATGGTGTGGTTGAACAGCTGCTGCAGCTTCTCGTTGGTGTAGTTGATACAAAGCTGCTCGAATGAGTTCAACTGTGGGAAGAGAGAAACACAGGCAAGTGGGTCTTTATTTGAGACAGTAAAAACAATGTAGAAACTTGTGAACAATTGAAGTATGAAGAAAGACTTTTATAATAACCTGGAAAATCTCAAATCCAGCGATGTCCAGGATGCCGATGAAGGAAGCCCCCTGCCGTTTGGTCCTGTCCAGGGCTTTGTTGATGCGATGGACGAGCCAGCGGAATAGACGCTCATATGTTGCTTTGGCTAAAGCCTCCACAGCAAAATCAGCCTTTGTAGAGGCAGAGGAGAAGAAAAGTAAAATTACATTCTTTCCCTTAAGAAACACAAGGGCACACATACTGTACATCAAACATAGTGAAAATCCATCCTGAAAAAATCTAATCAAAAACTAGGAATTCATCTCAAAGTTAAGATTTTAAAAAATCTGTGTTTTTCTTACCGATTCCTACTTTTATCATTATCCAGAACAACTGTGCTATGCTTAGGAGTCTACCAGAGCTCAGCACTTAAACAGTAATGAATGATTGAAGAGCAGAAGATGCACTGGAGTGGTTTTTACAGTGGGAAATAACCACTTTGTGCTTAGTTTAACATTATGTCAACAAACTGTGAGAAAAGTTCTTTTTTTTTTCATCTAATGTTGTGGTTGCTTTCAACTTTTTTTAAAAACCCTTTTCTTTTCAGTTTGGCAGTGAGAAGCCCTGGACATCGTTGCTATGGAGAAGAAGCCAGACAGAGGCACAAATTCATAATGCTTCTTTGCTGAAGGCATTTGTAGTATAAGATACAAAAAAAACTGCAAAACAAAAAAGCCTGTCTGAAAATATGCAGAGTGTTTGAAGATTAGAATATGAAATGTTTGTAGTTTTAAGCATAATATTGGCACAAAAAAAAGAGCCATAGCCTTTCCATGGCTGGTTTTGCCATGTGTTCAAAACATGCAACTGTGTTTTCTTTGTTATGATGTGAAAATAATAAAACAAAAAAATGTTAGTGAAAATAAATAAATAAAGTGCAGACTGTGTCACTGGGTTTTTAATATGACATACTTACCAGTTTCCTCTTAGCTTCAGTGAATCAAATAAAGCTTTTAAGAAACTGTGTCAGACTGTCTATATAAAAGCTGCTGCCCAAATACTGCCCATCATCACGGCACCTGTACTTCCCCCATCAAAGACTATCTAAAGACTGTCAAACCGTGCCTGAGGACGGGGGATGTTAAATCCTATTGTGGTGAATCTGATGTATGATATTGGGCTGTATAAATAAAACTGAACTGAAGAAAAATAATGATACTTGATATTCCAAAATGGTCTTAGAAAACAACCAATTCATTTAAGTGTACATCAAGAGTGGCTTGGTGTAGCATCAGTAAAAACAAACAAATGCAGACCTGCTCTTTAGTCTGAGCCTTCTGGACATAGTCTCTTCCCACTTTGATCCTTGGGGACAGGATGGCCCGGGTGAACTCCATTACATTCATACCCAGTAGATGACAAAGCTTCTGTGCAGCTGAAATGGAAAAAAAAAAAAAAAAAAAAAAAAACAAAAAAGAAAAAAAAAACACATGCAGAGGCCAATGTGTTGTGAAGGAAAAAATATTACATAACAAATGATTCAATCATTGATACATCTTCCTAAAACATATCACTCTTGCTGTCAAATCTGCAAGGCCAGCTACGTTGATTTAATAAAGATTTATCAGATGTGATGATTCCCAGATGTTAAGTTTTCATATCAGATATAATGGGGAAAAATGTCATATTTAACATGGCTGCAACTTGTGGAAAACTAGGAAAAGCAGTTGAGATCAGCCAAGTCTCACTACTAAAATAAACATCTGGTCCAAGCCGGGGTTCTGCTTGTCACATCTGTGAATCTGTGGTCGAGCTGCATCATTGGTATTAGCCTCATTCTCTCCCCTTGTGTTTGTGTCTCTTCCCTTTGAGCGCCAAATATGTGGTGCCACATGTGGAGGAACTGGAAGGCTGTGCCCCATTTCCTTCAAGAGTAAATCCTCCTAATGATGTGGCTAAATGGCAGGTTGACAAAGCTTAGGGGAGAGAAAAAGCATAAATCAAACGTCCTTCTGTTCTGTGCAGGACAAACCCAATGTGGAGGAGGCAGGAAGAGGGCAGCAGAGCAGATGAAGTATATATGGAAAGAGGAAAAAGGAGGAGGAGAACACCTTGACCTGTGAACTCTGAGCTACAAGGTGATAATGCAGATGTAAAAGGAGGGCAGGGTTTGTGTTTGGGAGCGGCGACTTCTGGGAAACTAACCAGTATTATCAGGCATCGAAGCCTGGTCGGTGTTCCTCTCCTTCTTGAAGATAATGTTACCAAACTGAAGCACTGAGGATACCACCTTCAGCATGGCTATGAATGTAAGAATGCAGAGAAAACAAAATTACCTTAATAAGACATAACTTTATCCATGTCACATGGATGTGTTTCAGCGGTCAAGAATCACAAACATGAACTGGTGTCAGGGATTAAAACATAATCTCATGCAAAAATACAAAGTTATAATACTTTTAGCAAACTGTACGATAAAGGTGTACCACCTAGTTAAACACACATTACATTTCCCCTCAGATTAACTGTCCTGTTTTTTGTTTTATGTATTGAATCTAATCAAAATCAATATCAGGGCTGCATGATTTGATAAAATATATTATAATATTATGGAAAACATGGACTGCAATTTGAGCCTACTTGTTGAAAATGCACATATTATTAAAATGCACATTATAAACATGCAACTCAAACATGTAACAATACAATAGCTTAATTTCACATGTTTATACTGAAAATATAACACAATCATACATATGCAAATCCTCTAAACTGCAGCCTCTGTGATTATACAAATGCACAGGTTGACACTGCCATTTGGTTAATTGTGCAGCTCTAGTGAAAATCAATTAATTTTTTCTTATAAAACAATTAATTGTTTTTCTGATGATCAACATTACACCAATGGACTGATGCATCCATTTATGTCGTTGAAAAAAAAAAAGTACCCAGAATCTCCTCGTGGCCGAAGCTCATGATGTGCATAGCTTCCATCGTCTCCTGGAAGTTGTCTTTGTCCTGCTGACCTGGGATTGGGATGTTACCGTTGGACAAGAAACGGTAGTTGTTGAACCCTTCTAAAAGCAGGTCCGCTGTGGACAGAAAATTATTTTTGAAAATGATTATGATTTCAAAGAGAATGCGTTTTAGTGTCTGATCAAGCAGCAACACATTTTGTGCTCAACAATCTTTGTCAATGTAAGCACAGTTACTTATATGCATGTATTATACATATGTAAGTAGGTATTTATAAGGACTTTAACATTATCTATAACAAAATTTGGGGAGATAAAATTTTTGGATGAAAAATGTCAAATTACTGCTCAGAAACACATGGACTTGAAACGGAATATCAATTTTTTAAGCTTTACATAAACATTCAAACATGCGCTTCTCGACAAAAAATACATTTTGGGGTAAAATATTGAAAAACCTGTGTTTTATTGGCAGGACAATGTGGTAAAACATGGACAGGTTGTCATAGTAATGTGGAAGACTCTTTACCATTGTATGCATCACCCAAAATGTTGACTTATTTTTTAAAACAACAGGCCAGATGTAAATAAATACAATGCTTTACTTAATGTATTTAGGGTTAGGGTAACCTAACCCTAACCCCCTAACCCAGGGCCTTTAAGCAACTCACAAAAGTTCAACTATATAAATATCATCTAACAACATCTAATACTTGAAACTTAATTATCTATATAATCAGCAGACTGAATGCATTTTCAAATTGTGTAGATATAATTTTTAGCGTCAAATTCGAGCTATACTTTTATGTGTGAGGCATGGCTACGGTGCAAAAAACTACAATCCATACAATCGGTTGTAATATATTAACAAGCATAACAATTTCATAAATTAGAAAACTTTAGCTGAAAAAAAAATGAGCATGCTTCATAAACAATGTGCGAAAATTTACTTTTTCATGTTGATATTCACTTTCGCTTTATCTGACCCCTTTACTGTTGTTTATAACATATAATACCGGTTAAAAATGACTTAATGACATAATTTTGTCCATAAGGTTTTATTTTCTACTTTAGATATTTAGGATGTGGGTTCATGCTATTACAAAGAGAGGAAAAATAAGAAGCATGTTAATGGTGAAAACATCAATCTGCTCACATTTGAGGTGCTCTCCAGCTCCAGCCAACAGCTGGTAGAAAATGTGGAAGGTGCGCTCATCTTTGGCTTGACGAATAGCTCTGGATTTCTCCAATAGGTCTGACACACAGCGATCAAGGAACAACATCTGTTTAGTGACTCAGTACTAGTCCTGTTAGAGTAATAATGGAACTCTGTGACTGAATAATGTTCATGAACATGTATGTTTCTATGTATTAACTACACTGTTACGCACATCTGACGTCATCCCTTCACCTGCAGGACTTAACAAAGCCTCTGAGCTTTATGGTGAAATGCTCTTTGTTTTATAATATATTCAGAATATTTCACAGTTTAAAGTTGTTTGGCAAGAGCTGTCATTTTTAAAAAAAGGTATCTTCCACTTTTGTTGAGTTTTTACTTTATTACACTCATCATACTAATCCCACTTTTATTACTCTCGGTTCATTTATTTGTGCATTTGGACCCTAGTAATTCATACAGTTTGAATTTGAACCCTCCAGCTGCCGCAAAATTATCTTCATATTCATTTTGGAAAAAAATCAAATGGATTTCTACAACCTGTTTTCATTCCTGCTTAATATCTTATGTCTATAACTTGCTACGTCATGACATTTGCACATATAAGGTCAAGACTTCTCACAAACATTTCTCTGAGTGTGCTATAATTGTTTGTCAGCAGCAGTAGTTGTAGTCCATACCGAAACTAGAAAAGCAAACCTCCACCAAGCAGCACAGTTCCCCCACATATTGTGACTGACACCCCGCAATATTACTCCCACATTTGTTT
>JAPSES010000104.1:11895604-11906509 GCA_029822895.1 Maxillicosta whitleyi
TTCCAGAATATTGCTCGTTGGCGGAGGTAATTAATATTTTCAGGTCACACATTTAAAGCCACTATATGAGAAAACAGGAGTTCCACTGCCATCTGGTGGACATTTTTTAGTACCACAGCAACATCAATAATAACAATAAGAATCCTTTAAAAAAATGTCCTGGATCCAAACTGTGATCCGGATCACCTCCAAAATTTAATCCTTGTTCCTTGTTTCAGAGCGAACATTTCCTGAAAATTTCATTAAAAAAAAAAAAACGTTTATAACTTTTTGAGTTATCTTGCTAACTATCAAACAAACCCTGGTGAAAACATTACCTCCTTGGCGGAGGTAAATATACCCATGCATTTAAAGGGCCAGCGCTCAAAATGCCCTTTCTGGTGTCATTACTCAGAAATAGGGTTGAAGATGGACCTGTGGAGTTGAATTAATGAAGAATTCAGACCCACGCAGAACATTTACAGTTTATGTAGAACACAGGGAGATGTTTAAAATGCATAGTTCCATTTTAAAAAAAGGCACAATATCAATCCTTTAAACACTGATAAACACTGCCAAGTGTTTTACAGAAGGATACAGGTTTCAATATTGGCTCCAACAATGTATCCGGTCACATCAAAGTTGATACGGATGAATTTCCCCTGTAGAGAAAAAGAAGAGATCACTGAAGTAGATGATATAATATATAGTCTGCTGCAACAAAGTGAAGCCTCTGACTTGGAACCTGTGCAGATCTGCCAGTATTTATAGTATTAAAAACATCTGAACATTTATTCAAGTAGTTGAGATGTTTTTGGATACACAGTGATACAGTTGCAGTGTGTGGGTTCTGTCCAGGTACTCCAGCTTCCTCCCTCCATCCACAGACATGCACTGATACTTTAATGGGTTAATCTAAATTGTCCATAGATGTGAATGTAAGACTGATTGATTGTCTGTATGTCAGCCCTACGATGAACTGGTGACATGTCCAGGGTGTACCCCACCTTCAACCTTAACTAGCTGGGATAGGTTCTAATGGCGCTTTTCCACTACATGGGACCGGCTCGTCTCAGCTCAACACGTGACTCCTACACGGCACATTACTTCCTGTCGTCTGCTCAGAGAGTCGCCGAAAACTCACTCGTTGCGTATTTTTTCGTCTGGATTTTTACGTCTTCCACCAAAGACTAAATCTACGTGACCGTCTATGGTGTAGTTTTGTTCTGTCATCATGTGGATTAATGTTTCATTATTCACTGGTCTACTTCCACGTCGGATTTTTGTAAATCGCGGGTCACAGAGAAAACTGTCTGACCAATCAGTGTCTGCAGTGTTGTGACGTCACGTTTTGGTATCCGCTCCAGGATTTTGGAACCTTGACTGAGGCGGTACTAAAAAACTAGTATCAGGTCCCAGGTTCCTTTTTTGCAATGGAAAAGCAAAAGAGCCATGTAGAGTCGAGTAGAGTAGAGCCGGTACCATGCAGTGGAAAAGCGACATAAGTGACCCCTGTGACCCTAGTGAGGATAAAACAGGTTCAGAAGATGAATGAATGCGTTCCCAGAGTGATCCTGTTTGATTTCCTCTTCATCCACCTCAGAGGGCAATCAGTGATGACAAATGGAACCCACTACTGAGCTGATCCGAATTCACTCACAGTAAGTTTTACTGGTGTTCATTAATGAAGCAGCACCAAGTAAGTAATTTACAAAATTCCTCTTGAATTAATAGAATAGTTTGTCACAGCATAGCTCAAGCCAAGACTTTGTTCACATCCCTCTTGTCCTACTTGGTTGTAAGACGTCCACTGAGTACAGTCGCCTCCAGTCTGAATGCCTCCTCTATTTCAAAGGCATCATTAATGACTAGCAGGCGCCTGTGATCAGTTATGGTCTGTGAAACTGCTTACAAGAAACATAGGACAAATTTGGGTAATTTCATACAGGAAACGTCTGCTTATATTTACAAAGAACTTTGGAGAAAATGCAAACACGTGTCACCTAAATCCTATTCAAAAGTCACTTTAAGTTCAAACTGAGTGGAGCTGTGACAGGAGAGGATAAGACAACACACAGCAGCCGACTGCGGGATCCACATTTAGAAGTCCCCACCACCCCCCTCCCCACTTCATGAATATAAATTATCAGTACTTACAAAACGTGACGAGTTGTCATTTTTCACAGTCTTAGCGTTCCCAAAAGATTCGAGGATGGGGTTGGCTTGTAAAAGCTGACGTTCCAGTTCACCCTGGAAAAAATAAACAGGGCTTTCAGCAGTTCTTTATCACTACAAGACAAGTCAACACCAATAAACAGGAAGGATTAGAAATTAAGTATAAACCACTGATTTACACTGAGAAAAAAAGATTAAAGGCATGCAGAGAAAGACAGACGACATGTATTGTGTTTTTTTGGTTTTTTTTATAGAAGCACCTCACATTTGTTTTTCCTCTGTAACACACAAACACACTACAAACACAATTTATGGAAAAGAAACCATTATTTACCATCATATTCTGAATTCAGATATTTTTTGTATTTTTATAGGACTGGGCAATATGTTCATTCACAGATCTCCGTTTTTCTTTAGATTTTTTTTTTTTTTTTTTAAACAAATGTTCAGGTCTCTGGAGCCAAATTAATCCATTGTATATACTTATATTTGTAAATAAATTACAGCACAACGTAAAAGTTTCGTGCACAACTTTTCTCCAAGGAACACTAGACAAAGTGACCACACCATCTGATATGTAATAAAAACAGCCAATATCTTATAAACAGCAGAGAGCCCCTATGAAATGAGAAAAGTTTGTCTTTCTCCAAGCAAAAACGGGAGCAAAAAGAGGCCATATTGGTGCCGATTCTACCAATTGATCTCATGGCTAAACACAGACACTAAACATCTCTAGAAGACTTGAGGTTTCTTTTTTTTTTTTTTTTTAACTATGTTTATAGGTTTCAGATATGCATTTGCTTTTTCCCCATCAATTTAAAAGTGGAAACCTTTGACAGACATTTTCCTTACTTGACTCATAGATGAAAGTCTTCATCATCAACGTCCCTGATTACATGGAAATACCTCTCAATATTTTTCAACCTTTAGTAGTAATTCAAAAATTATGAATATTGGAAGCAATACAAGTTGGAAAAAAAAAGTCAAACCTCCCACTACATAATTCACAGGTTCTGAGCTGTCATTTGACTGAGGACTGGTAAAGATGCACCACAGAGCTGTTTTTATGTTTTTGTGACTTAGTTCTTGGCTTCTAGCGCTTTATTGTAACAAAAGACAGAGTGCACATTGTACTATTGAGAACACACTGTTCAGACAACACAACAGAGACACTTCATAACCCATTATCAATTTCAACACTTTAGGAGGTTGAATAAATAAATATGGACGTGTCGTGTTTGGACAGGTGGTCCTTTATGATTCCATTTAAGCCACATTACCGGTTTGTCATGACCAGAGAATCCAAAATAGTGTCGAGAAAAACAATTCCTTTTGCAATATTATTTCTCTTCTTGTGGACTCTGGGAATATTTTCCCATTACGTCAAAAATAGCTGCACATGCTGAAAGCTGGAGGAGGCCATTTTCCACAAAAGGGAACTTTGTGGGAAGAGGAATCAGTAGTGTGCTCAGGATGTGAGACATGTAATGTGATCTTTGGCTGGAGAGCACGATGGGCTGCTTTTAATTGAGTTTTTGAGCAGCTGGAACGAAGCAGGGTTGAACTGGATAAAGCTGATCCATTTCCTGCTATCAGAGTGGTGGCACAGGCCGCAGAGGGATTCAAAGTAAAAGCCTCTGTTTTTATATAAACACAGCTCTGTGGTGCAACTTGGTAGTGAAAATTATTCATTGGCAACTGCTGCTGATCTGTGTGGCCTGTTGTACACACACAAAAACAAAGAGCAGATTACAAACACCAGTGGGGGTCCAATTTAGCAGCATTAGAAGCTGACCCACATTCCGACTGCAGAGAGAGCACAAACATCTGACAGCCGCAATAACGTCCTCTGAGACAGCTAATTGCTGTGAGACAATAAGCAATTTTAAAGAAAACTACTGTGCGAGACAAGCACACACATAGAGCTGCTGCTGAAAACCAAAACACCTCAAAACTAATTTACTTTCTTCACTTCTTCGTGGTTATTAGAAACACTTAAGTTTGTTTTTTTTAATCGAAGTACAGAGTGTTCGGCAGGCTGTGCAGCTGTACTTTAGTACAGATTGAGCGGAGCCAAAGAGGATCAGTCAAAACTGTCCTGATAAATCTACTGCAGCAGAGGCCAGCGGTGGATGCGTATTCACTGCCCAACATCTGTTGCTTCAGAGGCCACAGGGCCAGACAAATATTACAAGTCGCTCTTTTCACCGGCGGCAAAACATATTTAAATGTGGGCAGGAATAAAATGATGTGGAAAGCTGAGCTGCACCAAGAGAGCTTGAGGTTTGATTCCAGCTTAATGGATGAAAGGTCAAAGGATGCAATAACGGGCAACAGCTTAAGATCGAGGAATTGAGGTGAGCTGGCCTGAAAACCACCAACTACTGGAAGACGGGGCACTTTAATCATAATAAGTACATAAGATATGTTGTGGTGTAGATACAGTATAATTACTTGCACACAGAGAGCAAACATGACGATACATTAAATCCATGGAATTTATTGTCCATGAGTTTACCAAGTCTGTCTTATATTTAAGAGCAGAAAGGTTTGTTTTTTTTTCATTTGTCCCCAAATGACAGACTGTGTTTCATCCAGTGTGTTTGAGAAATCGACTTCAGTAAAGTTGATGTTTTCAATATGATGTGTATAAAGAACATAACAGGTCAATAACTGAACAAGATTTGTACTGGAGTGAGACTGTATTGTACCAGTTATTGTGAGCAGGAACCAAACTACCTTTCTACGCGTATGTATGTAGATAAAATGGCTTCTTACACTACTGTCACTACTGACACTACTGACTTTACTACACTGTCAGTCCTCTATTTTGTATAAAAAGTCAAAAGCAGGATGAAATGCTTACACAGTACATTCAGGTGTAGTGATTAAACCTAATTACTGATCTGTAACTATGCACACTTTAGTCAGTCTGACAGATTAGAAGTATTTCAGTGAATATTAACATTCTGCAAAATTGGAAATATTGGAGGAAATATGCTGAAAGGGGAGGTTAAATATGCTGCACACACTGAATAACAAAAGTCATCAGTTTGGTAAATGATGATTAGACATTTTTCTGTGAGGATACGTCAACAATTAGAGATGTCCTCACACTGTTAGTACTGTTTATCTTCCTTTGTGAAGTACAGATCATGCAATTGAAAGGTTAAACCCCAGCAGGTGGAGTACAGTGAGTGATTATAGGTTATATAATAGATTAGAGGTATTAGTACTTTGAAGCAAGTAGCAGAGTCAGTGGGTAGAGAGTGAGTAAAACACCCCTTTGTTATACTGTGAGTGAAGTAAGATAGGATAGGTGAGAAACTACATACTACTCACATAAAACAGGGGTCCACTCTGTAGGACATGGGGAGATTATCATGGAAAATAATACATTGCATTAATGTCATGGATACAAGTTAACCTATACCTTAAGTTGAACATGTCTAACATGATGGATTAGTGTCACAATGTCAGCACAACTTAAAACAGAAACAGTAACAGGTGTTTTATAGTGACTCCGGGCCTGGATTAATGGTGGTGCTGGTGGCAAACAGTTAGAAAACAATTTGTACACTGCATCTGAGGGTCAGTGTGAGTGAGCTGATGATTAGATGAGTGCAAGGTCTTACAGCAAACTTGTAATGTTAGCTTGATGCCTATAACTGAACCTTATTTAAAGAATACAGGTGTGGTCACCAGCTTTATCTTAATGGTCCACAAAACAAATAACAGTTAAATATATATATAGAAAGAAGCTCAAGTGGCATTTAACCTTAAATTAGCAGTGAAAAAGATGTTTTTCTAAAGCACAAGATGATGAAGGTCATGACTTCACATATAGCTACTATGAATAACTACATGCATGTGATTATTTAACGGCAAGTAAATGTACAGTACAGCACATGTGAATAACTTAACCTCACATAAAAACACAGTAAAGACAGTTTGAACATCCATGCCAATCTGAAAATTTACTTACAACTGCATTTTGTGCCTGATAAGAGAAAAAAGTAAAAAATACTACTAAATATGATGCTGATAGTGTTTAAATGCAGTTACACCAGTCATTCTTCCAGAAATATAGAATGTTAGAAGTGAACTGTAAAGCAACAATCATTGAAATCATTCAAATTTAATGGACCTTTAACAGGCTCATGTGAAATAAACATTTTAACTGTATAAGCCCCTGTCATGAGGAGAAGGACGTGTTAGTGTAGCATGCATATTACATTGTGTATAAGAAAGTGTAAACACTTGCCTGAAGTTTCACTGGTTTGGGTGATTCTGGCTGTTTGTTACAAATAAACAAATACAAATTGTTAGATCATGTGTGCACCCATCTGGTGCACAAAACTACAGCACCTACCAAGTGTTGAGCACATTTCTTTTCTTTTAATTTTACCACTTTTAGCACAAGCCCACGCACATCAAATCGTGATGGAGTAATGATGACTACTATAAATATCGCGACGCTAGCCTCCATATTCTGGAAAAGCAGTGAACTGCTCTTAAGGGATTACATGAAGATGCATAAAATAAGGCATAATGCTGGATTATGTATGATATAATGAAGATCACATACTTTAAAACAGGGTCATATTTATGGCTTAAAGCACACACTGATAACTTAAATGAAGGTGATGAAAAACTGAAAGATGATCATTCAGTTTGACAGAATACTCACAGGAATGTTGTGGTCTTTTCTTCCTTTGTGGGAGGAGGCGACGTGTGCCAGGTATTGAATAACTTTTTTGGTGTTTTCAGTCTTGCCAGCTCCTGACTCACCTCTGTGACACAAAAGGAACACAACAGACAGCGACAAATATACCCAGTCAGACTGTTCTTCTACTGAGTAAGACCACAATAGTATGGTTTTAGTAAATATATCAAATGCTTTGTGGACAGAGTAATGAGTGTGTTCACAGTTTTGTGCAGCCCTACATAACTTAACTGTCATGTTAAAAAAGTGTTCAGCACAGAAATAAAGAAGCATAACCTTAACACTATACCAAACACTGGTAATGGTCTACCCATTTTTGTTTACTCCAGATGTGACAACATTTTTCCCAATTCCAAATAAAATTTTGTCAGAAATCAGAAAATGACCAGTTTTCAACAGTGTTAACATTCTTCAACAATTACACTGACTTTTACCACTAGGTGTTGCACTTCTATTCAACAGAAAACAGAGGCAACGGAGTCCATTACTGAGAGCGCAATAACGCCAGTCTCCCACGTTGGCAGTAATGCACCTCTAACCTGGTTTGCAACTGTTAAGAAACACTAAATAATGAGAAGAATAAGCAGGAGTGAAGCAGGGTTTCTAAAGTGCTGTTGAGATGGGGCTTCCTGTGTGCATCTGAAGTAGAACCGTTATCTTATATGCTATGACTTTTTCTTTCAGTGATTACATATTACATTATCTACGTTTTCATTAGTTTCAAATTATCCATGGCGTTGATGTAGTTTTGGTCTCTTCCGGTTGTTCCATGGCTCATCAGACAATAGTGGCTCTGTTAGTCTCCTAACAAATACAATAGTATGTTTATCACTGTTGTTTATTACTGGTGCAAAGCCGGCGTACTTCCAACCTGCCATAATGACATATGCTGTTTCAGTCGGATTGAGTAAATTGAAATTTAACCTTCTACACCTGAACTGTCAAACCACAATACTATTTCAACTGGTCTTTACCAGTCTGTTACATTGATTTTGGTGTTTTATGCCACTTATGATGGAAATTTCAAGCATCCTCTTTTTAGTCTATAGGTTGTAACCATCCATCTTCCTCTTGATCCACTAATAGACGTTTCCAATTGAGAGTTGGAGTGGCCTCTTGGTGTTTTCCAGAACTGTATATTTGAATGTTATTGCAAGCATTAGTCCAGTTTAGCAGCTGTTTGAGGGCATCTGGATGTGCAGCCTGCTTTTCTCTTCTTGCTCCTACAGTGACCATTGCCATAAAAAAAAGTCATCCAAGCCAAACCAAATTTGGGGAGCAGTTTAGATTTAGAGCATACCTGAGGTTTTACAGTAAGTGCAAATTTGCATGCATGAAGTATGTCCAAAATATGCTTTGCTTTCTGTCTGAGCGGGTGTGATGTGGCTCAAAGTCAGGATTGTGAGCTTGATGTGTTAGGGTGTTGGGTATTAGATTCCTCAGATACTCCATAGATAGACATGTCATATAGGTACCAAGTGCTGACTTTATTATGTCTTCTGGGGCTTTAACTTGCACATATCAGATCCAAAGCCCATAACATATATTTTAATATTATTAAAATGCAAGAATTCCGACATCCATAGAGATTTGAAGGTCCAGATTTTGTGGAAACTTCTCACTTCATAGTCAAAATATTAGAAACACAATCAATACAATCTCTGAATGACTACCAAAGTCAATCATCACCTCCCTTAATACATGTTTCATCGCTACGAAAACTCCAGTTCAATATCTTGGGGAATCTAGGGGTTATTATTTCTACAGAGTTGCTTTAATAAGCTGTTGTTGCCTGTTTAATAAAGCATATTCAAGAAGCAACTAAGTATACACATGCACAAGTACTAAAAAGTATTTTCTTTTTTGACAGGTTCTCAAAACTAGACACAAAGTGGATGTAAAGAAACAAAGAAAGAGACATGCATACGTGGAATTAATTTAATGTTGAGCCAGCAAGCTCAGTTTAAGCTCAGTGCATGATGCAGACTGTTGCTTCTTGGTTTGATGCATGAAATTATACTATTACCGGTAAAATTTAGGTTTTAAATGTGTTTAAGCAGTGGATGGAGCTGTATACTCACGTGCAAAGAATAGACTGGTCCTCTCGATCTGCAGAAGACAAAAAGAGAGGAAACAGAAAGAAAAAAATGGTTAGAAATTGTTTTTTAGTCTTTTATGCAGTTTCTGCTCTCTCAAAATTTGATTGACACCAAGCAAAAAGTACCCTCTTATCAGCAGGTTTAAAAGCTCCCAAAATATTCATACAGCACAGACACCCTTTAAAAATAAATAAATAAACTGAAAAATAGCATTTCTTTTATCTGCAAAGGTCTCAAGCTTCCATGACAGGCATTTCCTGGATTTCAAGGTCAAACTAGTGGAAAAGCAGTGCAGTGAAATCTGCACTGGAGAGATAAGGCTACTGTAATGTCAGCTGTACATTGGTAAATAAATTTTTTTTAAAAGTTAAGTAAAAGAGTATAATTAGAAGGAGGCTGGTTATCCCTGGCTTCATAACATCTGGAAACAAAAAATGTCAAAATGCAGTTATTCATTCTTCAAAGTTTTATAGCTAAAAATCACTGATGTATGAAACATATCTGATAAAATTTATACACTGGTCATCAATAAATTGTGAGGAGGGTATCTAAAAAAATTTAGAGCAGGATAATATTTGTCATAACTGTTCACTTCCACTGCACTGAAACCAGTTTCCACTGCTCTGGTCTTGTTGCAATAAAGACATAATATCCAATGTGTCTCTTTAAACCCTGGAGGTCTTTGAGTTTGGTGTCTTGTGAGCCTCAATTGAGGCGGGTAAGAGTCATGTTGAGGCCCTACAGCGAAAAATAATGGTGATTTCGTCATGGGAAAACAGTAGTCTCTCTTCCCAATCAATGCCCCCCAACAGGGGCAGGGCCTCCTGACAGGTCACATGGTTGGCTAAGCAGCAAGAAGTCCACAGATTAGATAAAAGTCATCAGACTCCTCACTGTCCCGCCTCAGTGTCGCTCAGTTCATTCAGAGCTTTAAGTCTGACACCACATCCATTCTGAAAGAGAGAGCCTTCACATTGTTAGATGTAGTCTGTAAGAATTTAGCTAAGGTTAAATAAAGAGGGATTGTAGAATTAATTTTATTGTATCTGAACATTTTTTTAAAGAAAATACGCTCATCAGTTTGTACATAAATGTTTTGGTTTCTAAAAAAAAAAAAAAAAAAAAAAGGAAAGTTGCATAAAATCTTTGCACTTCCATCTTCTGTTGATTTCTGTAAAGGCTCTAGTCACAGAAGTTATCCAATACCCAAGGGCCCACCTGAGGATCAAAACTGGGCATCTTCCACACCAAAGCCAGTGGTGTAAACCACTAAGCTATTCAGTCGCTGCTGATTACACTGTTACTGTTTCTTGTTTGGTCACATCCTGAGGATATTAATTTACAAAGTTTTAATCTGAGGATTTTGACCTTTTCTCTCAAAAAATTACACTTACATTGATGGCCAAAAGATATGCTCTTCGCCCTTTTTTTTTGGACAAGCAACTGGCTCTCTTAACTTCTTTTAGCCTTTGAACCCTCTTTACTCATTTCTATTTGTAATCTAATATATGATGAATCACAAGTAGATGTAGAGGGATCTGATTGATATGCAAAAAGAATAATAATAATAAAAGTGTCATATTGAGATTATTTTGATAGTTACTGTGAGATACAACTTTGGCATTTCTTTTTCACTGAAAAAAAAAAAATATATATATATAAATAATTTTTTTGCTGTCATTTGTACCAAACAAACATGTTCCAGTGCTCTTTGCCCATGTCAGAACACACAGGTCCTGTGGTTTTGGTACTGAACATGAGCATACTGGGATTTCAATCACATTTCAATCATTTTTTTTAGCCTAGCCACAAGCTAAACAGATCAGGGATCCCTGCTCCAAGCCATTCAGAGAATATTTCATCTCGCTGTATGCACATGGTGTCTCAGGCTGGGTCGTTCTGCCAGAGGTGATGGCTTCCTGGATT
>JAPSES010000104.1:11918363-11931193 GCA_029822895.1 Maxillicosta whitleyi
GAAAATGGCCCTATCTTGCAATGATAAAGAATCCTTTAAAAAATTCCTGGATCCAGACTGTGACCTGGATCACCTCCCAAATTTAGTCATCTGTTACTTGTCTCAGAGCAAACATTTCCTGAAAATTTCATTAAAATAACTTTTTGAGTTATCTTGCTATCTAACAAACTAACAAACCCAGGCAAAAACATAACCTCCTTGGCGGAGGTTTAATTAATAGTGTCAAAACAGAGGATGCAGGTAAACAAAGCAACCAACAACTACAGTTAACCTAAAACACCAAGATATCAAGTATGAAATTATACTTTAAAAGCAATAGTGACATAACCATTGTAGCCAACCACAAAAAGACAAAATTACCCTGACATTGTGATGTTGATCAGCCCCATCCAGTTAAAATACTTGAACCACTTTCTCCTTATAAACAAAACACAGTGAGCAAGCTGAAATTAGCTGTCACTGGATCTAATTGAAACACAGAAACCACCCCAATAAGATTAGATTTTCCTCTGATAATAAATCCCACACTGACATAAAGAACTGTCTGCTACATGTTACGTTTTCCAATCAAAGCAGACACTGTGTTATTTTTATCAAACTAACAATCAGTCATTAAATGACATTTAGTGCAGTTCACAAATGATATGTAGCAGTAAAATGTTCAACCTTACCTTGTAGCATGCATCTGTATGCAGACTCTGAGATGGCATAGATGTGAGGGGGCATTTCGTGCCTCTTTTTGCCTCTGTACATCTCAATGATATTCTCCGAGTAGATGGGCAGGTTTTTGTAGGGATTTATGACCACGCAGAAGAGACCAGAATATGTCTGTACAAAGAAAACAAAACATGACAATCAATGATTTGATTAAACAGCAGCCTTTAAGTCACAGTAAATTATTTCTTTTGCTTCAATATTAAGGTGTATTGATCAGATTTAGGATTAAATGGAGCATTAAAAAACATTAAACAACAAAATGATGTATGAAAGGGTAGTTTGTTGCATCTGTTGACACTGTGATACTTAAAGAGCCTAAACTCCTGTATTCAAAGTTATGTTTAGTATGTCTGCCCCATTTGCAAAGAAGAAATTCCGTTGTGCTGTTTCTTCAGTAAAGCCTGACTCCATAATACTGCAGTTTATTGATCAAGTATCTTATCCAATAGTCTCTTGAGACATGTTTTTCACACTCGTCTCTTCAGGCACCCTTTACATGTCAACACAAAACCCAACAGCAGAAGGTGGAGATTCTAATCCACAGCAGCATATTGGTGCCTTGGCTGTAAAATGCAGACAGACAGAGCGAGGAAGGCCAGGACAGGGTTAATCCCCGACATGTCTGCTGATCAAACACTCCATTAACTCACAAGTGCATGGGGTATACAATGGACACTTCTGGATTAAGGGTTTACAAATCTTGTATCAGTGACTGGGATCAAAAGTCACTGCCAATAAAAAAAAAAAAAAAAAAAAAAGTTTTCCGTAGAAGGATCACAATGTATTAAACCAGGATCCTGTATTAAATGAAACATGATGAGACACTGCTCTCTGTCTGTGTTGACCAGTTCTAACAGTTTACTACTCTTCATGCTATTCTGTTACTACACAGTATGTGGCCAACTTCACTTCATTTTTTTTACTCCTCTATGTCCCTCGCTCTTTTTTTTTTTTTCACCTTTCTGATCTTTGTGCTTAACAGCGGAGCCACATTCTTTTAATTATGTCGTCTGAACTGCAGGGGGCCCAGGGCCAGCTAACCCAGTGGTTTAGCAGGAACAATAGTGATATGACCACAGCATGCTGTGGGAGCAGCATGGATTTGTGTTTCTGTTTGTGCATGTGTGTGACTCAGACTGACAAAGCCCTGCCACCTGTCTAAATATCCCACCATATAAACACATGCACATAGTATTGACCAAAAAACTCATTTTGATATTTAGCGTAATGCCATGTGACAATAGCAACAGATGTACCATACATCATCATACATACACAAGCCATTACATCTGTATCAGGCTTCTGCAGAGCTGGATGATGAGCTGATCATTAATTGAATCAGATGTGTTGGAAGAGGGAAACACCACCCCTGCTCTAATATATGTAATGTATCTCACACAAAATAATCCAAATGGATACATTATTATGGAGTAATGATCTTACTCTTAGAATAATTCATGCATGAAAGAGTTTAAGTTGATACCTGTGGGAAAATGTCCAAAATGTTGATGTGATTTAAAATGGGTGCAATACAAATAAACAAGTGATGTAATTTTTGTTGAAATCTTGAACAAATACATAAAAATAATTAGTCAGTTTGCACCAAATACTTAAAAAAAAATGGTTTATGTTAATAAAAATTAAACCTCATTGAAACATGTAATTATGGGTTTTGCTTACACATAATCACACATAAACACTTGGATAATCTTTTTTTCCCCAAATACCATGTTTCAGCTCATGGCACAAGTTGAGACACTTTAATTAAACTCTAAGGTCTCTTACATGTAAACACCTGCTAAAACGGTGCCCTCTCCACAGAAATGCACACTGGGGTTGTAGGAGATGGTGTTTGGGAATGGAGGGTGGAGTAACATCACCAGATGGCCACCCTGTCCTCCCCACCTTTCCTATGTGCACAGATGCTGAAGCCACATTTCTATGCTGCCAAGCTATTCCCACTGAGATTTATTACTCTGAAATCAGTGCCTGTATTTGCTGCATGACAGATCGTTCACATTCTTCTACTGAGGCCAATAGTCACACTTTGGCAATGGCTGTAAATGCCTACTTGATGTTGCAGCTCTGGGCCGTCGCTGTAATACCCCCTTCTCAGACCCCCTACAGTGGGCAGAGAGCCAGGCAGACAGATCAGCCTTCCTGCCCCAGCATGAGCTGAAGGAAGCGGGGTGAAGGATGACTCAGCTGGCTGCCCCTGATGGTGAACCCCAGGGGGCATCTAAGGGCTTAGGGAGTCTCGGAGAAGAGGGGGACACATACAAGACTGCACAAATAAGGTTTGTTTCAGTGTCTTGAATAAATCAACATCTGTAGGTGAACTGTAAATGAGTCTTAGTTCAAGTAAATATTTCACCAAATAAACAGAATTAAAAAGGTGCGAGTCAAGACCTCCCAGGTATCCACTATTCACAGAAACTACAGCGAACAGAAGACAAGTGCAGATGAAACACTTCCTCCAGAAACGTCCAAATAAATGTCTGTGAACCAAACAGTCCTTAACAACAGAGTCTCTGACACTGTCACCAGGAAAAGGTCTGATATTTTCTGGGATCTCCACTGGTGCAGAACCCTCCAGTTTGAAGTAACAAGAACATTTTTAATACTGAGGTGTTATTACAGTTCTGCTTAAAATATTAAGATGCTCTTAATCCCATGCAGCAGCACTAAATTAAAATGACAAACCTGTCACCAATGTGTGCCTCTCAAAGCTTACAAGAGGGAGTTAACCCAAATTAAACAGCTCTGACAGCTGGGAGGGGGTCCTCAATATAATAAGGACTGTGACAGAACCAAATATGACTTAGAAGACTGAATGGAAGAAGAAACTGATCGTCTTTTTGAAGAATCAAAAAGTCTGTAACATAGTATAATGATATTACACAGTTCTGACAAGTTGTGTCAATGAGTACGGTTTCACAGATGCCTCTCAATCTCTTCACCACATAAACTACAGCCACTTGATAAAGAAGTCAAAGTCACTAAATAAATCTGTAATTACCATCAGCACACATTTCTAGTTTGACGGTATTGGTAATGTCCTGGTTTTAATCAGTGAAGAAAAGACTTATGTGGGTCAAAAAAAAGAAAAGAAAATATCTCTCAACAAGATGAAAAGTAAGTGCGTTGTATCTTGAATTAATAATTTATCAAAGCTTATGAAATACATTTCATACAAGAAAAAATATAAGACTTTCCATTACTGAGCAGACAAATAGGCTGCCAAGAATCAAACTAAGTGTCCAGACAAAGTGCTCAGCCTGGAGCTGCCTCCTCTCCTCTTCAGGATGTACACTCAACACTAATGCAACAAAAGCAGTGCATATACTGACCTGCATTCAACAATAAATCACAATAACATGACTGCTGAATCCGGTCCTCCTTTCTCCTGAGTCACTGGATTGGATCATATTTGGTCAACTATGGCCATGAATGAGATATCCAGCAAAACACCACATGTTTACTGGCATTTCAACTTAACTGTGCTGCCATCTTTAGTCGATCTTCCATCTTATGGACCAAAGACAGAAGTCCCTAGAGATGTTATGTCAGCATGAAGCTGTGTTGGTCTGTCTCACACAATCCTCAAAAGCTGGACAGGAAAACATGCAGAGTCAGGAATGCTAAAGCAGCTGACCACTAGATTTCTACATGCTAGTTCAAACCCCTTAAACCTCCTTGTTCTTCATTTAAATATATAGGCTTTAGGAGACATTAGAAAGAATTTAGGTTAGAGTAGTGCAATGACTGTCCAAACACATGGTTTGGTTCACATCTTTGAGGAAAGGGAAAAAGATGCATTTCGGAAGAAGAACAATGTAAAAAACATTAAGTTCATAAATTGACTTCACATAATTGGCGGTAATGGGTAAATAAAAAAAAAAATTGTCCAAAGTTGTCTTTGGACAACTGCATGATTCCAACCTTCATTTGATACATAAAATTGGGCAAAAATAAAATATGTGGAGTGAATGTTAAAACCGTGGAAATTTGTAGCCATGAATTCAGCCCAGTTTAAAAAACAATTATTTAGGTGAAAACTGATGAACAAAGTTTATGTGATGCACAAGATACAGGATCTAAGATCAGTAAAATGCATCCGTACAGTATTCAGAACAACAAATGCGATAAAGTTACAGTGCATCAAGTGGTTTTCTGACAGAAAGCTGTAAAAAAAAAAAAAAAAAAGTCAGTTATGTGAAGACACAGCCAGTCCTTATCAGTGAAAACAAAGAACTCAATAAGGCGGTTTAGTTACAGTGTGACTCAGCACAGGCTAGAGTCAAATCTCTCTACATTTTAACCATCTGAGAAAACTGAAGTAAAAGAGAACAAACTGAACAGTATGACAGTCCTTCTGTACCATGTGTGGGAGAAAATCTGCTGAGGTTACACTGAACCCTGACATTGTTACAGAAAGTTAAAACAGTGAATTACACAAATATAACGTGAAGACCTCACATGAATCAACTGCTGCTGATTTATTCTCCAAATTTGCCTTGCATTTTTTTCCTGAAGTCTTGGACATTACAAGGACATCATCGGCTCAACATGGAGGCAAACAACATCTGCTCTCAGGAGACATAAACAGACTGAGGGATCTCTTGGCAGGAGGCCATCAGTTAGCAATGACCACATGGCAGAGCTTATAGCGTCGCACCTTACTTTGTTCCAAACAGACACTCATCCTCCATGTCGACATCAGAGTGAACATTTGATTCTATTAACCAGAGCTGTGACTCTTCACCAACCCCATGTTCCAATTACAATTCACTTAAAATTCACAAAAGCACAACGGTTCTCCTCTGTGCATCTCAATCAACTCAATCTTAATTTTCTATATTCCTACACATGGCCACTTCTCAGTCATTTCATGTAGACAGGTAAATACTTATTCAGAATCTGCACTGCAATGTATCTTTGAATCAAGAAATTTCCACACCTCTACTGTTGACATCAAGCATCATAGCTGTTATAGATAACTACTTATTTTCATAAATTAATACTTATTTTTTTGGCATGGAATCCAAGGTACTGTGTCAACTCCAAAACAATCATGGTTTATATGTGTGGACAAATGAAAAGTGATGAAAGCCGAAGAAAACCCACTGGGACCCATTGCACAAGCCATAATGATAATGCACTTACGGTATGACATCATTATATCCCAATCTTTTGCATACATTTATAGACATTAGAATGCATTTGTGTAGAATTAAAAACCCATCACCTGTTTTTGTTGTCACCACTCTACAAACTACAAATACGAAGCTATAACAGTATGGATAAGGTGAATTTAAAAAGTAGTGCAATAGTTTGTTTTGATTTGTACTTCACTAGAGATAGTCAATACACATCCGAAAGGCTTAAGAGTTAATTTTGATGTGAATTGCAGATAGACAGAGTCTATCCTTGATATGTATAGCATTTTGTGTTTAGTACTTAGTCATAATTTAGTTTGATATGTGTAGGATTATTGAGTTACTTATGGGATAGAAGGTAGGGGTAAGGGGGTGGGAGATTATAAATTAAACTTCACCCCGCTCCTTTTCAGATATTTTCATTTTTTTTATACAAATATTATAAATTCGAAATAAATGAACAACCAAAAACAGAAACATCTACTCCTCACATTCAGGCTGCAAGACATTCAAGAAAAAGTTGGAAGTCAAAACATTTTGCCACTTTTCAAGGCTGCCATTTTTTTTCATGACCCGTGTGTACCCATGTGTCTATCACCACAGTTCCCGGTGGTACTGCTTCAGCATCTGGGTACGCAATGAGCCTTATAGATAAGATAATATGATGAATTGTATATGGCTCTGGGTACGGATCCACTAGATCCTGTAAAACAGACAAAATTACGTATGCAGAGTACAAACAATACGCTCCATCCATCTGTATCTTTACATAAATTACAGTCAGCGTCACTTTTGTCACTGTTGTTTATTTTGAAAAATCTCCACACTGCTGACTACAACTGCATGATTTTGGCCAAAAATAAAATCCAGATATTTTTTTTCTCTAGGTACAAACTGAATTTTCTGTTTTGAGATTTGTGTAAAACTACAAAAGACAACAAAAGTCAGCATGTTTTTTTTCATGAGCCCTACACAATGCAAGGCACTGCTACCTACCAATGTAAGTCAGTGACAGGCATCAGTTATGTGTGCGTGCATGCATGGACAAAGTAATATGAGTGAGCCCCATGCTTTTAAAGTAGGGGATCCATGTGTGGAGGATACGCTGGAGGGATTACATCCAAGGAGCTGGTGGATGTGGCTGGAGGGCTGTCTGGGATACTCTGCTGAGGCTGCAGCCCCCACAACCCAGAGTGGAAGAAGACTGTACAGTATCGATCCATGTGGGACAACATAAGATGAGTGATCCCCATGCAGTTATATTTGAACTGGGGGATCCATGCTTGAAACCATTGGTATCACTACTACGGCTCCATCACAAATTTAACGTTCGTGATCATTACATGAGGTACTGTAAAAGACTGCTCTCACAGATTGGAGGAGGAGCCTACGGTAGTCCACAGGCACATGGCCCAGAGGCATGAGAGAAATTAAATCGATTTGATGATTTCCCTTTTTTAAAAATCGTACTAATTAAAAAATCCAATTTCAATCAAAAAAATCAATTAATCGCACAATCCTCCTGCTGACATTACTCCTCTGCTGAATACCTGATGACCATGAACATCACACTGGCGAAAAGTGGTATCAGTGTGGTTGTACCAGAGCACTTTTATAAGTACGAACAGAACTGCACACACTCGGTATTGGTACATCCATAATTTATAGTCATTGCAGAAATGACAATGACCTTTGATAAAGAACAATGACACAACCCCAGAATATAACAGACGTGTGAGGAACGGATGTGTATTTACAAATTAAATTATGGTGATCATATCATACAACATACAATGATGCACAAGTCCATATATGTGTGTTATATGTATCTATATTTGAATATCACTGCCTGCTTGTTTAATTTGTATTTAATACTACTCCATATAAGGGGAAAAACACCATTATGGCATTTTATAGATCAAAGAGTCATAGTTAACAGAATCAAACACAATAATCACACATCACTACCCTTATGATGAAGACAAAGTAAGTTATTTATGGAAAATGTGTTACTGAATGCCTTACTGTGAAATAGCAGCTGGAATATACAACTACAGACTGAGGAACTGAATACCTGCCAGTGGATTCTTTCCTCTAATTATTCCACAGAGTAACATAATGCCTTAATGCGACCGGGTTGACTTGCCATCTACTAGATGATGACAGTGATGTAATGATGCCTCATCAACACAAAGAATACATAGTGGCATCATTAACCTTTCAAATGTCATGACTTCATCTCTGAAGCGTTTCATCCTCAACCTCAGTGCACACATGGAAAACCACAACAGTATTTTCAACGGTGGGGAAAGTCCTTTAAAATACAAGCTGACACCGTACAAACACCTCAACTTTGAAGGAAATATTTTCAAAGCATATGAATATAGAAATAAATTCATACAGACAAACTGAGCTAATAACACTTTTATAATATTATCAAATGCCACACACCTGACATCTGGACAGAGGATCCACTGTGTTCATTTGACTCATTTCTAAACAGCATGCCTGCCAACCCATCAACCCCTGTACACCCTGTTCCATGTTAAAATCTAGTTTAGCAGGCAATTTTGTGGTTTTTTTGAGTGGGCCTCTAAGTGTGAACCCCTCAGCCTCAGCTCTGTTCTCAGGTGGCCTACCAGCTCGCTATCTGGGCTATTCCAGGAATGCATGTCACTAAGTGGGTCATAATCACAGGGGAAATCGGCAGCTTATCTAGGACATGAAGGCTTATTCATTGAGGAAATTTGTTTCTTAATCTGTTGACTTCAAAGACTCAGGCATGAAATGCCATGTGCACAAACTCAGTAGACAAAAGACAGTGTTTAGTAATGTAACATAATCACCACATTACAGGGCTGCTGGCTTTCCGAGGCATTACATTGAGCTTATTTGATGTAACAAACAAAAACAATAAACACTTCTTGCATTTGTTGCAATAGGCCAATTTTCTGAGCAGACGTTTTTTTCCTTAAATTAATTTCTCATGATCTGGGTATGGTTATGCTGCCAATAACCAAACAAGGACGGCAAAGTTCACTGACACAAATAAGTTACATATTTGTCCTCAAAACTATGATTAAAAGCTGTTCCACATCAGGGGTATTTTCACCACAGAGCATAAATATGTATACAAAGTATCTTATTTTTTTGCCAAATGAAGAGGAGGACAAGATCATTACTGGAGGATTCTGAATGAACCTTTTTTTTCTTATTTTGCACAAGTGCAGCTACTTTAGGAAACTGCCAATACGAATAATTTTCGATCCACAGATGTTTAATAAAAGTGAAATAAATTCAATAAAGGAGTGTCATTTGCATTAGTTGTGAATGAGGACCACTTACATAGATGAGGCCAGAGTAGTAGCGGTCTTTGAGGTTGTGAAGTACCGAGGCTTCATTCAGGCAGGTGAGTTCTGCCATGTCCTCCACCTTGCTGAACTTGGGTGGATTCATCTTCTGGATGTCGTCTTTGTTGACCACTGCTTTCTTCCCATTCTCTGCCAACTCCACCACCACCTCATCTCCACGTTCCCCGTGAATACTGGCAGCCTCAAAGCCATGACGTTCTGATGGGATCCATACCAGCCTCTTGGCGGTCCAGTCGGCCTGTGCAGCTGGGTTGTAGACCACAGCGCGGTCCACAAAGAGGTACCGCTCCGGGTCCTCCTGCCCACTCCTCTGTGACATTACTGCTGGGAACCAGAGTAAGAACACACTAGGTCACCTGCAGTGAAAAGAGGAGACACAATGTTGACAAGAACAAAAGAAAAATACAACAGAAGCTAAATTATTGCAGCCAATGGGTTTTAAAATGGCGACTTTATACAGCACAGGGATCAAAACTGTTGCAAAACCACATTAAGTCTGTCTTATAACTGATTAATACACATTTGAAAAGGTTATGATTGAAATACAAAACATTGAACAAAGCTTTTATTCAAGATTATTTTGTCAGATGCTGTTTTATCGAAACAATAATAAGATTAATGTTGGTGTCCTTGTCAAATTGAGTGCACAAGTCATCACTGTTCGATATCAAGTGCTGAGCCTATACTTAGCTTTTTACATTAGAGCAATCAATTCTACAACTTGTATCTTGATGGAAAAAATGTCAATCTGAAAACGACCAAGTGAAATCTTTGTTATTTGTACTGGGTTTTGGTAGGAATTGTTTCATTTTTTTCCTTTCCTTTACATATTGATGAAGCATTTCTGAGGGCATCTTTAGCCCACACGGACCAGTGCATGAGTGTACACCTCCCTCCATGTGCAAAACCAACCCACGTTTTGTAACTTCACAATTTGTGCCTGTTGAAAAAGAAGGGAAATCCTGACTGTATTGTATAATCAAAATATGGCAGATATATCTATTTGTTTCCACAGACAGATTATGTGTGGTGCATTTCTACAGTAGACTTTGTAGCTGGAGGGCTTTATACTCTCCTGTTTAAAACCAACATTTTTAGATGCATATTTTAACTGGTTGTTTAATGTTTACATATATATTGTTTTTTTTGTTTGTTTGTTTGTTTGTTTTTTGAGTGGAAATAATTAATTTTGAGAATTTCTTGAATGACACACGTATATTTGCAAGAGTTAAATCTTGGACATATGGACAAAAAAATGAATTCTCATTTTAGTCATTTGCTTTCTAGTTACATTATTATATTTCTATGGGGGAATAATCTCAATTTCTCATTTTTCATTATTTCCAGAGAACAAAATTTGATTAAATTTAATTAATTTGACACGTTTCCCAGGTCTAACTAACAGATGGAGAATGGAAAGAGAATGATGACACTACTACATCTGAAATCTTTATTAGACCACCTGCAGTTTTCTGAAGAAATTCAATACGACTGTCCTTCAACATGACCTTTTGACATCCTGTTCCTGGAATATTAATTGCTCATTCATCAATTGTTCATTCATTAATTATTGATTTTATTAAATTCATCCATTCCTTAATTAAATTTAAGCAACACTTAAGACAAACGTGGACTTTTCACTGTTTTATCATAGTGGTACAATATTTTTTTTTCCTCAGTCGTATATACTATCTCTGTTCCTGATGAATAAAAGACAAGAAGAAAACCTTAATCTTATGCCATTTATGGGGATTTATGGGACTGTAAAGATACAATTCTGAGAAAATCAGTTAAAACTGTGGAAATAAATAAAAGTGAAAAATACAAACAAAATCATTTCAATACATCAGTTAGACCACTGACCATAGCTATGCTTTGCTGGTTAATGTCTTTCACTATAATATTTATCCTGTGGGATAAAAACTGACAGAACATAGTAACTCTAAAACTTGGCAGTTGATGACGTCACTGGCTGACTGATGGGAATGACTGGACTGACTGACAGCCCTCAATGAAAGCACCACTCCAACCTGCTTCTTATTAATCTGAGACGACCTCAGCTGATGACTGCTAAGAGATATTTAACCTGCAATCGCCCCATGCTTAAATCAGGCGCTAGTTAGGCACGAATCTGGGTCAGGTCACGGGACGAGGGGATCAGTGTGGCTGCTGGCAGTCGTGTCACTGCATCCCCTCACTCAAGAGCTGGAAAACAGTCACTTTCATCCCGTCCTCCCGTCCTCAAGCATAGCGCATCACATTTCTAGTACAGAATAATGAAAGAAATAACCATGGCGTTGCAATTGATGTGTATAGACCCTGGTCACCGGCGGATACCCTGGCCCACTTCTAACAGCTGCATTGGCTAGGTTAGCTTGCTAACGTTAGCTCAAAGTTGGCGTGCTACGCTTCATATCCCACCCGTTAGAAAAGATGCATGCAAGGACGGCAGCACGGATTAGAAAACTTAACACAAACCGAGATCCGCATTGGCCTTATATTGTCTTAAAGGAAAGCAGGGGCTGACTGTACTCCCAAATCAGTCAATTTTCTATGCAAATAGGAGTTTTAGAGATGTACTGAGCAGTCTCCTCCGGCAAAATCCCATCATGGGTGTGGGAGGCTCAAAAGACGTCTGGGTGGGGATGAAAGCAGACAGACAATGACCACACCGCTCTGCAGTATAGAACGAGGATTAAACTTCTTAAATCAGTTATCTGTGACACATATATTCATTCATAGCAGATACAGAGCTCCTGAAATGGCACACAGGCTCGGCGGCGCCGGCTAACACTAGCAAAAGCTGGTGGTCCTCCATCATTGAAAAGTCATGGCACAATAATCCGCTAGCTAAATGTTACTGTTGCTGTTGCTAACCACTGCATCCTCAATAAAATACCCTGCCAAGCTATTTCTTGTGGACTTACCACACGCAGCAGGTAAATAAATTCTATCCAGGAATGTATTTGTATCCAGCAGACAATTGTAGCAGTCCTCCAATGTGTATTAATATGGTCCCTTCTTTCGCCCGCTCTCTCATCAGCGGTACTCCCCCACCATCCAGCACCCTCTCAACCGAACTCTCTCGCCGGTCAGGGATGGTGGGATGCGCTCCACCACCGCACTCTAGTAGGGTAACGCCCACAACACAACTCTAGAATATGATTGGTTATAAAAGTCTGCGGCTTAATGGTGATTGGTCAAAAAAAATTTCCATCCCAAACTTTGATAGTTGACGAATGCCGCCCAAAGCCATCAACACCTGCCGATGATGCACGATTGTAGTCAGTACAGTCCGTCACTGCTATTATAGTCTTGTCTTATCACTGAAATATATTTACACTGGTACATTAATTTAAAAAAAGATTAGACAGACCGAGGACAGTTTATCGCTGTAGTAGTGTGTATACAGTCATTGTTACTTTCCCCCATTAGTTCCAGCTTTCATGTCTGATTTGTGATTTATTATTTTTAAACTCATTTCTTTATTGTTTTTTCTTATTTTGTGTCTTTGTCACCATGATGCAACAGAGTATCTCACCCATTGAGTTCAAGTTCAGGAGGTTCAGAGTTTGTACAGATG
>JAPSES010000104.1:11948484-11965913 GCA_029822895.1 Maxillicosta whitleyi
TATCTATCTATCTATCTATCTATCTATCTATCTATCTATCTATCTATCTATCTATCTATCTATCTATCTATATCTATATCTATATCTATATAGACTGGGGGGTTCTGGGAGCCTGAGGGTTCTGCGCAGGATCTTAGCTGTTCCTAACATTGTGCTCTTTTAGACTCAGATCTCTAATGTTGTTCCTGGTATCTGCTGGAGCCATCTTCCCAGCTTGGGGGTCACTGCCTCTAGTGCCCTGATCACTAGTGGTACCACTGTTGCCTTCACATTCCACATTCTCTCTAACCCCTCTTTCAGCCCTTGGTATTTCTTCTCGTGTTCTTTCTTTTTGCTGTTGCTATCACTGGGGATTGCTACATCTATCACCACCACTGTCTCCCAATGTTTATCCACCACCACTATGTCAGGCTGATTGGACATCACCATCTTGTTGGTCTGGATCTGGAAGTCCCACAGGATCTTGACCTTTTTGTTCTCTGTCACCTTTGGGGTTGTCTCCCAACTGGACTCTGGGACCTCCAGTCCATACTCTGTGTAGATGTTCCTGTACACTATGGCGTATACCTGGTTATGCTGCTCCATGTATGCCTTGCCTGCCAGCATCTTACACCCTACTGAGATCTGCTGGACTGTCTCAGGTGCTCCTCTACCCCTACACCTGGGGTCTTGTTTGATGTGGTAGACCCCGGCCTCTATTGCTCTGGTGTTCAGGGCTTGTTCTTGTGCAGCCATGAGTAGTGCCTCTGTGCTGTCCTTCAGTCCAGCCTTTTCCAGCCACTGGTATGTTTTCTCGATATCAGCCACTTTCTTTAGTTTCCATGCAAGGACTTGTCCTTCCATGATAGCCCCTGTGGTTCCTCGTCTTTACTAGTCTGACTATTTTTGCTGTTCAGCTGTCTTTTCAGGACCTGCCTTACCTTCTGTAGGTATTTGGCTGTGGCTGACTTCTGAGCTGCCTCCTCATGATTAACATTTCTCATGTGTGCAACTGTAATGTTCCCTTCAGGTAGATCAATCCCTTCAGTTGTCATCACCTTTCCTCTTCTAGATATCATCCACCCACATTTATCTAGTCCCAATGATGTCCCAATGTCTTTGCTGTAGATCTAAGTGAGGTGAATCAGGGAATCAATGTCATTCTTGGCAAACAGCTTGATGTCATCCATGTAGGGGAGGTGGCTGATGGATGTTCCACTTCAGAACTGGTATCGAAAGCCACTCTTTCAGATGACCTGGCTGAAGGGCTTTAGGCCTATGCAGAACAGCAGGGGGGACAGAGCATCTCCTTGATATAGGCCGCATCTGATGCTCACCTGTGCAATTGGCTTTGAGTTGGCCTCCAGAGTCGTCTTCCACAGCCTCACTGAGTTCTGGATGAACTCTCTTAGTGTCCTGTTGATGTTGTACAGCTTTAGGCACTCTAGTGTCCATGTGTGTGGCATTGAGGCTTTCTTGGAGTCAATGAGAATGATGTAATGAATGAAGGATTAAAACTCAATTAACTCAAGTCAGAAATGTCGCCAACCAATTCAACTCTTACATTTGTGTGTTATAAAAGCCTACTTTGAAGGATGATGGAGACTGTCATAGGCCAAAACTATAAAAGTCATGGTTATGTTTGTGTTTCAAAACCTCTCCTACGGGGGATTAAGTGTTTCTCATTTTGATACAAGACCATGAGAACAAAAAGAAGAGCTCTCCTTTATTCTTCAAAGAAAACAGCACTGAAGCATTGGGTTTTCTTAAAGCGCTGCAGTTAACTTTAATGTTTGTCTAAGCAAAACACAAGTTATTACATAGTCTATATTTTTTTTTTGTCACTACCAAAATAACTGTGTATGTATTGTAATTGCTGGTGCAGTCAAGCCTTTGTAGACCCAGCATGACACAGGATCTGGGGGCTGTGGATGATGTGTAGAAGGTATGCCTAGGGCCAAACTCCAACTGGAAATGTAACCGTATGAGCATTTGTAGTTGGCTGGAGTGCCAACAAGCTTCAAAGTGGGTCAGAGAGTAAGCGTGTGTTAACATATAAACCCAACTGTTTGTGTCTTTAAATCCCAGCCTTCATGTTGGCAACACTTAGAGTTTTCACCTGAAGAAACAGAAAAGGATTCTTACATACCTTTGTGCTGTATGAGTTTATGGAAACTTTTCTTTTATTGCTACAGCGTTGTTCTCTGTCCCGGCTGTAATGAACATCAAATCCTTCAATCAAAACAAAACTTCTTAACAATTTATACGTTCTTTATCTCTTTGCTTGCAATGATTAGGTTTAAGGTCTACAAGTCTACATCTGGGCTTAAAATAACTCCAGACCATGAATATGCTGAGAAATCAGATGAATGAGTTCAATTTGTCACACTGGAAATGTTTTCAAGCAAAGAGCTCTGAAGTGGAGATTAAATATCTTCTTATTTAACCATCAGAAGAGAAAATTTTACTTCATTTTACTTGGATATTTTTCATGGTATGGTGATGAAAACTGCTTGCTTTGACTCTTACATCTCACTGATTCCTATTTAATTTTCAATTTCAATCTCAACATGGACAAAATAGCTAATTCCCCCCCAGACATAACCAAACCTATGACACTATATATGGTGAATATTCATGCTTGTAATCACCTGGGGATATTTTAGTCCATGTAGGTACATGTGGACCATCTCATGACCATCTTATAATCTGTGATCCATTTTAATTTGTCATATAATCTACACTGTTGGTCATAAAGTTAGAATGAAATATTTATACCTTTTGTCATTTTATTTAATTTATTTTGTTATTCACCAAATACATAGTATGGAGCACAGACACTATGTCATAATGGGAAAAAAAAGATGATACATTCAACAGTAACTAAATTAGTTGAAAAAGACATAAAACCCTTTACAGAAAGGTGCTTAATTTATGTATTGTCTTTGGTTGTTTGGACTGAAGAAGCATTATAAGTTTATATATATTGATGAATGGAGTAGTATTTTAGTGAATATTTTTGCTTACATTCAACAACCTGTACATTAGTACATTCAATTGAAATCTCATGGACTGGGGGGCAGCCGTGGCCTCGATGGCTGGAGATTTGACTTGTGACTGAAAGGTTGAAGTTCAATTCCCTGGACTGATGGAAAGTTGCTGGCTGATGAGCCCCTGAGCAAGGCACGTAACCCCCCATTCACTCCCTGGGTGCCTGACATGGCCAGCCCACTGCTCCCAGCATGCAATGTGTGTCATGCATGACTTAGTGATGGGTTAAAGGCAGAAGGCAAATTTCAGTGAGTGGTGGATATTTACATGTGTCACAAACTACTACTGACAAAAAGAGATTCTATTCTATTCTATTCTATTCTATTCTATTGTGACAATGTGATTTATTTTTGAAGGATAAGGTGCAACTTGGATTCAGTATATTTGTATAAATAGGAATAAAAAGAGGAATGTGTCAGAAAAAAACCCTACCCTGGTATTAGCAGGTGTGCCTAATAAAGTGGCCATTGACTAATGTTAGTTGAAGTCAGAGGTATATTTCTGGATTAGATTTTTTTCCTTTTTGTTCGATTTTTACATTATTTTCATTGTTACTGCCCCACCTGAAATCACAACAAATTATTCTAGTTTTATGGCAACAGAGTACTTTTTAGAGTGATTATGGTTATGAATGGGTTATGAATTCAATAACTGCACTATCAAAACTTTCCTTTCCGACTAATTTTTAAATGGTCTGTTTATCATTGTAATCACAGTATTTTACAGGGCTTTGCACACAAGTGTTGCACTAACTTATGGGCATGCATTAGTGTTAGTAGCACAGGTCATTAAGCTAAGGAATTTATTGCAGTCAGTATAGTCAGTGGAGCATTACGTTTTACTGTCTGTCTGGACTAAAGTGTTAGCAGTTGTCCTGCATTAAATTTTCTTTATTTTGTTTGTGTAATGTGAATTGGAATTATGTTAGAAGGTCGATAAATTTTTTATTCATTGCTAAAGTCAGGCAGGATGATTAGATCGTTAATGGAAACACTGCAGTGTCGCATGTGTATGTATTGTTAGGAAATATTGATAAATATTTATATAAACTCTAACTATACATTGTCAACATTCATAATTTCAGTTCAGTATACTTGATAACAACAGCCAAAATCACAAAATACAGGCTAAGCTTCCACAAACTAGAAAAACCTAGGAGAAAACTTTGCATTTCACGCACATTTCTTAAAATGTGACAAAATTGTGATTCAGTTTGTGGATCCACATTCTACCTCAAAACTTTGTCATATGATCTTTTGACCAGACCTCCCAGCACTACTAGTATGTAAAACATTCCCACGATGTACAGCCTTTTAAATGTTTATGTAAGTTTATTTCCTTTAATCAACACTGCATGTGCATCTATCCAAGACCTGATGATATACAGTAAGTCTGTCTTTCTGTTTAAAAGGTGTGTTTCTCCATCCAGTCAAACATGTGGTCATTTTATGAATCCACTAGTTCGTTGCATGTCATCAGTATTGGAAAAACACACATAGGAAAATAAAATATTCCAGATCATTTGTAATAGATAAGTGTTAGTTTGTAGTGTAATTCTTATTAAACTGCTGATACTGTTGGTGGCATTGCAGGATATTTGAGCTTTAAAACAAATGTTTACCCTGGACTGAATTAACTTTTTCATAAAAAACAAACAAACTGATCGACATTATTTGACATCATGCCTTGTAGGGGTAATTAAATGCATCTAAACAGTTAGACTAGATGTTGGACATTATTACCTAGATAATTGTTAACCAGGTTTTCTGCAGCAAGTTGTTTTAGTGCTTAAACTTTTCAAAAGCAAGCTTTTGTCACCTAAGTGCAACAGTGAATTTTCATTAGCAATCATTAGGAATTTTCATTAATTAGCATGGGAATTTTGTGGAGTTCGATAGTCATTGTTCTGAGACACTAGAAAAGCAAATATACAGTTAAATATGTCATTTGGAATCAGTCCTCTTATTCAGGTTTAAGAATATTCACATGCAAATTAGTCAGTTCACCTATTAATAGCCAATACCCAATTCATTTAAGCCAACCAACCAATCAACCAATCAACCAACCAACCAACCAACCAACCAACCAAGCAGTTTCAGTCTGTTTTTGGTTTTAAATGACATTATGGAAGCTAAAAAATAATAATAATAATAAAAAAGCATTATTATACAGCACGTAATCTGCTTGAAACTTTTCTTCTGCTGCGAGTCTTTCAAGTTGAGCCCTACAAATAAAAAACAGCCGAAATGGAAATGAATTAAACAGCACACTTCAGCACACCTGCATCCAATTACACTCAGAAAGAGTCTGATCAATCTTACTATTAGAGCCTCATCAGTGCTGCTAAACTGTAAAGGCTTCTGTATCTTCTTGGCAAACTGAGGGTGCGCAGGGATTACACACTTTACAGCCATGAAAAAGTGTGCGTGTGTGTGTGTCAAAGACAGAGTAATTTACAGCCTTTATAACACACACAGTGCATTTAAAGGCTTCAGGAAGAACTGCATGTCATATTTCTGCTGTAGTAGAAGGGTTTTGTAGAATTAAACACAGTGACTTCTAGCCTTAAGCATCATTGTTTAATTTTTATTTTTATCCCCATATCTTGTGGTCACATGTTATGTTGCATGATTATTTCCCCCTATGATGCATTTCCACTGGCTTTAGTGTGGACCTGTAATGGGTTTTGTCCCAGTTAAGACAAATAAATGTCACGGCTGTCATTGTGTTTGTTAGTTGCTACAAACATTCAGGAATACATAGTAAAAATAGATGTAATGTAATATCTCTTTCCTGTGTTACAGCGCACAGGAAAAATCATAGGCATGTGTGATTGTTATTCTACGGGATTACTGTTCAAATTTACAACATTAATGACATTTCCATTCTAAATAGTCAGTCTGAGTCAATGTCTCCATTATTTTAGGTTCCTGTAGAGTGACTAAAATAAAGTGTAAAGCTGCATCTCATGAGCAAGAACCACAACATCACATGGATGAAATGATTGTTTATACATAACAGAAAGAAATAGATGTTTGAGACAATGTTGACAATGGCCTCATATGAGGTGGGTTACCCCCCCTCCCCCCCCCATTACCTAAAGAGGAAGACAGACAGAAGAAGGAGGGAGGGTGAGGCATGGAAGAAAGAACAAACAGAATTGTTGGGCAGGTAGGTATTTATAGGATTATGACAGGACGGGAAGTGTTTGAGGAG
This sequence comes from Maxillicosta whitleyi, assembly GCA_029822895.1. Lineage (NCBI taxonomy): Eukaryota > Metazoa > Chordata > Actinopteri > Perciformes > Neosebastidae > Maxillicosta > Maxillicosta whitleyi. The sequence continues at coordinate 11,954,731 of JAPSES010000104.1, forward strand.
GGGTCCTGCTCCTCAAATTCATAATAGATTATTTCCAATTTAATGATGTCGGTGTCGTTAGGCTGCTGCAGGTGACTGAGAGAACGGGTAGATATGTGTAAATGTAGGATCATTTAAATAAACACATATTATTTATTCAAAAATCTTTTTGTCAGATCGACTAAACAATAGATGCAGTCGGAGGAAACAACTGAGGTGGATAAATGTGCCTCAGCTTCTCCAGAGCTCCATTTAGTGTCATTATATGTAATCATAAGCCTGACAGCAGCTTCAATTGATCCATATTGTAAAAATGTTGCTTTTCTGTGACTTGAGCATTTATGAATTTTCAAACAGGGACCTGATAGGAAATGAAATGCTGTAAAACTTATGCCTTAAATAAGAGTTTGCGTTGATTCTCTGTTAGTGTTTATGAAATGTGACCCCAGTTTATGGCAAGACAAACCATATTTTATTCTAAATATTTCTGTCCGCGTGTTATTTGTCCGGCTCCTTCTGCCTTTGCATACAACCCAAATGCAAATGAGAAAACGTCTGTACAAACTACATGACAAATATGACCATAGGTATTTAATGTTACACACACATACCCATGATTCATTTATGCTTTATTGCCCTGAAAGTATGGTAACATCACTGTTAATGGGATTACTTTTTGTGATTTATTGTTTCAACGTATAGCTGCTGAGGAAATGAAATGGCACAGCTTTATATTTTATGTAAAGTAGGATAACCAATCATTGCTAAATATATATCAAGCATGAACAGGTTACTGTCAGCAGGTCAAGGTAGCCCCCATTATCATCACAGCATCCCTGGAAAAGAGAAGTCATTTTCCTGAGTTGCTAGTAGTGGTTTAGAATAACAGGAATGGAAAATGTTGAGGTTTTGCAAAAACACAATTACTGTGAAATAAATGTGTTGGTTTAACAGGAGTGGGATATTAAGTTCTAAGTGCCTATTTTGCTACTAACTAAAAAAAAAAAAAAAAAAAAAAACCCTAAAAACCTCATCTTGTCTTTCACTTTTCCACTTAGTCTGACATTTATTGCCTCCCCAGGTTCTTTGTAAACTTCCCATCAGCCAAACAGTATTTCAGCCAGTTCCAGGACATGGAGGATCCAGAGGAGATGGAGCGCAGCAGCCAGCTCCGGCACCATGCCCGCAGAGTGATGAATGCCATCAATACTGTGGTGGAGAATCTCCACGATGGGGAGAAGGTGTCGTCTGTGTTGGCCCTGGTCGGAAAGGCCCATGCTTTAAAACACAAGGTGGAGCCCATGTACTTCAAGGTAAACAAACCACCTTTCTAATGCTGCTAAAGTTATGTATTAGTACATTAGAGATGTTAAGTTATACTTGTATGAAGGTCAACAACCTTGATGCTTTCTCTTATGCTCCTATATTCTCCTTTCTTTGTTTACGTTTCACAGTATTTGTCAGTCATTTGGTCTGCCAGTAAAACTAAATTTACAGAAAGACAGTGTGAGGTGTGTGGTTAGTGTTTGGCTCCTGTGGTAGTGCTCCTCTGCCAGAACGAAGGATGCTTCTTCAACTTTCCTTTCTGTTGTTCTTTAGCTTCTTGGAGCAGATTTTTTTTTTTTTTGCCAAAGCATATGTATATATATATATATATAGTATAGTATTTCCCTGAGATATTTTTGTAGCAACAATACTGTGTAACCTAGCAACACTGAGGGGGGTCCAGGGGCAGAGAGGGGGGAGGGAGGCAAGGAGGAGGTTGTATTATGATGCCTAAAGCAATAGCCAACTCAGTTAACTTGTGGAAAACAAATTGTAACAAAATTTAGCACATTACATTACTTCAAAGCCAGTATTTTTTTTTTCTTTCAGCAGTGCAACACTGCTGCACAATGAACCTGGTATATACGTATATAAAAGTAACACTTAGTGACAAACAGTCGTCTTGGAAAATGGCATCACCATCCTAAAAAGATTCCATTACTATTTCTTAACCATTTTTGTTTTTTTCCTTCCTGATGAGTCTCTGTTTCTTAATATATTTGCCTTTAGTTGCTATTGAGGCTTGTAACAACCAATAATATAATAATGGCGAATAACTTTAAAATAATTTTAGGCCATTATAAATGTAAAGCCATTAGTGTAATAATTTCTGTGAGAGCTACATGAGACATTCCCATCCACTTTACCAATTTTGCAGAAAAACTATATATATATATATATAATTGCACTCTGATGTACAGTATGTATTTGTACATTATCAGCTGCAATTATTAAATTTTCAGAAGATTTTTAAGGCTAGGCCAATAACATAATAACTTTTGACATAATTAGCAAAATATTATTGCGTTATTGGCTCGAAACCTTTATTTAATTAGTGACAAGTATCACATTACTAGTGTTACTGCAGTAGTCTTCTCCGCAGTCCACTTCCTTTTTATAACATTAAAATGGGCTAATTACAACAAAAATACCTAAAATGATTATGTTATTGAGGTTATCAGATTATTGGTTATTATAAGACTGTTTACCTCCTCACAAAACCTGGTTGGACTTTATGACTTTTGTGACAACACAGAGAAGACAGTTAACATAAAGATAAAATGAGTATATGCTAAACTTGTACAAACCCTTGGGTAAATACCACTCTTGAAGTGTTTTCTTGCATCAGCGACTTTCAAGAATCAAAGCATTGCTGAATGTACCCAAGGAAATGTTCTCATTACCCCTGAAATATCACAAGGGATTTATACCCCCCCCCCCCCCACACACACACACACACACACACACACACACCACCACCACCACCAACATCACTTTAGTTGTATCTGTTCATTATGTCTCAAATGCAGCTATTAACGTTTTGTGAATTATTTTTGCTATGAACGCTGTAGAAAGAGTTTTGGAGCTTGTGGTTTGTGCTTATAATAAGAATGGATTCAGATACACAGACTCACATGAAGGTAGTTGTGTTGTGGATGTGCAGAAATAGATGTGTTCTAGGTCCTGTCTTTAAACTAACTAATAATGAACTGACTCGGCATAGTAATCACATAGGTCAGACAGAGCACGAAGGAAACCGAATGAGTATCATCAGCCTCGTTTATAGTCCAGTGTTTAATTGAAACCCTATGGTTTGGTAATTCTCCCACTGAAGATGCTGTAGCTTCCCTCTTCATGTGGTTGAAGAGGAAGCATACGCTCCCCCTCTTCTGTCTTTTCAATGCTGATGCTGTTACTTCATAAATGCAGCTGTGAATAAAACAGATTACTTCCACTGCAGCTTTAGGAGCATGTTTAAAGACTGAATCGTTTTGTGGAAGAGAAATTAAATGCACTCTCTTCCACCGTGTATTTGATGATATTTTATGGGCTTTTAAGACAATTTGTAAAAGAGTAAACCCCACAAGCATGACTTCACTTCCTATGAAACGGTGGTGCTAATCAAAAGGATAATTATGAAACTATCACAGCACAGTGCATCAGTCTTAACCACTGTGAATAAATGATCATTATCTCAAAATTAAAAATGCAATCTAAAAAAAACCCAACAACTTCTGATCATTTAAAGTCAGCCAGCAATTAAAATACCTATTGTTTTGAGTTATAAGCTTCTTACATGTGAAGATTTGCTGCTCTCCCCTTTTAAGACATTATTTTCATGTTGGAAACAGTGTTAAAATCAAGCCATTGAGAGACAATTTATTAAAACTAATTGAAAAATGATTGGCTGGATTAAAAACAAAAAGAAATAATGACTATTGTATGATTATTTGAAGTGCATGAGTGTCTGAACATGGAATCTTTTCTAATCCAGTTTGTTTGATACTTGTGTTTGCTCATATCTCCTGTTCTTTAGTATTTTTTTTTTTAACACAATTGTTTTATTTCACCCATATTTTAGCTTCAACAACAGTGCTTGTCTTTCAAACTCTTCTTTTTTCCCCCTACTCCCCTCCCTGTGGTACCCTTTCTCTCTGCATTTTCATTCTCTTCGTCTTGCCCATCCACTCACCGCTTTCATGTTTAACTGTTATCATTTTCAATTCTCACCTATCTCACCCACTTTTCTGCAACAGTGAATTAGTTTTCCTTTTTTTTCTTCACCTCTCTGCTTCAGCTGAATGCTATTTCTCCCTGTTGCATTCTCTGCCTTCAACCCTTGGTGATCTCCTCATCTGATCTCGCATCTTTCCATTTTCTATATTAATATAGTTTTCCCTCCTCTCAGATACTGAGCGGTGTAATGCTGGAGGTGTTGTCTGAAGATTTCCCAGAATTCTTCACAGCCGAGGTGCAGCTGGTGTGGACCAAACTGATGGGGGTGCTATATTGGCATGTGACGGGGGCGTACACAGAGGTGGGCTGGCTCCAGGTCTCCAGCTCTGCAGTGTGAAGAGTTATAAAGGAGATGGTCTGAAAGAGTTTTCTGTGGACTTAATGAAATGGAAAAACAAAACAAAACAAGGAAATGATGTGTTTGTGATCATCTAAATAGTGGACGAAAAGAAATACCATTGCAAGTTCTGTGCGGAACATTTCCCCTTGATTCTGTCTTTTATTTTGGTGACATTTTGGTGCTAAGCCTTCATCGCTGTGCTGTTCACCACACTGCCCTCAGATCTCTTTAATGCCCATCAGTGTAGCTAGTTGCTTTTTCTATTTTATTTTTAGTAAGTGGGGCTTCTATTGTCTGGTTATTACAGCAAACACATCATTTCCTTCATTCTTCCCATTGAAGAGCTGCCAAGTGCTTAGATGAGCAAAGCTTTAATGTACCGGTATAGCGTAATTTATTTATTAACTGTTCAGTGAAATTATCTGCCAGTTGTCCCCTTTGTTAAGCCCCGCCTCCTTTAGTTACTGTTGCTATTAGCGTTTAGCAGTGAGCACAGTTAGCGCTAAATTGTCATTAACTTTGGAAAACAGACAGGATTTGACTTAAAACAAAAATATACACAATTAAATTTGGCATTTCTACATGATGTCTGTTGGTTTACTGTCTGTAATGATAGCCGCAACTACAAGGTTGTGTAAACTATGCTGGTTAGCCACCAATAGCGCTAATCAGCTAGGTTTAGCTAAAACCACTGGGGGAAATGCTGTTTTCACTTGTACTTGTTTTGCAGAAACTCTGTAAAATGGTTTTTAGATGCATGTCAAGACTACGTAACAGTTCCAAGAAATTATATTATGCTAAGACAATGAGGGTAAAGCTACACATCAGGTTAAATGTTGATAGAAGACAAAGGAGTTATTTAATTATGACAGCGCAGTGAGAAAAATGCACAGAAAAGGCTTAATTTAAAGGATGTAGGTGTACTATAAATAAAAAGGTGGTAGCTAAACACATTGGCATGCTAATGTTTGAAGTTATCCTTTGTTTTTGTTTTGTTTTGTTTTTTTTACTTAATTTTTTTTCAAGAATTGAAAGGTTGTCAGGTCTGCGGTTACTATAGTTCACCTTGGGGAGGGGTTTAGCAAATGGCCGACTAAGGATTTCAAAAATCCTTTTTTTTTTTTTATTTAAAGCTAATTTCTGTGGAAAACTACAGCATCTTCTGGCGAAACCGCACTTCTGAATAAACCTCACATTGTTTTGAGAGATATTACGAAATGTTAAGACGAGGAATGAATTTTAAGCTATGACTGGGGGCAGTTAGTTGTTGAATTAAGCCCCAGCTTTGGGACCATGGAGCTGCTGACTGTTAATATATATTCTCATTGTGTCCTACTATTATATCCATATGTTAGAGGACCTGCGGATCCTTTTCTCTCTATTGATGAATTGTGTGCTCTTAATGTCTTGTTTAACTTTACAAATGTGTTGTTTGTATCAGTGTACAGTGGGCAAGTGTGCATAATCTTTTTGGCTTTGTTTACAACTCATTGGCACATTGACCTGCCGACATGTTGAAGAGGGCTGTTTTTTCTTTGGTACAATTTTTTTTTTCTAACATATAATCTGTCAACATTTTTACCTCCGCGAACAGTTTCATTACACACACTGACGTTGTGAAAGTGAGAGAGAGTATCACCAGGTGGATACGATCAGCAGCTACCATCACACCGACACACAGGCATATCGCTTTAAGACCTCCCATGTGTTAATATTTACAGGACTGCCAGTTAGTTTACCTCTCTAAAACCCCATCAGAGAGACGTGATGCATTAAACCCTCCATTAAGGGCTTTAGGATCTCACTCTGGTGGTCTGTGGGGGAAAAAAAAAGGGAGATTTAGATGTGCTTTTGGTCACTTTTCTTTACAACCCGAAGAATATAACACAAGAAATAAGGTAAACATGTGAAATACATGATGTGGACTCTACTTCCTGTGTGAAAATCATGCCATTCTTCCTCACAGTTTTCCATCTAAACTCTGCGTACGTCATACGTCATCCTGTTTAAACTACCACAAATACTTTCCTTTACCTTATTTAACATCACCTTCTTAACATTGCTGTTCCAGTAACTAGAAGCTTCGGACTGCACGTGGTATTGTCTGCAGTCTTCAGTCTCCATCTGTGAGTCTCTCTCTAGTCAGTTTCCAAACATACTCTGCAAATCTGTTTAGGATGGACATTTGATCCAATCTCCAGTTTGCATCTGCTCCACTGGCGTCCTGTATCTTCCATCTGACCCCCCTTAGCATCGGCATCTGGCATTAATGAGGAGGTAATGAGTCTCCTCTCCTCCTCATTTGGTCATACATCTACTGTAACTTCCCATTGCCTCTGTTAAGACCGCATCATTGAGAACAAAAACAATTAAGACTGGACAGATGGTCACAATGGCGTATCGGCCGTCGAACAACCGTGGAAGATGACGAGTTCCGTCATTGTCAGCAATTTTAGAATATAATGATTTTTTTGACACATTTTCCCAAGTAAGAAGTGACTCTAGAAGTAAACTTTACAAACTTTTTTCGTCATGTTAAGAAGTCGGAAAAATGCATACAAAGAATACAAATATGCAAAACAAGTTACATTTATTAAACTAGTACCATTTCCTATTGTTTTACTGTCTTCCCTTCTTTTCAGTTATTCATTGCCATTAATTTCCTAATAATTTCAGCTCTTCTTTCTGTTAAAAATGTGATTTGTTTACTATGACCTTGATGTTTAGCAACATCAAATGTTTGACATAAATTTGTTATCAAACCTAAAGCAAAGATACAAAACTCTAGTGCTTTTTTTTGGCAACACGGTTTACTGCGACACTATTTTATCAGCTTTGACATTCGCAAAAAGTAGCCTACACTGGTCGATATTTGTAAAAATAAATGATCTCATGAGCATTAGAGATTAAATGTGCTAAATCTTACACATTTTGATAAGATGAATTGGAAAATAAAAGACAATAATGCTGGTTTGCCGACTTTTTCACTGTCTGTGATAAAGTGTTATTTCATATATTGGTTTATGTACATTAATATAATAGATTTACAAATCTTCCACTAGAAAGAACCTGTAAAGTGAATGTATTGTAATGTACAAGCAGTGTTATTGAAGTAGATCTGGGACTGAGACAAACATTCCTTAAGAATAAAACCCATTTTGTCATTAATTTTCACAATTTCACATTTTAACCCAAGACTGTATCTTGGAAACTTCAGACAACCAGTATTTTTTTTTTTTACTTAATTCTTCATCATCGGTGAAATAAATCGGACTGTAAAACAGTGTTATCTGCTTGATAAGCTGTGACATCATTTCCTGATTTGGTCCATGTGTGTTCATTCCATTAGAGTATTGTGTCCCCGAGTCCATAAATCACACCAAGTTGTCATTCTTTCACTTTACATGAGATGATAAACAGCAGAGGCAGTGGGTGAAGTTGATTAATACAGTTACAAACCAAAAAAAAAAAGATCATATTAGGGCGTCAGTGACTGTATTTGCCAAAGCAGATCTTTTATGAGGTGGTTCCCATCTGCATATTTTGTCTCATGTCAGAACTTTAACTGCGTTGTCCAGTTTAGAGAACAGTAAATATTAAAGTAATGATTTATTTCAACAAATTGCTGAGGTTAAAGTGGAGTGATATGTGCCTGTAAACACACAGAGAGCTCCATCAGTATTTAAGACACTGGAAATCACAATGTATTGCAGGTGAAACTGACTATGAGAATGACATTGATCATTGAGTTAAATAAAAAAATAAATAAATAAAGACCCTTCTGAAGTCTAACTTGTGCTTCACTAATTACGAAACTTATAGTAACCCAGCATATAAGCACTCCCATTATTGATTGTTTCGACCCAGAAATGAGTGTGACAAGCAGATAAACATAGAGATTAGACCACTTGGAGAGTTCTAGTTCTTGTTAACATGCTATGTTCTTTTCCAAAGTAAATATTACTTTATTTTAACCATACATCTGTCACTGTACCCTTGACATAACCCTTATTCTAACCACGACTGTTTCCATACTACGTTATTTTTGTGTCTAAACCTGACCAGATCTTATTTGTGACATTGTGAAAACCTCAAAGAAACAATTATTTCTGCATCCACATCTACCGTTTTTGTGCTAATTCTCCTGTTGCCTGTTTGCCTGTTGCACTAATCCATCAGATGCTGATACGGGAAGGTATAGACAAATAACATACTCAGTTCTTGGATAATGTAAATGTTCTGATAAGACTCGGTTCTCCTGAGATAACAAACCACTCTGTTCACTCAGACAAAAAAAAAAAAAAAAAAAAAAAGAAAAAAAAAAGAAACCCTGGCCACTCACTGCTTCATATCTGTAAAAACAGGGTATTCATTTCCAGCTCTTACAGATGTTTACTGAAAGCTTTCAAGGAACTGGAGTGTCCTGAGCCTGTGTCGCACACTCAAAAGTGGATAAAAATACACACAGAAGTCAAACAAAACTCAAGTTAAACTATTTTCACTTTGGTTTAAATAGCTGTGGAGGTTGTAAAGCTGTTGTCAGTCAGAAATGATTGGTTTCAGAATACACAGTCCTTTCCTTTGCCTGGCTCCTCGCATCAGCTTCCCTTTGAGGTCGGGCCCCTTTATTTCTTCAAGCAGCTTGTGGATGTGGAGTATTTTTCTCCCAATGTCTTGTTTATTAAACACAGTGTGGTGTGAAACCCATCTCTCACACAAATCCAAACACACAAAGGAGATGAACTGTTCCTCGTGCTTTAGTTGCAGGCGTCGTGCCGCCTTTTTTTTTTTTTTTCTATCTGCAGCATGTTAAACACCGCTCACGTACAATTATGTGCAGACACATCCCAATCATGATCACAAGATTTTTTATTACTTGTCTCACTCACGTGGTCCTGCAGTAGATTGGGCAGAGTTGGGCATGCCCTTGCATGCCATGAGTAAATATCGCAGCAGAAATTAATCTGATATATATTTCCTTTAATCAAAGCTGAAACTCACTGTTCTGTGCTCATTAATACATTTCACACATAAATACTCATTCAGTAAATAAGGGCATCACAACTATGTGGATATGTGTTTTTGTTGTGAAATGTTTGCGTCTTCTCAGTTTAAAAGTTAGGACTTTATATTTTTCTAAATATATGAGAAGGACTCTGTATTTGAATACTGCATATGATTACAGTCTGTCATTGTTTACTGCGTTGTTGGTGGGAGCGAGTGCAGTGGCTTTGTAGTGTTTTGAGCATGTTTGCACAGCCTACCACTTGTACCTTCTCAGACCTGGTGAAAATGAATTATGACCATCAATAAAATATACGTAATTTAAAAAGAAACGCACTTGTCTTGAGTTTTTTTTTTTTAAGAGAATGGCTTACATTAGTTACACAAACTACAAGCATCCTCTGATTGCACAGACATGAAAAACACACTCTCATTGTGCACATGAGGGTAATCAGACACACTGCTGGTGCAACGTTCACTGAATTTAATTAAAGCAGGTCTATTGGAAAGCACCTGACTGTTCACTGTAACTGCTCATATGCAACTACCAGACAATGTTTCACCCAAGTTACATCACCTGGAAAAGAACGATCTATTTGCATTTATATGTGTGGGTCAAAGAAGCAGTGGTTTCCAACAGGTCTGCTTCAACAGGACCCATTGTTTCCCATGATCATCAAGTCACAACATAGTTTTATACAATTCAAACCGAATGTAAATGTGAGCATTTTTAAGATGAAACATATAACAAATAAACTGTGAGCATCATGACAGCATAGTACAATATAAAACATACAAAATATTATTTTTGAGAAAACTGTGTGTGCATTCTAAAAAAGTATTTCAGATTTGAAATGTTATTTATTTAGTTTATAGTAATATCTGACATGTCATACACTTGGATTTCAGATTTTGTAAATCTGTAATAAATGCTCTCATGATCAAATTTATGTTACATCTTCATCTTATGAATATCTTTCAGTCTGATGTTTGCTTCACTATGCCAATCACCAGCTACCTCAGACTTTTCCATGCCTGTCAAAATAAAAGTCAAACATCAGACTGCATTTAAAGTGATAAAAAAAAAAAAAAAAATTCTTATCACAATAAATTGCAATGAGTCAGCAATGAGCAACCAGCTTTAGGATCACGACTCACCAGTTGATAAAACTGGGATTTTAAAGCATGTTTAGGCATAATGGAACATTACTTAAGCATATTTTAACTCAATTTAAATGTAATTTAAAATGTATTATTTATTTATTTATTTATTTTAGTTGGTTGGTTTTGCAAACTCCTTCACACATCTTAGTCCAACTCAATTAAATAAAATGGTCTTATATATTTATTGAAAAATGACAGAACAACATTAGCAACAAAGACTGAGCATTTGATAAAAAATAAATATATGTTGGTACAGTTCTAGAAACAGTAAAACATTACTGCAAGTTAGAAAAGATAAATAAACCAACTGAATAACAGGTGCTTCATGACAGCTTAGATTAGGGGGGTAAATCTCATTTTAGCTCAATTTGATCCCAAGCAGGTCAGACCAGTAACATAATAGCATAATAAGTTATTAATAATTAGTCTAAATCTGTCTCATTGTTGTTTTGTAAAATAAATAAATAAATAAATACAGTAGTGCATTAGAACATACAGCTCACAGTGGATCCAGAAAGTCACAATATTTTTAAAAATTACACGTATTTGTCTTGCAAAATTTTGTGTTGTGCTGTTCATAATTTTAATAAAAAAATTTTTTTTTTTTAAATAATGTTATATTTTTGTCTACCCC
>JAPSES010000104.1:11994225-12013454 GCA_029822895.1 Maxillicosta whitleyi
GGGGGGGCGTGTAGGTGGGTTCATGGCACAGTTTCTGTCATTCAGTCCTTCTTTGCGTCCACACCACTTCCTCTGAAGTCAAAGTCCTGACGCGGCAGACGGGGAGAAACATACACCATCAACGGCCTCCGGTAAGAGCTTTCCATGTTTCCTGAAGCGCTCATCAAAGATGGCGGCTCCTGTGCAACAAGGTTGTCCCCATAGTTACTGATGAACACGTGTTACGTCCGCCCTTCTTTACTCATCACACACATACTGGAAATCTGCGAAGTCACTGAAGGAGAACAAACACATTATCAAGTCATGTCGGAACCTGTTCGCTCTGCTGATAAACGCTGCTGTTCTCCTGCAGTCGATGTGGAGTTTGGGGCAGCGAGATTAGTGAAGAAAAGGAAATAAAGGATATGAGCAAAAATACGGGCAGTGCTGGGGGCCCCGTGCAGCTCTGGACAGGGGTACACAGGATGTAAGACTGTAACAAACCCCGACCAGGACAATAAGAGATGAATCCTCTTCTACAGACTGAGGCAGATGAAAAGGTAGAAGAGAAGGAAAGGAAAGGACAGTGCAGAGATGTGTCGGGGAGCTGGAGGAGGCACTTACTTGTCCTCTGTGCATTCAGGGATGCCGGTGGCGGCCAGTGCAGCTCTGTACTGCGTCAGCACGCCGCGAACACTCTTCACAAACCCCTTAGACAGTGGGAAGAGCGGAAAACCGATGTCCGGGTAGCCACTGCCCTCTGGGAGGAAACTCCGGTAGCTCTTTCTCCGTTTCTTTGGTCGTACCACAGGCTGGCTTCCTGTGGAGCCCACCCCTCCTCCACTAACCGTGGCAGAACCCGATTCTGACGCCCCGCCGCGGGCCACACATCCAGGGACTGAGGAGCCGCTCCTGCTGTCAGCGCTCACAGAGTTCCCCTGGGTGTTATCGCAGTCTGACTGGTGGCTCAGCTCCTGTTGGGAGGTGGCTGTGGTGGAGGGGGTCAGCCCCGAGTCCTCCAGCTCCTCCTCCAGAATACTGCTAACACCCATCGCCCCGTCCTCCCCGGGTTTATTCGGGCTGCTGTGGGCCACCGCCACAGGCCCTGATCCCAGAGGCAGCTGCTCGTCCAGAGGCTCCACAGACGAGGGTCGGTCCTTCGAATGCTGGGCCCGACAAGATGGGTACGCCGCCTGGCCCCGCTCGGCGCCGTCATTCAGCTCCAGCCACACCTCCAGACGGTGGATGAGCCGCCAGCCGTTAGAAACAAAGTGCTCCTGGATCTCCTGTTTGAACACCTCGACGGGGTTCTGCAGGAGCTGCGTCATGGACTGGACCATTTTAATCAGGGCCATCTCATTGTAGCAGCGGCTGTTCTCGTAGCCCTCCTGCAGACCCCGGTCACTGTCGAAGCCGGCCTCGTTATAGTACGGTTCATTGACGAGGATAAGGCCTGCAGGAGAAGGAAAAAACAACAAACAAACCCATTTTTTACAATCATTTGTGATAAAATGAAGTCTCTGAACACTATTTCCACACAAAAATATTTCTCAACTTGATTTCTTGCGTGGTTGTACACTCTGCCCAGTCCAGGACTACAACGCCCATGTCCAACTAATGCACCAAGGAGGCTTACTGTAAAACTACTCAAGTGCCGTCTTTAACCTCTTGTTCCCCTACATCCTGGTCCTCAAGGGCCGCTATCCTGCATATTTTAGATGTTTCCCTTGTCCAACACACCTGACAGTCGTTCTGAAGCTTCTGCAGAGCTTGATGATAGGCTCATCATTACCCCTGACCTACATCATGTCCTAGATGGTCATCAGAATCAGAATGCCCTTTATTGTCATTTCACATTGTAAAACAAAATTGGAGCGTCTCCTATCAGTGCAAAATGTGTAAAAAATATATAAAATATTACTAAAAAAAAAAAGTAAACAAGTAAGATATAAGATACAATATTTACAAGGTAAAGATAAAATATGTACAGGACTTCACACCAGAGTAATAAATATATAAAATCTGAAAATGAAGGTGTGCATCCAAATGCTCATGTGATAATCACCTGTAGTTTTATACACTTCAACGTGCAGAGGCTTGTTTACATTTACTCCAGTTCAATTTGAGTACTGAAGCAGCTGATATTGGATGAGGAGTATTTTTCCTTCAATGTAAGACCAGTGTGAGTCTAATTTAAGAACGACCTCGGCTCCATTCTAGCAAAAAAAGTTTAAGAGATGATGGAAAGTCCCAGTGAAAGAATTAGTTAAATAAATATATTCATATTTAGCATGAAAGTGTGACAGGAACACGACCGCACAGAGCTGTGTGGGTGACACAGTTTACTGAGGCATATAGTTATTACTCTTATTAATCCTAATTATTACATTTTAGGCTTGTGGAAATTGCACACAGCATGAAGATGTTGCATGAAAATAAATCACTGCTCTGTTTTGAGTCTGAGAACGTTGATAGAAGTCGATGTTCCAGACAAACTGTAATTATCACTTTCACTCCTCAGGTAGATCTCAGCTTCTGCAGTCAACCAATGTGAAAACGGATTTATTTTCAACTGATTTAACCAAAATCTCTACCAGAGGTGGAAAACACACATTACATCTGAACCAGTGACTTATTTTTGTACACTGAACAACTTAATTAGATTAAAATCTGGACTGAATTAATAGAACGGAGCAGATTGCGGAGTGACAGTTGGTGTGGAGGTTATATATTTAGCCCGGATGACTGAGCGACATTCCACTCAGAGCCCTTAAGAGCAAATGAACACATGAATAAAACATTTCAGTCCTGCAGAGAGGAGAACAGAGGAGAGGTGTGTGTTTTTGTGCACACTAACCTTGTATGGAGATGAGGACCTGCAGCAGACTGGACTTACTGGTCCATCTCTCAGTTCCCTGTGGATTACAACAGAATTATTTATTGTATTTGACTCATCAGACTATGATTTTCTACTGATATTATGGGTCGTTTCAGGTCAGGCTCAGTCTTGGACGTCACCAGCAAACACTGTAGAACAAAGGTGTTAAACTCATTTTAGTTCAGGAGCCACATTCAGCCCCATATGATATAAAGGGGGCCAGAGCAGAAAAATAATACAAATAACAGGATAATACCTTTTGAAGTGAACCTTTTGAGTGAAAAAAACAAAATTCCGTAATGAAAATATTTATATCTGCGAATTGTACTCAAACATAAAGATGAACAACCTGAAAACTCTTTAATTAAATGAGTGAAATATTAACAGTATTACACCTGAGTTCTCATTTATACATGTGAATCACAACGTACAGATCACAGTGGATCTACAACATCACAAAACCTTAAATAACAGGCAGAATAGTATTAAAACTCCACATACTTCTATTAAAAGAATTCAGGTTATTCTTTTTTTTTAAGAAAACAGTTGTAAATGTAGACATTTTTGTGTAATTTTCCATTTTTTACACTAAATCAAAGAGAAAAATTAGCAGTTTTCATTATTTCTAGGTTATTATGATTGTATTTTACTGGTTTGATCATTTTTAGAATGAAAAATATTTTAACATCATTGATTGTTCATATCTTCAGTGTAATTTTTGCCTTTCACAAATTCATCCGCATGTTTGACACTTGTGCTGTAGAACAAGGGTGTCAAACTCATTTTAGTTCAGGGGTCACATTCAACTAAATTTGGTCTGAAGTGAGCCGGATCAGTGAAATAATAACATAATAATACAGTATATGAATAATGTCAACTCCAAACTTTTATCTATATTTTAGAGAAACAATGAAAATGCTTATATCTACAAACTATCCTTTCAAACAATGCGAATAAAACAAACAAACTGAAAAATAATATTATTATAATAATAATATTATGCTTCAGTTTATCATTTCCGCATGTTTATTATAACTTACGGCCACAGTGGATCTACAAATGCAAAAAACATTTAGTAACTGGAAGAATATTGTTAAAATTGTACTTACTTTTCTTCAGACATTTCAGGTTCTTAATATTTGTTCAGATTATTTACATTTTTTTGTGAAATTAAACTTTGTTTTGGTGTCAATATGTGAAAATATTTACATTTACAATGAGAAAAATTTGGAATTATGAGTATTTATAGGTTATTATGATAGTATTTGAGTAATCTGACCCATTTCAGATTAAATTGCTTCGAATGTGGAACCTGAACTAAAATGATTGTTTATATATTAATATCCATTTTTCCATTTCACAAATTCATCCAACGGCCAGACAGGACCCTTTGGTGGGTGGGATTTAGCCCCCGGGCCGCATGTTTGACACCTGTGATATAAAAAGTGTCCTCACCTTTCCGATCCAGGTGCCCAGCAGACTGACGCACACCTTGCCGTTGTCATAGAGGTTGGGATTGAGCCGGCCGCTGCACTGGGACAGGTAGCGAAAGAGAGGCGGTACAGCGGGGTAAATGTTGGGCAGCTGGATGTCAAACAGGAACAGACCGTCCTCATAGGGCGTACGAGTCGGGCCTTTGATCAGAGCTGAAAACAGGTCCTGTGTAAAGGAAGAAGAAACAAAACAAAACAAGCAGACACTTATGTTAACCCTTGTAACTTTAACCATGTGATGCTAAATAGTATAAAGTTAAAAACCCAAAACCCACCATGCGGTCCTCAAAGGTTTTAACCATGATGCCGTCTGGCAGTGACGTCGCTAGCAGAGCCATTTCCTTTCTGACTGTGCTGAAGAACTTCTTGGCTTCTGCTGGCTGAAACTCCATTTTCTTGAATGAGTGTGTGTCTGCAACCGAGACACAACGGCAGTGATTGAATTGCAATACAGAAGAAAATAAATACCTACAAACGTAAGACGGGTTGTTTCAGCAGGAAGTGGGGATGTGAGTGTTTGTGGCGGCTGAGTACGATTACAGAATGGAAATGGGAGGCAGTTACTATCAGAGCCACTGTCAATGTGAAGTGAGTGTTTGGTGTCCAAGTGATCAAAACAAAATCCGTAAAGGGATGTGAAGCTGCAGCAGCTACATTTACACACACACACACACACACACACACACACACACTAATACGCCACTGTTATTCCAAACAATACTCTGAATTTGATACAGGTCATGTACACAGTGTTGTAGATTATATATATATAAAAAACACTTTACAAGGCTGCTCTAAAGATGCAAAAAAAAAAAAGTTCAAGTTTATGCAAACCCAAAAACCTGTTCAAATCAAATATTTTACTCTAACCTATTCAGGACAGTGGACAGATTTACTAATAATACAAAGGCAGACACAAGCCAAATGTCTCCACTATCTTCAGCCCCTTCACTTTTTCACATGTTGGTGTAATAGTTGTCGTATTAGGCCCCTGACCCTTATGAAATAAACAAATTAAAGGAGAAATAGATGGAGTACACACACATTATACACATCCATGTTACTAAAAGCTAAACAAAACCAATTTTCAGACGAGACCAGTGTATGAATAGTGTCATGAATAATTTCATTAACAAGACTAGCGCGGCAAACTTTGCAAAACAACAAAGAGCAAAAATAAATATCGTATAATGATGTGACAATTACCAATTTTGTTTTCTGATCATAGCTTGGTTTTATATTTAAGCACTTTGGGCTACAGTTTTTGTATGAAAGGTGCTATACAAATAAAGTTTATTATTATTAATATATGAATGAAGCTTCTTCTATTGGCTGCTACATTGTTTTGTGCTATAATTGAATAAGTCCAACTGGAAACAATTGGCCCAGGGCTTAACAGGTTAATTATCCGTTTACCAGCTTAGTAGCTCTACAGTGATGGAAAAACTGTTTTTTGGACACCCCATGTATTTGTGACATATTGCCTTAAGAACCACTCTTAGGTCACTGAACTCTGCCAAATATTGTAATATACTCACTTTCGCACATGCTCTGTTCCATCAAAATAATGAAACACATCCAGGGCAGGACATGTTGAAGCAGTCAAGAATTTAGCTTTTATTTTTCCTTGTTAACAGTAAGCAAAAAAAAAAAAAAAAAGTAATAATAATTTAACATTTGTTTGCATCTGAAAAGATGTGGCTGCATCAGGCAAACACAAAAAACTGTTTTTTTTGCAAATAATTCAGCATATTTGAGATTGCATTAAATTTTAAGGGTGTCCAAAATGATTTTTTTCCCCACTATGTAATGTATTTTCTTATGTTAAAAACTGACAGTAATTTTTTTTTATGTTAACACACTCACTTTATTATTACACCAGTATACTGTAGGTTTACCCGAGGTCTCCCATTATCAACATAATAAAAGCCTTTTTATGCCTCACCTGGTGCCCACTCCAGCACAGAGAACACCTCTCCCTTGGCACTGGTAAAAGTGACGCCTGGTTTGCCACCACTCTGTTGGCACAGTACTGGTGTGTCACTGAGAAACTCACTAGGCCACTCCTGCCCACTCACAGGTGTCTGGGGCTCCTGTTGGGGTTTTTCCTCCCCAGGTCTCTCCACCTGAATGGTAACACAGCAGTAGATAAGAGGAAGGAACAACAAATAGCTTTTATTTTTGCTGATTTGACACATATGAGGGAGAGTTAAAAACTTTATTTATCAAGATAGCAAATAATCTAGAGAGAGTCTAAACACTTTTGCGATCCATGTTTCCATGGGTAGATTCTTTCTCTGTAGAATTGCTGGGGCTGTCTGTGACACCGTCTTTGTGAACTTCTAGACTCGTACCTCTGTAACTACTGCTCCACTGCCTCCTGCTTCCACCACCGCCTCCATCTTTTCCTCCTCCACTATGGCCACATTGTCCAGTGTCTTCCTCAGATTCTCCTGCAGTTTTTTGATGTCATCCAGGAAGCGTTTCTCCTTGGTTGGTTTCTCCGGGGCTGTGGGCGTCACCAAACTCGCTATGTGTGTTGTGGAAGCGGGTTCGGCAGAAGTGGGGGAGGTTGGAGAGCCGCCGGTCCACAGCTGCTCCACAGTCATGTTCTTCAGACTCTCCAGGATCTTCAAGGCTTCTTTCAGTTCTCTGAAGCCTCGAGAACCTCCGTCCTTACTGGGCTTCTCTGCTCCATTCACTGCTGCTCCTGGAGTGGTTCCTGGAAGAGGAAATTGAAATTTTACACCAAAATCTAACGGGCAAAGTCAAAAGACTGTGATGTGACATGTTTTCTGAAACTCAAGGGTGTAATTTAATCATAATAAAGTCAGGTATGTCTATGTGGTGGATGCAGGAGATACACTGATTGATTTCCAGTGACCAGAATTGTATGTTTATCACTTTACTTGGCAGAATAGTCTAAAATATATTAAATTCTGCGTCACAGTCACACACTAGCTACATGATTTACTTTACACACACTGCCACAGAGGTATTAACATCACAGACACCAACATGTCATCACTGTGAGTGAGGAAGACACAGGATTAGAAGTGAAATCAGTCTGTGCAGAGGTGAATCCAGGCTCTGAAACAGCCGTATGACACTGCTCATCTGTTACTGCTATGATGCAAAACTGGGACATTTTCAGCCACACTGTCTTTGTAATGAGGGCTCAAAACAAAGTGCTTTGGTAACCCTTTTGGTTCTGGTAACTGGTACAGTTTTGCTGGGTATGGAACAGTTATTTAAAAGCCAATATATTGTTATGAATGTACACTTATGTATAGTGTTTGTTAAGTAAGAAATTGAGACTCATCTGATTGGTGAATTTTTACCCCGCTCCCCAAAGGGGAGGCAAGGGGTACTGTTTTTGGTTCGGTTTGTTTACATTATAGTAGCAAAACTATAGGTTGAATTCATACCAGATTGAGTTTACAGTAGGGTTGGAAATCTTTGTTCTAAGGCTGATATGATACACATCTTGATACAGAATTTCCAATCTGATATATTAAAGATACATATGTGGTATCTCATTGTGTGATACGA
Organism: Maxillicosta whitleyi; assembly: GCA_029822895.1. Taxonomy (NCBI): domain Eukaryota; kingdom Metazoa; phylum Chordata; class Actinopteri; order Perciformes; family Neosebastidae; genus Maxillicosta; species Maxillicosta whitleyi. The sequence goes on from JAPSES010000104.1 coordinate 12,002,128, forward strand.
TAAAATTCACACCCAAATCATGATACAGAATGATGAAGCGCATTCTGCTTCAGCAAATTCATTCTGGTAAAAAACAATGTGCAGTGCAATTCAATGAGCTTGATTATTTATTTATCAAATAAAACCATAACTTTGCACAAAGTGTTTTTGTGTAATTTCAGAACATGTGCCTCACATACAGTCAATGAAAAAGTTAGGACTTTGTTTCCAAAGTCATTTCCCTGTACGTTTCTAACACTCGCTGAACCAATTTGTAATATAGGCCTAATGTTTCTGTCACTTTAAGAGACAACTGTGCAAGTTATTCTGGGATGTGCTGTTGGATATGCATAGTCACTGTTTAAGGAAGTATCTCTGGTAAGTACGACAGTATTCAGTACAGTTGAAACAGTAAAAAGTACATGTTCAGAAACCACATGTTGTCACGTCCTTCTATGTCTGACATACAGACGTTACAGTTTTCATCTACGGCGCTCGTGCCACAGTGCATCTGCAGAGCTCATACTGTAGTGTACACATCCATGAATCTGTGGTGCATGTTTACGTGGGTTTGATGAAAAGAAAAACTTTACCCAAACAAAGTGTAATGCTTTTAAATGCAAGTAAAAATATATTTCATTGAATGGATCAGACTTCATCAATACACACATTCAATAACTGATGCATGGTGATATCATTCAAAATTTTTCATTCACTTGCAGCTTTTCTACCGGACACTACATGTCAGTGTATCAATCTATAAATTTGGGATTGGAAGATTATTTTATACGCATTATCAGTGATCCAGAAGTAGGTCAAAGTTCCAATTTTTTTAATATCTTTTTTCTCCCATTTACTTAAAAACATCAATTTTGTTTTAATTTACTTCAAACTTGGCACATATATAGAGGAAACTGGTATACTGACATCAGCACATGCATAGACATGATGACATCTGCTGGATTCATTCCAAAATAAACTATAATACATGTGAGGGGCGGGGTTAGTTGAGCCTGGCACCACGTGTTTTCTTTCTTTAATTTCTACACAGTGGTGGATAAATTGCATTAAGAATCACTATTAAGTCATTGAACTCTGTCAAGTATTGTTCCTTTCTCCAACCACACGCTCCCTTCTGCACATGCTCTGTTCGAAGTCAGAACTGAATGTTTCAGAATGATAATGAAACACATCTGGGGTATGACATATTGAATCTGTCAAGATTTTAGTTTTGATATATTGTTCTTGTTAACAATAACCAAAAAAAATCTGTATTTATGTGTGTCTGTATGATACAGCTGAAAACTTTTGCCCCAAAACTGTACATTTCAGATTTTTCTAGGTTTTCTTCTTTTGTCGTGTGAGGAAATTAACCTCATGAGCAAAGACATAAGATGCACTGTGGAGTTGATGCATGTTAAAATCCCTCACCTCCTCCAGATGTAGGACTGGCCACAGTCACTGATGCGTCTCCCTCCTCCCCTTTAGTGGGGCTGGTGATCCCGGCTTTGCCGCCCTCCTGTGGGAGGGTGATGAACAAGGAGGAGCCCGTGGGCGTCGGGGTTGGGGTCGCCGTGTCGGTGGCGTCTGCGTTGTTGACATGACTGTCGTCCTCTGTGGTCAGACCGTTATCTGTCTCCCAGCTGTCACTCTCATCCTCCCACTCCTCAGTGGACAGAACGCTGCTCGTCTCCTCCACGGAGTCGTAGTCTGTCTCTTCGATCTCAGACTCCACGTTATAAAGGTGCTGTGTGGAACAATCCAACCACTTGTAAGTATTTTGCTACATCACTTATCGCTCTTAAGGCCAAAGGTCATGTTTTATCGAGGGGAGACCCATACCTGTGGCAAGACGATGGTCATAGAGTTATCTGCCCAAACCACCTCCACTTTGCTGCTGACGTCCACTCTGGACACCTGACCCACTGATGTCTGATGACAAACATAAAAAGATGGACATTAATAGCAAGTAATGACCCAATGGAACACATTTTGACTCGCAGATCTGAGCCGATTTGGTTTTAGGAGAACACAGGTGGATGAGAAACAGATGAAATGGTATTATATTTGTAAAATGTTCAGTATTTGGCCCAAAGAAAAAAAGACCTGGGTCATTGATATCACAACAGCTGACCTGTGTGGAAGTATAAACATGCTTTCCCAGTTATCTCAAAGAGGCTTTAAGGATAATGACATTTTTTTTCTTGGGTTGACGCCACCACAGAAGCTAAACATTGAGCACTCCAAAAAAAAAAAAAAAATGAAATGAAGGAGTAAAATAATGTCTTTTGAATGTTATGCACAGTATCTAGGACAAATATTAAATCTGTCACAAAAGGTTTTCAAAGGAATTTCTGGGAAAATAATTTAGCAAAAAAATACTTTTCAGCTCCAATGATATATTTAGCAACATCTGAGGAAGTCAAATTCTTAACTCTTTAAAAACCTGAGGTGGCATCACTGACACACCCTATGCATATGCAGTTTGGATAGCAGTTTGAACTCTTTCACTGTTTGTGCAATTGGAAAAATTCCAATGGCTTCTGAAACCTGAGACATTGTGCTTTATGGGCTTTACTGGATCATTACAGTAATTTCACTCAGGCTGGTACTAGAAGCTGGAGACACTGTTTTAGCAGTATTATAACATGCACTAAACTGTAAATGACTGCTAGAAAAATGGGCAAAAGGACTCACTCACAGCTTATTTTCCAAACCTTTTATAGCCAAAATAAGAAAAAAAACAAAACAAAACAACGCCCATACAGAGCATTTTATGCTTATGGTATAAAGACTTCTAGGCATAAGAACAAGCCAATATTTAGTTGGAAACAAGTGAACAGTAGTGCAGACATTCAGAATTTAAAATGAAAGATTCTTCATTCAGGAAACATATAAATTCTATCTTTAGAGATTACTGGATGTCCAATAAAAATATCAAACATTTTTAAGCATTTTTTTTATGTTTCTATTGACACGTTTTAGACTTACTAGTTGTTTTTAAGGTGTTAATACTTAATTTTTATTATACTCTTGAATATATGTATGTATGCATGTTTTTTTTCCTACTATGTTGCAGCTTGATGGTTGATACAATGACAACAGAGATGCTGCTCTACTGAAATTAGACGTGGGTAACATACTAATGATTCACAAGTAGTTTTAAGTTAGAATTCTAGGTGGTCTCATGAACCCAACAATCCTTTTTGCGTTATTTCTTTTGAGGAAATCCATGAAATAAACTCTGAGCGCTGTGAGCTGGTATGGAATTAGGTTTTCTTTTTACCTCATTTTCACAGTCGTTCTGTCCATTCTCTGAGTTCCATATTCTGATGACAATGTCGGTGGTGCGGAAGTGGAAATCTGGGTGATCTGCAATGTCGTAAACACTGACATCCTCCTCTACACCGATGACCTGGATTCATCAAATGAATGATTAAGTTAAAAAATGTGTAGCAAAAGCATCATAAAACAGGACTGAAGATGATACCCACGCTGACACGGTCATGACATACGTGAATTTACAGTTCTGATTAATCTGTGGATTACATTTTTGATAAATCAAGTAAGTGTGATGTGATGTACTCAAATATCGGTTTGATCACAACCCAAAAATATTCAGTTTACTGCCAGTGAGGAGGAAAGAAACAGGTAAACATTCAGATTTAACTTAAGTGAATCTAAGAATTTAAGTTTTATTTTGTTAAACTGCCAAACTGATTATCAACTATCCGAATAGATAAACTTTATATCCAGTGAGTACACAATTCATTGCCTAATAGTTGTAGCTCTATATACTTGTATGGAGAAAAAAATGCCAAGTAATGAAAGAATGTGAACTATATGAAATATAAAACTCACAAAACTGTACAAAAGCTTTCATCTAATGTGGTTTTATAAATATGTTCCACACATTCACACACAGATAACCAATTTGAATAAATATAACACTATTTTATAAAAGGACATATTAATAAATGGTGATATATTACATAAATTTTGTTTTTTAATTATTATTTCACACTACATTTTGCAGACACTCCACACAGTTCTACAAAAACACAGAGCATTTAAGGGACAGTGGAAAACTAGGACATCTAAACGTTTGGTGAATTCATTTGCGATTTAAAACTGGGAAAGACGTTTTCCTAAATACAATAACTTGTCATTTCTTGACAACAGTAGAACTACTCTGTATCCTGACCCTAAAACACACCACTGGGACTAGTTTCTCTGTTGAGAGAACTACTAATAGTGTCTATCTCACACTCCAGGGAGTATATGTTAAACGACCTGTTTTAAGCAGAAATGTGTATCTGTATACAGTAAGAAAATCAATATTTCTCTGTGTACCTGCACATGGAGATCAGTTTTCATTCTTTCTCCTACACACATTAAGATACACTTTCACACACAGTTGTCGTGTTCTTCTGACTGACCTCCACGTCGTCGCTGGTTGAGTTGAGTTTGATCCACTTGACCACACAAGTTCTACCCTTGTGATCACCAGACTGGATCACACCATACACCCCCGGGTCCTGAAAGGCTTGAGCTGATGGGAGCACAAACATGCATATTAAATATACATTAAAAAAAACTAAAAGTAAACAATACAAAGAGCAGAAACCTCCTCATGCAGGTCAGTAAAAATGGATTTGTCTGAGAGGAACGTTGTTTTTACTGGCAAACACATGACAGCTTAAAAGTAAATCTGTAGATTTTCAGTCCATTTCACACAAACTTAGCATAGTTTCAGTGAGTGACCTAGATACTGCAGGTACTTTAATGGCTGAGTGGCCTACATAAAACACCTCATCAGAGTCCATAGGGACAGATCTGACACACACTATGCTTTCCATAGTCTAAAAAAGAGATAAAGAACAAAGTAGGATACTGCAACACAAAGAAACACACTAAATCCCGTTCAGTTTCAGCTCCTTACGTCTCTTGTCTACTACAAAGTCCCCGGGACAAAACTCGTGGCTGTCGAGATGCTGGATTGGGATGAGGTCGTTCGATCGGATTCCCTTTTCCACCCGCCCGTCCTTCCACATTACATCTGCGGTGGTCTTTGTGGACACCACTTCCACTGCCACGCTGCAATAACAGACACACACACACGAGTTAACAAATGACAGTAACACTGGTGCAGTATCCTTCCAAGATCTGAAATTATACTTGTAATTACTTCAATCTGATCTTCTGTATTGATTAGGAGATTTGATGCAGTGAATTCGGTATCTTAGACACTGTCATACAAACCCCGACTTCTATTAAACATGACTTTTTGGATTTCTCAGTTCCGTGAAATCACCAGACATTGTCAAACTGAACTAGTCACGCCTGAAAGGTTTCATTTTATTCTAATTAAATGATAAAAGTACAGAAATCTGCATAGCTCCGTGGTGTAAAGAAAGAAACAGTGTGTACTATAACGTGGGGTTGTGTGTGTCATTGTTCAGCAGAGGAGATGATACCATCAATAGTCTGAAGTGAAAGTGTTAAACATCAGTGTTAGACCGATCCACACAATGAGCCCTTTCACGAACAACACAGAGATGTTGAAGGGCCACAGTGTTGTCAGTTTCTGTGGAAAGCTGTTGCTGTGGTCGCATGAAAAGGCAGCAACAGACGTCAATCTGTACATCAGCCACATATTGTATCAGATGCATAAAGTGAATGTCACAGGCTCTGATCCTGAGGACAGTGTCCAAATTGACCAAGAGTCAAGGACAAAGATAAAAACAAATACATAGAATACATTAAATAAAATCACAAAGTAGCAAAAAATTGTCTTCTACTGCCTTGTGTAGCAGGAAAATAGCTGCTCTTCATAACAGAACCATCGTGTTCAACAACCGTATGAATCAGATACAGGAAAGCCTGGATTGTGCAAGTTCAGACGATACTTTAGACAAAAGCATTAACAGAAAAGTGTTGGAATTTCATGTGTCTCTAAACAACTTTTGGTTAATGAGCTACTCAATAGGAATGACTGTATTGTGTGGGAAAATAATAGCTACAAAATCATCATCATCTACACATTTGTTTATTTTTTTTTTTATTTTTTTTTTTACACATAATGTAATACTGTGTATGGTCACTAATCCAGACTAATTTATTCAAGTCTTTATCACTTTGATTTTTGATGTTCAGGTCACCTGTTATTGAATTTCTAATGAAGTCAAAGATGGTTAATTTTCATGCAGATTGAAGAGGATGGAAATATAGAAGGTGGATATTAAAAAAAATAAAATTTAACAAAAATACACAGATTCTAGACAGAATTGTAACTTGCCGGTCTCCAGGTTTGAACTCGCGGGGTATCTTGGTCCTCTTCTTCTTGTGCTTCCTCTTCAGGTTGCGGATGGAGAGCGGGATGCTCTTCTTGCGGTTTGTTCCCAGACCGCCGCTCTGAGAGGAGGCGGTGGAACTGGCAGACGACGTCAGCGAGCTGCAAACATACAGGTGTGAACACAGGTCATCCTATTGAAAATACATAGTTCTCATTTACAGTCACAGCACAGAGTCAAATAACAGGAAAGGAGTCAGAAAGTTTGGCAAAAGTCTCCACTGGGATTTAAGTACAGAAACAGTCAAAATCCATCCATTTGATAACACACTGCACTGATTGAGTTATTAAACCCTTTAATTGATGCAGTAACTTAACATTTCTTAAACAATCATCCATTTGATACAATGCATAAATATTAGACTTTACAGGTCATGTGGTCTGATGAGTCCAGATTGAATACCCATCATGCCTAGTGCCTACAGTACAAGGCTGTTGGGAGAGTGTTATGATCTGGGATGGGTTCAGTTGGTCAGGTCTAGGTTCAGCAATGTTATGAATCCATAAATTGGGGTCAGATGAACCTGAATACACTGAAGAACCAACTCTGAAGATCACACGACTTTGTTCCCCTGATAACACAGACATATTCCAAGATGATTGTGCCAGGATTAATCAAGCACGAAATGTCAAAGAGTGGTTCAGGAAACATGTGACGTCATTTTCAGATATGGACCCCATTGAGTCATTTTGGGATGTGATGGAGAAGACTTTACACAGTGGTCCAACTACTGTCGTCAATACAAGATCTCGACCAAAATAAATGCAATTGTGGATAAGCATTGCACAGCATAAACAATGCCTCAAAGTGTCCTGTAGTCACAGCTAATGGCAGTCCAACAATAAATTATGTATGGAATGTTTTTTTTTTTGTTGTTGTTGTTGCCTGGCAGTAGGGATGGGAATCGATAAGAATTTAATGATACAGATTCCATTATAGATTTTCCTTATCGACCCAGTGCCTTATTGATTCTCTTATTGATTCTCATTGGGTGAGAGAATAAAACAGTCCAAATGGGTACGTTTGCAATACTGGTCTTTTTTATTTCCATCCCTACTTGGACAATATAACATATATAGTATGTACAAATAATAAAAACAGATGACGCCGGGCCTGGAAACTTGTATTTGAGGGGCTATGACGTTTGTTGTCTGCACCTGAACCGGAACTGGGCCCGCATGATGTCCTGTGGATAGGTAAGCTGCTAAGTAGCGTATCAAATTAATCACATGCTGCGTGGACAAATGTTCGAGCATATTGTAGGAACTCCACTTGTTTGAAGTAATGGGAACTTTGCAAGTGTTCCATGTGGACCCGGTGTCATCTTTTTAGACCGTTCCCGCCTCAATGCCATGCTGGCTAATTTCTGACCCAAACAATGCAGAGTGTGAGTAACAAAGACGGAATCGATAAGCACATTTGTAAGCAAGTAGGTAAACGATTGCAAGGAATAGGGCCACTGGGTTCTGGTTCTCACACAGAACTGGTTCTCGATTCCCGTCCCTACCTGCTAGAACATATTTCAACAATATAAAACCCCTCAAACTGTGAATAAACCTGATAAGCGTACTTCTTCTACTGTATCTCATAAACACACACACTCATTAAATGGTTTTTAATTCATTTAAAAAAAAAAGCCAATATAGTTTTATGCTAAATAGTAAAATTATCAATTTTTAAGCCAACATCAGCAAAACAATTTAAAATGGAAAAAAGACCAAACAGGACAATTAGTCTTTATTATGCCTCGTGCGTGGTTTTGGAGAAAATGTGTTTTCCCAAGATTTAAGCTAAAATAATGTAATTTTGTGGACAAAGTAAAGAAGAGCAGCTGACTAATACACAACTGACAAAACACTGGAAATGAGTGGAAAAGTTATTGTTCCAATGTCTCCATGGTGAATATGTTGCATTAATATTTGACAATTTCTTCTCTCTGTCGATGAATACTCATCTGGAAACATGTCAAATTGTTTTGTAGTTCTGCCAGTACAACAAAATGACATAAGGCAGGACAACAGACAACACAGGAAATGGCACCGCTCCAAAACATATCATTTGGTGAAAAGATGCTGAATCGTTTTCTAGTTGCGTTTTGGAAACAAAATGGTGGCAGACATGTCAATTTCTAAGTGCCAAGGGACTGATTAAAATAAATAAATAAAAAAAAACTCATGACAGTAAATCATTCGAAACAGACCTGGTGTCATCGGTGTCCTCCGCGGCCTCATCGTCAGCGTCCTGCTCTCCATGTTCGGCTGAGGTATCGTTAGTATTCTGGTCCTGAACAGGAACCACGGGACCGTTGTTGTTAGGATGAGGTGTGTCTGTCTGCTCTGACTTGTGTTCACCTGGGGAGAGAAAAAAAAAAAAAAAAAAAGGATCAGCTACACTTCCAAAATACACCTTATAGAGCTTTGTATTGTCTCTCCCTGGTGAATAAATGATTGAGTTTGGGAAAAAAATAAAGTACAAGAAGTTACTTTAGGATTTATTTTGTTATTGCTTGACAAAAAGACACAGCCTGTATTTTCTTCTTCAGCAAAATTTCCAATTAAAGTGTTTACAGTGTACTGAGGACTGCCTCGTGTCTCTCAGGATATAGAAAACTCCCTGATGTTGCTCTATGTGGAGATCCTATAACCACAAAATGATGCTTACTTTTCTGACAATTATATATTACAGTGTGTGTGAGAAAAAGACAAGAATATATGGTTAGAGTTTCACATTCATCTTTTAGATTTTTTTTTTTTTTTTTTTAATATTGTGGCTTTCTAGTGTCTAAATCACATTAAAAAAAAAAAAAAAGTACCAGACCACCGTTTGGACTAAACAGTCAGTCTTGGATTCAATCAGAAGACATGATCTTAGTCCTGATTAAATGAAAAACACTGTAATGGTTCAGAATGTTAGACCAATCACAGGAGGTTATGCAAAGCTATGGAGAAACACAGAAGAACAAAAACAAATGGAAGAAGTTAACCCTGACAGACCTAAACAGCCACCAGCAACCAAAGCATCTACTCCTCTGAAATCCTATTAATACAATGCAAATAATTCAGATAAAGTGCAGTTTCTGGGCCTTTAAGCAGCATCACATGTGTCTTATTTGCATGTTCAGAGGCACCACAGTGAATGTGGAAACATAATTTTCTCCAACACTGATTCACCACCAAACCCATGTAGTGTGTCACATGACAGAGGTTGTACATGCTCATTTTTACATCAGTTTACCCATATATTTTGTTGAAAAAGTCACCTTGGCTTCATTTTTCTATGGATTCATATAATTACCTTTAACTTTCCTCTGAGCTTCTATATAATCAGTAAATTAAATATGGGAAATTGCCAGATTTTTACAAACAAATACAGAAGATAATGTAGAGGAAAGGTTGAATGAAGAAAGAAAATTAGTTGGAAGTCGACACAAAACTAGTTCAAGGAATTTAAGGGTTAAACTGAGGTCAATTATCATTATCCTGACATTAGCCACATGGTTCTCTATAAAGGGTAGATGATGATGGAAAGATAACCCCATTATGTATTAGTTGAAAGTAGAACTAACTGGACCAAAGGTATATATATATAATCTGGGTTCAGATCTTATCATTGACATTTAAGGGTACAAGTTCAACTGACAACAATAATATTTTAATATGTGAGTGTGGGGATGGAACTCATTGACAGTTCTCTTTATACAGTGTTTTTTTTTTTTTTGTTTGTTTTTTAAGTGTGTTGTCTGGTACCTTGTGAGTCAGCATTCTCTGTCTTCTTCCCCGATTCCTTCTTGAATAACCTTTTCAACTGCAAGACACACACACACACACACACACACACACACAGTGAGAGAGAGAGTGAGGATCAGCATAAACACTCAGTTAATCAAAGGTAATGAATATTTCTGCAACACAAACTCTCTAAAATCAGGGGTGTTAGACACATTTCAGTTCAGGGGCTACATACATACAGCCCAATTTAATCTCAAGTAGGTTGGACCACTAAAATAATAGCACAATAACCAAAAATAGTAACAAAAATATTTTCTCTTTGTTTTAGTGCAATTAAGTAAAAGTGCCATTTTAAGGGCTTGTGGCTTTCAGGTTGCTTGTTTTTGTTCATATTATTCACGTTTATATAATTTAACTTTTTTCACACTAAAACTAACACAAAAAAAAGAGAAAAAAATTAATTCGTCATTGTTTATGAGTTATTATTCTATTATCTTACCGGCCCGATTCACTTGAGATTGGACTGTATGTGGCACCTGAACTAAACTGAAATGTTAATATCTTCAATATAGTATTTTCCACCTTGCACAGATTCACCCTGTGGGCCAAAGAGGATCCTTTGGTTGACCCGTTTTGGCCCACGGACTGCATGTTTGACATCACTGCTCAAAATAATCACCCCCTGTTCATTTACTTTATTAATTAAATATTAAGATAATACAATGACAGTATCGAGTAATGCTGGGTAATAAAAACTCCAAACACAAAGTCTAAGTAAATGATCATGAGTTGACATGTTAACACACCTTTCTGATCACAGGATCCTCTGGCAGGACGGGGATACCTTCAGTACCGTCACAGGTCACACGTGTAGTATCACCCTTAGCAGGAAATATGTAGAGGGCTCTCTCTCCCAGTTGCCTCTGAGTGTGGTCGTAAAAGCCCAGACGCTTTACCCTAAACCCGACCAGCACAGCAACATTACTCAAACACCAGCAGCAGAACATGTCACACTTTGGAAACAGGCACAACACACCCAAGCGTACGGTAACAGTCGCACCAACAGGACCCACCTGTGGAGGTTTTCCTGTGTGATGGTGGAGGGTGGGGGGTAGACGCTATCTGAGCCTTTAGGGGAGTAGCTCTTTGTGATCCACGTCACCTTCAATTCAACCACCTTCACCTGAGGAAAATATAGACTGTGTTTGTTAACAAACTCACAGGTAGCTCCCACGTGGGTATTAATAGTTCATTGTAAAAGTTTGTT
>JAPSES010000104.1:12013554-12023853 GCA_029822895.1 Maxillicosta whitleyi
AATCATGCAAAGTTTGAAGAAAATCGGAGTAATAGCCTTAGAGAAATCTTCCGGACAAAGTTCAAGGCGGACGCAGAGGACGCGGCTTCGGAAACGACACAAACACATATAGCTCTCCACTTACATGGGAGCTAATAACCATGTCACTATGGTAACTATTGATGCTTTTTAATATAAAGAAATAAATATGAAACTAGGACTGAGTGACCTGACCAAAAGATCACATGACAAAGAAGAATCAAGTTCACAGTCTGAATCACAAGTTCTCTCCTTTGAGAAAATGTAGGCAAATCACAAACAAATTATAATAACTTCTCTAGTTTCTGGAGGCTTAAGCTTTGTGGGATGGCTTTGTATTTTATTTTTTTTTTAAATCTGACTAGAAATTGCATGTTTGCATCATTGTGGACCAACATTATTCTAGTCTAGGTAATTAATGGAAACACTGCAGCAATTTCCATTAATTACCTAGACTGTGACGGATTAACGTGGCCTGTTTTTACACTCTACGCCATAACTCTTGAGCACCTGTGTAAACCAGAGTCCCTGCATGTTGGAGTTCAGATCCTGGACCTGCAACTGGACTTATTAGTGCTTTATCATCATTTGTTCAGCATCAGCAAAACAACACATTACACAAACTCTGCAAGTTAAGACAGACTAAAACTAAACACTTTAGTACAGACGGATGCTCAAATATCACTATAATGGGGCTGAAATAATTCACCAGCCTTAGAATCTGAGCTGGTGACACTACTCTTACAAACCCACTGGTTAGTGCAATGTTTATGTACAATGCTTTCAGTAAAATACCAGAATTACACTGAGTTCGTGAAAAACTATCAACATATTTATGACAACGATCCTTCTCAGTATCAACATAGTGTCACATTAGTAAGACCTCCCCTGTTGACATACTTGGTCAGTATCTTAATCAAGAGCAGCGCCCTCGGGTTGATTGATTGACAAACACTCATTACAACGCAATGGATACAACGAGGCAGTGACACTTGACACCATTTGAAACGGATGTACCTACTTGCATATGAAAAAATGAGCACGAATGGACCTTTTAGCCCCAACATGTGAGCTTTTGATCACATTTTACATCTTTAGTGAAGTGTCTGATGAACTGATGACTGAAGTGGCAGTTACTTCATACAGCCAGAACAACAGCTCTGAAACACAGATGAAGACTGCAGCTACTAAATGTGACCTTTGGATCAAAAACCATCTTACCTCTTCCACAACCACCCTGAACTTGTATTTTCTGCTGAGGACAGGTTTGACCCCTGATAGCCACTGTACATTAGAGAAGACTTTGGCTGGACCAATCAGGACCTGTCCAGGGTAAAAACCGTACGCCTCGTCAAAGAACAGACCCTGTGAAAGAAGAAGAGCAACACATTTTAAAAATAAATAAATTCAGTATCTGACGCTGATCTACAGCTAGTTTCAGACACCTTAAAATAACACAGTTGAAGTGACAGGAGCTTGTGGCTACGTACCGAATCACTGACATGTGGGCAGATGTCGTAAAGCTTGGCACCATCCTCCACGCTCATGGAGCACCTGCAGGGAGGCGAACGGAGACATGACTGGTTGACATTCAGTGAATTTGGCACTGATGAATGAGTACCAGGATGTACACGCTGTGACAGACTGCCACATGGTCACCGTACACACACTATAACCACACATTCACACAGCACTGCCCTACCTGGCTCCATTTGACAGCTTCAGAATGATGTGATTAGTCAGGTCGTACACCTTCCCCAGCCAGAAGTCATAAGCAATGTAGTCGTTGTACATAAATGACTGGAAAATAATTAGAACAGTCAATTTTAAAGAGATTAGTTCCTTATTTTCATTTCAGTCATAGCTCACAGCATCACTGTGTGTTTTAACCAAAGCTACAGAGGTTTGTCATTACAAGCATAAATGTGTTTATCAATAAGCAGAGGACCATAAACAAGATCTGTAGGCTTTTTAAATCAGAAAATTTTTTTTCACCAAATCCAGAAGTTAAATAACATACTGGCTGTGATAGATAGGATATTTTGGTTCTGTGAAATTAAAGTGATACCAAATTCATTTCATGATTATTCCCATATCCTAGGAATAATTATATCATTTACTGGATTATGGCAATGTTACATAATGTACAGGTGCCGTCTACCATGGGGCACTGCAGTTCATTAACCAACATAAATCCATCAGTCATCATTTTTCATTATATGTTCAGACTGGATGGCTCCTCTCATCCACTACAAACATACCCATCAACATGGTCTTATTAATAAAGACTGTTTTAGGTGCTGCTACAGACATCAGCCACAAAAACATTCTGGCCAAGGTCTTCTTCATACCATCTGCGTGTGAAAATCAATATTGAATAGTACAGGTGTGTTAACATATGTTGACCTGACTGATTGGAGTCCATTACAAAACCTTAAGAACCTGGTCATTTTTAAGTTACTAAAGCAAAATTTTGATCAGCCTATATTATATTAGTCTTGATAGTTTGTCACAAATGTTAGTGAATGTAACCGATTATGTTACCTGTACTAGGTAAAATGCTCTCAGAGGGGAAATTTTTACCTAAATGGCCATGTTTCAGGTAAAACATCCAGGAAAACTGACGTCAACATTAGAAAAGTTACAGTTAATCACATAGGATGTATCCAGTCACCAGCAGGGGGCGCTGTATGCTACATAACTCTAATGAACAGAGTAGAAGAAGCAGAGTAGGCTGATGATGTTTTCCATTTAAAGTGGCTGTGATAACTTTTGCGCAGAAGAGACAAGAGGAATGACATGATCTCATTTAACACAACCTGTTTTACCAGACGTGTTTTCACACTGAATCTGAACATGTGGGAAGATGCAGCCAAACAGCTGATCAGTCGGTCGGTTGATCAATCAAGTGTTAAAACAGTGCTTTTTTTTTAATGCTTCCATTTGCTCTATGCGTGCATTCACACCATTTTTCCAAATACAGCAAAAAAACACTTCATGTAACTGAAATTTGTTAGTGAAAATGTTTTTGTTGTTTTAGGCAGCCTTTTAGCTTTGCTGTTTTTACATGGATGTAATGGGTGTGCGTCTTTATCTGTAACAAGAAATATGCAGCAAAAATATGTGCTTAGCATTGAAACATACACACAGACACAAAAAAAAAATGAATTAAGCAGCTACTGCAGGTAAAGTCAGTATTTAGTGTGAGCTTCATTTAGATTCAGTAAATCATTAACTCTCTTGGGTTGACTGTCTGGAAGTGTTCTTAAATAATCTCATGGTAATTTAGCCTTTTTTCTGTCCAAAAGATTCCATATAGCCAAGACAAAAACATGTGTGGTCATGCAAGTGTAATATAACAGAAGATTATTTAAAAAAACACTACCTGCAGAAGCTGTTGAGTGCAGATTTTTTGTGTGTGTGTGTGTGTGTGTGAGTGAGTGTTATTCAATACTGTGCACATACTTCTTGCTTGAACTAAAGATACATGCCCATTACAAACCTGCAAAAACAACTCATCTAAACGCTGCCGAGGACTTGTGTACATTAGTTTCCGTAAATGTTCAGTAAATTAAAAGAGACTTTTCTCGGTTAAATAGGGGTTACATTTTGAAAATTCATTACAAGAAAACACATATTTTGCATCTACTTAAAAATATAGTCTTTGTGCCAAAACACAAACAAATACAATGTCAACTGTGGAAGTGAAGCTAAAAGCTAACTTTTAGACTAACTCATCACTTCTCTCCATCAGATCATATTTCTAGAGAAGAACATAGAAAACAAAAATAACACATTTAAGGGAGACATTTTAGAAAACAACCCTATAAAGTTAATATGTGAAGACCTGATGGAGTAGCTTTCTCTCTTACCCAGATGTGCTGCAGGTCTTTGCTGTTGACTGGATATAACACACAGTTTGTTCCCACTAGCTTCACCGCACACTCAATATCAATGTTGGTCACAATACCACACTGGTTGTCCTGCAATGCAACAGAAACAGACTCAGCACACCTTCATATCTAAAATAATAAGCATTACAGTATTAAGCATTAGTCTTAAAGTGAACTTCAAAGAAAAACTACGTTTAAGACTTCATAGTGATGTGTGACTTTGCTGTAACTAGGGTTGGGTATTAAAAGTGGTTTCATTCGATACTGGTGCGGTGCGGTATTGCGTGTACGGGGTAGGGGTGGGGGGTTGCGGCACAGCGTTCCACGGATAGCGTACCGATAGCGCAAGACAAGCTTGCATTTTCAGGCATCGATAGCATGTTGAAGCCTCTGCATCCTTCTGTGTAAAGTGTAACCACACTTTTGAATGTATTTTGAGGCACCGAAATGCACGTTTCATTTCAGTGTGGTTACTACTGTTAATATTGTTCCCGGTTCCATACTTGTACCGAGTTTCAGTACCCAACCCTAGCTGTCACACACAAAGTTTGCCTTTACTTTTCTCTAAGTGTCTACCTGTGATTTTATTCTAGTCATGTCTGATGCAGCAAATGGAACAGAGCAATGAGAGGTGACAAGACTGACAAAGAGTGAGTCTGATTAAAAGAAAGCTTGAAGTAATAAGAGAGAATGGGAGAGGTGAAGTGAAAAGAAGGGTTATCGTCACAGAAAACACTCACATTGAGGGTTGTGCTTACATTAGAATTGTTTCGTCGCACGATGTCCCGAATGACAATGGATCGATCTTCAAGTTTCAGCTGTAAAAGAAAAAGCAAAAAACAAGTTCAGAAACCGATAGCCAAGACAGTTGGGTGACCTCAATTATGACACTTCTGCCACTGGTATTGAAACCAATTTTCTTTTTTCCAAATTGTATTTACTACACTGACCCTGTGATGAACTTTAGAGAAGAACTTCACAAAGAGGAATTAATGAAAGTAGTCGTGAATCACATTTAGACCATGACAACGCAAGTGATTTGTCACACCCTTGTCCTGTCGCTGCAACCTGCCCAGTCAGCAGAGCTGCAGCATCCATGACAGCAGATGAAATAATGTCACCGTGAGAGAGACACATTTCACTGGGTTGCACTGCATGAGCCGTGAGTGTCATAATCCAGAAGGGCGACGACAGCAGACCCAGTCGGCAAACAAATTTTCACTGTCAATTAGCATTTGATACAGGGATACAAAAATAGGAGCTGAAATGTGATATAGTTTAAAGATGAGGCAGTCAGTGGGATGGACAGATGAAGCCAAAACATGTATTGATTGGAAGCAATGAGCCAAGAGAGACACACAACAGGAGCCTATTTAGTTTGTTTTCCAATTTTGCTGTGTCACATTCAGCCACTTGAGAGTGTTTTTAGGCTGTAAATGTGTTGAATGCATTTTCTTCTTCATTAAACGCTACTGTGAAATATGTGTGACCATAGAAAAATGTCTATTATAATACAAGTTGTGTTTTTGCAAAAAATCTACATTATGTGTTCCTCCACGCAGCACAGGTTCAGTGTGGACATTTGCATGAAGATGAAAAAAACAAGTGTGAAAGATGGTGAATGTGACACAAAACAGGGTGACTGACCAGGAAAAATACCAGCTGAAAACTTAAAGGGCAGCTCAAAGCTAACAGAGGAGCAACTTCTGTCACATGGATTTGGTTTGAGTATGAAAAAGAAGACCGAATGTTCTAAATCTCAGCTCAACTTAAGGGGTCAGTGGTAGTGTGTTCTGATGAACTGATCTCCTGGTGAAATCCTGACACAAGCTTGTTTCTCAGCTCAATATAAGAGATGCTATGTCCTCTTACTGGTCTTTTCTTCTTTATGTTTTTGGTTTCATCAATACCAAAAATACAACTGAAGTAACTTCCTTGTTCCAATGTAGAAATGTAAACCTGCAGGTTTTCAGAATGCTGCAGACAACCTTTTGCAAGTAGGCACAACTTTTCAGCTTGTCTAGCTGTGAATCTTTGATCTGACCTAGTTCTACGTGTTAAACGGGTCAAATTTAACCTGTTTTGACATTGAATAGTAGTAAAAATACCATAAAGCATCATTCTTTTATCCTGAAATTTGATGACTTTTCCTAAATTTTGCTAAAATATACATGAAAATATTTTAAAATGTTATACTTTTGTACAGGTGTTACATATTTTTGGACACTGAGGCTGGTTCAGGTCAATTTTATATATAAAACATAAAGGCTTTTATGTTTTTATGTGTGATGTAAAACAGGACATGATACTGTGTGATAGTAGTAGTAGAAGGTTTTTTCCAAAAAAAAGTTTGCAAAACTTTAAAATATGCTCTTCCTGCTCTGAAACATTATATTTATATATTACATATATTTATTAATGTGGGATTAAATAAATAAATCTGTAGTTCAAAATTTGGCACAGACACTTAGTATGAGGGAATTCTCGGTCTGGGTCAAATGTGAGCTGAACCAAACTGTGAAGGTTTAATAAATGAACAGTTTATAAGGGTTAAATAAAATGACAGAAAATGTGCTAGATTATTATATTTGTGTGGTCCCATAGCCCTCTTGTTATGCAGTTGTTTGATAACATTAGGAGCAGAAAGGGGATGCATGAACACAAAATAAAACCACCAATCAAAGCAGTATTTTATGTACTAGTCTATCAGGAAACATATCTGAAGTCAGAGCTCTGGAGTGGAGTTAATTAATCCTTCAGGTTATAAATCACACATCCAGTTGGCACACTAATCTTGTCAAACTCTGCCCTTGTGCCATGCATCATCTCAGACTCTGCTCGGAACCCGGTTTGGAATACACACATGCATGGTCTATTTTCTTTGACCCATTTCACAAAACAGCACTGCTTCTCCTCCTCTCAGAAGCTTAGGTCCCGTTGGTTCCAAAACCATCTCTGGCTTTCATTTAAGCCCCTTGCACAGACACCCAGCATTCACATGTCTACCTTCCAATTATTATTCAGGACAAGCAGCTGCCACTCTTCATTCCTCTCAGCATATCTACGGCATTTCAGCTTTCATTATCCACACTGTTGATCCATAAGATGTACAAGAGCAATGATCATACATTAAACATGACGGTAATATGATGTAATGTCTTTGATGTGCTTGTTCTGCACCCCATGCCCTTTCTTTACTATAAATCACACCGCACAGAGCTCCGGAGGCACAGGTCTTTACTTGTAAAGAAGTAAAACTGGTGAAGAAAGGGAGGAAAAAATACAGGACTGGAGAAAAGTGTGTTTTTGGAGGATGGAAGGAGCATGGACATTTCAGTACGTGAAGGGATTAGCTGCTGGAATGACTTTTGTTATTAACTAAAAACCTATATACAATAAACTCTGTGTACTGTTGGATCTATAGGCTATTATTAAAATAGATTCAATCTGTTCTGCACTCTCACTTCTCTAGTTGAACAGAAAAACATAAAGGTAACATTTTTAGATTGTAAATAGTCCCTGATGTTTACTTCTTGACCTCGTGGCCCATATTGAACTCTCGGTATCTTAAGTTGTCTCAGTCGTCTTAATTCTGCACCATTTGTTTTTAATACTATCCACCTATTTCCTGCATATTCCCGATTTATCTTGATCAATTTGACAGACTGGACGGACTTTATTTTTGATATGTGTAATACAGTTATGAAAAAGACATTTATTTGTGACGTGTAATACTCTTATGAAATGGTCAAAGGTTGTTTTTTTTTGGCATCTATAACATTTTTGCGTTTTGTGTAGGATTTCTTTTTTGGGGGGGACTTGACACAGGTCTTTGTGGGTAAGGGGCAAGAGTACTTAAGTTGAACTTCATCCCACTACTTTTTAAAAAATGATTTTTTTTTTTTAATGTTTTTGGTTTAAAATGTTGAAATAGGACATAAAAAATAAACAAGATTCAGAAAAGACTTATGGTTTTTAAGCAGTAATGTATGGTCTATAACCTATTTAAACAACAATCCTAATGGTGAATAAATTAACAGCTTAATAAACCAAACATGACCAATAGAAGCCAAAACTATCCACAAAACTTTTAGGGATTTTAGTAGTGTGAATCACTACATAATCTGATTTTGATGCAGATCTTATAAGTGCTGCAGAAAGTGAGCAACCGTGAAGAAAAAGAAAATGTCCATAAGAATCATTTTGATCTGACCAGTTTTTAATCTACAAGCAGAGAACTGCAGGCGGCAGCTTCACAGCA
The DNA here is from genome assembly GCA_029822895.1 of Maxillicosta whitleyi. Lineage (NCBI taxonomy): Eukaryota > Metazoa > Chordata > Actinopteri > Perciformes > Neosebastidae > Maxillicosta > Maxillicosta whitleyi. Next base: position 12,021,727 of record JAPSES010000104.1, read on the forward strand.
AAGTGTCTCCAAGTTTGGGAAGAGACAGAAGGAGGTAGAGCAGAACGTAATTAGCCGTATAAGGAGTGGAGAAATTAAAAATAGAGGCCTGCTGCATGTAAAGCAGCTTTTTTTTTTTTTTTTTACCAAATTATACCAATTATACCAAAATGGCAAAAACTGAAACAGGACACAGAGCTGGCAGACACTACTGCTGGATGCTTAATGATTAAAAAGGTCACAATGCAGACTTTAAGCCTGATTACAGATGTAAGCAAACATTGTAACACTGTACTACTGTGGTGTGAGAAACTTATAAGGACTCAGTAGTGAGAAATAGTGAATAGTGTTTATGTATTCCACCTTTTCAGCTTGAAATTTCAGATCTTTAAGTGAAAAGTGCAAGTTCAAACATCTTATTGAGGACAGCAGGGACACACACACACACACACACACAGACACTCTCTCTCTTTCTCTCCCAGGTCCTTGGCAGTGCTGTGTTTTGTGCTGTAACTCTACTCCACTGAATTCTGGGAGAAGGAAAGCGAGTAAAGATTGTGTGTGTGTAGGGTGGTGTTGGTGGTGCGGGGGGAGGTATGATCAATGTGTCGCCATGTTCTCTTGTAATCTATTAAACAGTAGCCTGTCTGCGCCTGTCTGTCTGCGTCTGCTGGAGGTAGGTTGGTGTACACAACGCAACATACAACTGACTCCTCATCAGAACATTTTAGCTGAAGAAGCTCTGAGGTATCAAACATTTTGGCCGGTACACACAGCCTCGTTAATATTCTGTCAGCGCATCCTGCTGCAGTGCGCTACTGTAGCAACGCATTTCCTCACCAGTTCAAAACACTGCGCCTGAATCAATACCATTTACCCAACTGGAACTAGAGCGAATACGACACCATAGTGCCCTGGGTCTCTCTCTCACACATGCACACACCTCTGGACACCATAACATGGCCTCCAACTACAAATTATGACTGCTGTGTGCATATTCTGTGTGACCAACTAAGTGTTGCTCAGAAATGTTTAGTTTTTGATTTGATTTTCTCCATATTCGCCAGCAGATTATTTAGCTTAGCAAGTATTCAAACAGACCTGCCATATATTAATGCTATATGTACGCTTTCAAGTGAGTTATTTAAGGCCGCAGTACTGTGGTGATACATGGCGTATACCTCTGCATACTTTTGTGTACTACAGTACTGTGGCAACTGATGGAAGAAATGACATATTAGTGATAATATATAGTATAGAATAGGAATTATTGTTCTAAATGCTCTATATGTTATTTTATGATGTTCTTTCCTCTGTGCACTCAGTGAGGCTGGAGAAGGTGGGTGGAGCTACATGTTAGATGTAGCAGTATGCCGTTTGACTTCTCAGTTCTGTGTCAGTTCAATGTGCTGAGTGCTGTGGTCCGAATTCTGCACTCCGAACATTGTCCCAGTCGCTGATTTATATCGATGTCGAATTTATTGGTGCCGTGCCCCCTCGCTCTCGCTCCCGCCCCCTGTTTGAAAATCTTCAGGGGAAAAAAAAATACTATTTAGACCAGGAGTTGAACTCAAGTCTACAATGTTGAGGTCCAATACGTTACCAAGGGAGCTAAATGTCTACGGTTTCTAATCCTGACCTAATTACTATCCGATTGCCTTGATACTTTTTGGGATGAAACAAGTTACCAGCCTAGACATGATATAATGAAGGTGCTGATTGGCTCTGCGGTAATAGACAAACCTATATTTCATGCCACAGTACTGTGTCAGTAGCCACTATTTTGTTAAAAGATGCATCTTTTGGTTCTCAACAAAGCAGAGGTTTTGTGGCTCCCTGATGCTATTTTTAAGTTTGATTGGAGGTCAAACAAACATTGAATTATAATGAGGGGAAATGTTCCCTATGTAAAGTGTGTGAATGAGGCAGTGGCAGAAGAGAGAAGCATCTTTTCAGAGACACACTTAACACATAGAAACAGGCACAGGTACAGTGGTTTATACATATATACCTAACCTAAGTTCAGTCTCAGGAACATGTATACTGTATGCTCATTAACACAGGACTTTCCTTTCACTATATGTATGTGTGAGTAATGATCATAAAACTACTGTGTGTGTGTGTGTGTGTGGGGGGGGGGGGGGGGCC
>JAPSES010000104.1:12023953-12040640 GCA_029822895.1 Maxillicosta whitleyi
TCTTGTTGCCAACCATTGTGTATTATTCAAACTCACCTAATTCAGCTGGCTAGCTGTTATCAAGAGTACTAAAACCCTTTAAAGAAGGAAAGTAAGGAAGCTAACCTTAAATTTTAATACATGCGCGTATAGGCCAGTATCGGTCAGTATCGTATCGGATGGGAAGTACAAAAAAATATCGGTGTCGGATGGGAAGTGCAAAAACCTGGATCGGGACATCCCTAATATAAATCAAATTACTATTTTTGTCAAGCTTAACTTTTCCATTATTCATAACTTACTTGTGAAGTCATCAAAAGGTTATTTTTTGATTTAATTTCTGTCAGAGGTTAAATGTGTGCTGAAAAACATCATACAACTGTACATATATTTAAAACTAAACTAAAGGTCTGACCAGCAGGGAAAAGAGAACACAAACAAAACAGATGCCAGGGGTGTATGCATGAGGGTGTGTTCGGCAACTGCCATAACCGGCATAACTGGTGTAAACCGTCTAGATAGGTAAGTAGGTAGGTAGCATTATCATTTTATCACCCAGCCCTAGTCCAGAGGTTGACCCACTTAGACAGAAAGAAAATACTAAGAACATACTTGTGGAGTTGAGACTAGTAAATGCCTTCTAAGACCTGTCTGGGGCAGTTCAGAGACACTCCCCCATAATCCTATAGTCTCTTATTTTAGGTGTGGTCTCTTTTCTTAACCCATATCAATCTTCTCCACAAAGTCCGAAACGTTTTCCCATTGTATTTTACCACGAATACACCAGACAGGAAAGGGGGAAAAGTGGGCACTAAGCACAGCAGGTTCACAGCTTGTCCCAGTTCACACTTGGACAACAACTTTGTCTTTGTCTAAAAGCCCTGAACCCTCTGAGGGGTTGATACAAGGCTAATGTGTGTTTCATCTCCCTTCTCTCATCTTCTTACTTCTCACCTCCTCCTTCACCTGCTGAGCAGCTTCATCACCTCATAGACGTTCAGTGTCACAGAGGCTCGTTGCCAGATGACAAGGACATAACGTGAGCAAGCTGAGAGGGCGAAGTGTGTCAGGATCTGTGTGTCTACGCTAAAGAAGGAAAGCAACAAGAAAAAACAACAACAACCCTGGAACAAAGTCACCCTTAGATTAAAGATATCAGGTCAGGTTTTCTGCAGCATGAGCTTAAATATAATAAATCCAAGAAAACACACTTAACAATTAAAAGGTCTTTAATATTTAGGCTAGAAGGTGCTGCAGGGGAAGTAGCAGAGCAGTGATCGATGAATTACTGGAAATACCTCAAAGTTGTTAAAGTGAGATGCCCAATAATATCAATTTTTATCCTAATTGTGAAACGAACAAATCGCAGTAAAAAGTAAGTAAGTATAAAGTAATTTTGTTCAGCATCAGATGAAGCCCCCAGTTAATTACTAATGTAAATAGGTGTGATTGTGAGGCAAGTTTGCTTGTTTATTGCAGGTCACGTCACTGCTGCACTAGTTTTTTTGTTTTTGCACCTTGTTGCTAGGTGCAAAAAAATACAGTGTAGAAGAAGAGGCCTGCTTGGAGATACTGTACAAGATGGATGATTCCATGGAGGCCACATGCTCCCCGTTTAGATACTTTCACACACGTACACTCACAGACACACTCTCACGTGAGCCCAATTTTACAGGGTGGAAATATAAATTAATATTATTTATCATGTCTCCAATTAGACTGTCCTTTGAGCCCCCCTTTAAATCTCAAAGTCTGAGCTGTTCGGCTGCATTCCCCCTGTAGTCTCTGGTGTTATACAGTGATTTCGGTGTGTTTCACGTGAACTACTATATCCATTCATCCTGCTTTTGTTGTTTTCTACATTAGCTCAGTGGCTCATGACCTGTATGCTTTATGAGTGTGTGTTCCTGTTCCTGCTGCCTGGCACCTGCTCAAAACCACCACCACGGCTTTGCAATCCAAAGTGCTGTTGGGCGGGCCTTGGCAACAACCTCATGTCCCAGATTACACTAACGTCTGCCAGCCTACCTGCAGCACCTGCAGACAGCGCTGAATCCATATCAACAACGGATTCTCACTTACACAGTGTTAATTGTGCAAACTGCTCATATCCATCTATTAGTTATTGATCTTGACTATTTGACTCTTAGAAGCTTCAAAAGCCAAAGCAGCCCTACCACTAAAGGTATACGTGGTCTTGTGGAAAATCTACTTCTCACAACCTTTTTTCTAACCACTGCGATGTCAAAGGTTAACAAAAGCACACAAAAGATCTGTGAGGATTGAAAAGAGAAAAGTGTGCAGACTGAAGCAGGCAAAATAAATGGCTCTGGTGCTAAGTTAATCAGTGCGTGTGGCCTTAAATAAATACCAACAGCTAATGTGATCACTGGAATGGGCTCAGTAGGGAACTGCTGTATCTACGGTATCACTAAGGGCCATCGCAAAACCAAATGAATTACATTTGTTCATCTAACTTCATCACGGTGAGACTGAGAGTAAAGCTGCCGAGCTGCAGGATACAAGATCACGATGCATGAAAGGTTGCTTGAATCAAGCAACGCAAACACAAGAACAGTTCAGACAACATATGTAGGCAAACTCCCGACTCACTCAAACCTTATATCTAAAAAGCACTTTAGCAGAGAGATGTTATCTGTCCTACTCCGGCAGTCTTGAATGAAAATGTTTTAGGGAGACTAGAGGAGAATGACAGCGTCAGAGGATGGATAGGATCTGTATGGTGAGATGGGTTGCATCTCGTTCTGCTTCAGGCCAGAGGTGCTTTTATTGTGGAGGTCAGTGTGGGTGTTGCAAGGCCTCTGGATGACAGATGGGAGTCAGTCTGAGGTCAGAGGATGAATCACCTGCAGCACTCTCTCTCTGTCCATTCCCACAGCTTTTATTTACATTTTTATCACATCTTAAAGTAGCAGAGGCTATGCTATATGCTGACATATATTTTTATTACTTTCTTGTGATTATTGCTTTACAAGATGTTATAAATTAATTTGAGCTTGTAAATAAAATCAGGGGCCTTTTCACACACATACAAGCTGTTTAATGTCCTGTTTGTCCTTTTTTTTTTTTTTTTTGGTTTATTTAGCTGCAAATCTCTGTAAGTAACTGATTAAGTGGCATCTCTAAAACCAGGGTTGATGTGCATTACATTTCCACACCTTTGTGGCAAATTTTCAAGATAATTCCCTTGAATTCTTATATATTAACTGTAAGTGTGTTTCTCCAGTCATATATATCATAGTTATCAGAGTTGAGATTTCATTTTTCCACCATATCACCAATGTCTACTACACATACATATTTTTGGTCTGGGTCTTTCTGTGGTTTACACTTGTCCAAGTAAAAACTGATATTATTAAAGTGTAATTTCCCTGAAAATGCACAAATTTAGATCTTGACAAAGTATCAACTGCACCTCAGGTCAGAACCAACCAAATGTTACCTCATACAACATTACATCAAATTCAGTGCAGCATTCCCCCCCCTCCCCAGTCATTATTGACAATCCTATACAAGTATTTTTGTATTTTGTATGTTTTTGTGACTTTCCTAAAATTTGTGGGGGTTATTTTCCCACAACTCCTCCCAGCCCACTTGTTTTCTCTTTTTTCTCTGTACAGTCTAAACCCCGTGAATCAGAAAACAAAAAGATTATGTTTGATCACTTCATAATTCAAGTTTTTACTTAAAACCCTAAATTCTTTTTGGGTTATCAGCCGAATGCCCGCAGCATTAAAACAGGCCAACAAAAATTATGTAATGAATATTTTTTGTTGGAAATGTGACAGCGGCTTCACAGACACACAAGCAACCGAGTGAAATTTATTCTCTGCTTTTAAACACTTAGCGAAGCAATCCGGCGGTGGCAGAATTCAGGAAACAGCAGCTGCAAGACTGCAGTGTAATGCTGCAGACTGAGGGCTAATGGGAAAGGGCAGAGCAGTGACAGTGAAGACAGCAGCCCATCAGACAGCAGAAGGTGGGGCCCGATCGCTTTAAGGAGCCTTCGCATTACCATAAGAGCCATCTGGTAGCAAACGGTCTCCTTGTCTCATTACCTTCTCCCCAGTGAAGCCTTTTTTAACATAACATCTTATAATTTGGGGATGCAGGTCGTCTTTTTCTTCACTATTTATTAAGTCTCTCTCATCACCGTGTCTCTTTATGCACAGCGGTGGACTGCCGTTCTGGCCCTGCTGCACCTTTCCTGTCATCGTAATTACCACACCAGCCCCCTCTGCCCCTTCCACCTGCTCCACCCCCACAGTCACAGAGCTGCCGCTTCCAGGGAGGAGCTCATCGCAGCTCACCTCGACCCCTCTGCTCTGAAATGCTTCTTAATTAAAAACGCAGCACACCAGACTTGCTGCATCACCATCTTCAGAACAGTAAACTGGGAGTTCCCACATTATGGAACAGTGTTGGGTCTCATCAACGCACGATGTGATGATGAGTTTAGGTTATCGATGGATTGATTACATATGGAAGCAAACACTGCAACGCTGCCCCCTGGGTGTGTCCACAGCTCACTACCTGCTGCAAAGCACTTCTCTTCTGTCCTTGGGTGGAAATTTCAAGGTTGTGCTGCAGCAACAGGGCTCAGTGTCTAGGAATGCTGACTGTGGACTAGAACACACCCACAGCACTCAGTGATGCAGGGTGGACTGTCAAAGTCACAATACTCATTATCGAAAGGGTCTTCAAATTGAGCAGTTTCAATACAAGGAAAATGTTTCCCAAAAAAAGTATGCGTGCCCCTTAAAAACAGGACAAGAGGGTTAAAAATTCAAACCAGATGTAGAGTAATATTATGAAGTAAATTTGGAAACACTTTGGGCCTATTTTCAAAATAAATACTGGGATCAAAGAGAAACAATTTTTCCAGATAAAACATATTTTTATATTTAATTTCACATCCTTTATTTATTCCAGTCTAAATGATTGAAAAGGAGCAGGATGAAGAAACCTTATAATACCTGCCCCTTTCTTGAAACATCTGCTTACATCAGATGGGTTGCCATTACAGCTATTACAGTAAGTAATTTAAATCATAGTCAATGAAAATAAAACAAATCCAAAATGCATAAGTAAAATTATTTCATTATGTTTTATAAAGCTTCTCTATTCTTTCCATATAGAACCTCTCAAACTGAAAAAAATATTCAATAATTATCACATTATAATGATATTATATTTAATATAAAAATCTGTATCCAACATGGTCAAAAAGGACATGAAAATTACATGTTACAATTTTTTAAAAAGATGTTTTTAGTCTCCCACAGCCACAGGTATGTTTTGCAAATTAAAGTAATTATGGAAGGCAGAGTGTTACACAAAAATGACCACTGTTTCAAAATCATTTGTGATTTATGGAATTGGGCATCTGCAATGAACTGGTGGCTCATCCAGGGTGTACCCCGCCTTCCGCCCGTAGTTGCTGGGATAGGCTCCAGCCCCCCCCCCCCGCGCGACCCCGAAAGGGACTAAGCGGTTGAAAATGGATGGATGGATGGAATTGGGCATGTTCTGCATGTAATGCAAGTGGACACGATGGGTTACAAACAAAACCTGGAATGAGTTCTGAGATTCATGAAAAACCTGCATGTCTGGATTACAAAAAACACTAGAATTCACAAATTTAACACTGTGCGTTCAATCATTGTGCAATATAAAACCATTTACAGCCATGTTTTCCAGATCAAACGCACTGACACCTAGGCACTTTTCATGTCCCAATTTTGGCCCCAATGTTTTATTAAAAATTCATTAATTTTGGGATGGCTCAAAGCAAGAGTATAATTTTTTTGCAGTTATCTGAGGTTATCATTAGGTACATCCTGGGGGAAAATGTAAATAAATTTCTCTCTTACTGTGTCTAAAAAGCTGGAAAAGTGCCAAGTACCAAAATGTACTCAGTTTCATAGAAGCACCAGTATCATAAACCATGAGAAAGTGATCTAAATCACAGTACTACATCCTGCCTACAGAAACCATACAGCACAAACAGAAAACTAATGGCCCACTGTGTTCGCACGCAGTCCTTCAGCATCAACACTTAAATGTGATGTTCACTTGACATTTTTCTGTGCTCACTGGATAGTTTATATGTCCTTAAAGAGTTAGTTCAGATTTTTTAAGCTAAGGTTGTGTAGTATCATAGATGCACCAATACAGCCAGACATCACTATTGGCCAATACTACAGATACAAGCCAACACTGGTATCGGTATACAAGATGTGTTTTCACTGATGGCAGCGGCAGATATACATTTAAAATATTTGTGTGTTGTGTATTATTTTAAATTACTTGCTATTTTATATTTAAGTAATGATTTATTTTGTAAGGGGGATGAAACAAAGACACTGAAAGTGGTATCACTATTGGCTTCACTGGTCTACAAGAAAAAACACTCCAGAATAAAAGTAGTGAAACTTTACGTTTTAAAACTTTAAAGTTTGCAAAGGACAGTGCCAAAGCAAACAGAACTACAAAGAAGGTAATGGAGTTCATGGCTTTGGATGATCAACCATTTAGTGTTGTGGAATATTCAATAAACATTTACTATCTTTAAAAAAAAAAAAACATGTCTAAAATATTATAGGCTATTTATGCACTATTAAAAACAATTGTGAAAAACTTAACCACACTCAAGCTTTTAATATTCAACTTCGGTCACAAATTTTCATTCTGGTGCATCCCTACTGTCTGCACATTATAATTAATACAAACATTCACTTTTCAGGTTCTTTATGGTGGAAGATTTATAAATTTATACTATAAATGAACTCAAAAAAGGCGGAGTCAGGGTGGCTTTTTATATACGATCTGTGTCTCTGCTGGGGAAGTGAAAAAGCACATCAGGAAAAAATACCGCTGGGTAACATCACTGACTTTTTCAAGGGTGTATGATGGCAGTGAAGAAAGCAATATATTAGGTTCAGTTCCACTAGAAAGGGCCATCTGACAAAGAGAATATTCTTACAGCTAAATATCTAAATTTAGCTTAGGTGGCCAAGATATGATCCATGCTGACTCTGGATAAGTAGCTCATTCCAGTACTTTAACCTCCTCTCTGCTTAATCCTGGAGAGGAAGCACCATGACAGAGCACAAGGAAGCCAAGGCAAAAGCAGGGCAGTTTGCTTAATGAACTACACTTAAACAGCATGTCTTCATTCATTTCCCGGCACAGAGAGATGGAAATTAGGTTCACGGTAGAGTTGAGAACCCCATCAGCAGCTGACCTGCCCCTCAGTAGATTTAAGGTCAAGGAGGAAACAATGAAAGTGCTCAATCAAAGGCAAAGTACAGGCAGCATCCCAGGCCTCATGGGAATGTGTACATGTTACCTTCTAATCTGATCCACAACACACAGATGTTTCAGACCATCTGGTTTTGAGTGAATTTTCAGTTAAAGTGACACATTTCAGTGACTAAAAAGGGACAAATAATGAGCATGTAAAATAAGACAGTACGTTTAATATAACACACTACAGAAAGCAAAAATTATCATTATGTCAGGACAAGCAACTGTGAATAGCTCCATTTTCCCACCAGTGTTCCCAGGAACTTTTATTTCCGAGTATTCATTTACCTGGGCACAAGAGTTCCTGGTAAAAGTAAAACTGTGTGGTTTATGTTTCTACTCTACCTCAGAGTTCTGGAAAATTTATTCAAATAAGGGTCAGTCGTTTTGAGTTACTGACTCAAAGCCCTGCTGAATTTCTTTAGAGATATTCGGCATATGTTAGACAAAGTCTAGGATTATTATCCACAGTATATTCAGATGGACAGACAAATTACTGCAACGCACTTGTAGGAGCGAGAAGAATACGTTCAAAAGAGCATATTTGGCAAATGGACTTCATTGTCCGTTCATTTATCTGAGCTTCCCTTTTCCTACATTTTCAAATGATCAAAACATAAAAGGGAAGCTTGTAGAAATGCAATAATGAAGTTTGCAGTCACACACTGGTTTTAAGTAGGGACGTCCAATATTGGCTTTTTTGCTGATATCCGATATGCCGATATTGTCCAACTGTCAATTTTCAATTCCGATATCAGCCGATACTGATGTCAATATGTGGGTTATTTTTCCTGCTAATTTTGGTAACATCACATATGTCCTGTTGTGGAATTAACACAACATGCTTAATGTTATTGTGATGCCGCACTGGATGCATTCTTGAATGCAACAAGGCTTTCCAAATGTTAACATTGTGCAAAATAAGAAAAATAATTCAATAGTTTGGATTACACTCTCCCTGAGATAATCTTGACAATGCCCACAACAAATAAGGCGAATTTGACTTCTTCACAAATGATAAAACATTGTACCTGAACAACTATGTGCAACATAGCGGCATCTAAAGTCAACTAAAATAACAGGCATAGTGTATGACAGGATACTCTTCTGTCTGTGTCTGTATTTAGGTGTAATGCAAGCATTATTTTATCGGTTTTGAGGCAAAAAAAATCTGATAACGATATTAACCGATATTACATTTTTAGGCTAATATCGGGCCGATAATATCTGTGGGCCGATAATATCAGACATCTCTAGTTTTAAGTGTGAGAACATAAGTGTGGAACTCTGCAAATGTGTTCTACCAATCAGCATTCTTGAGCACACAGCCCCACCCCCAAGAACTACAGGACATCTGAAAAGTCCTACCCCCCCTACCAGGAACTTTTTCAGAGAAAGAGAGTAGAGGGAAATGTAAAGGTAGAAAAATTGACTGTTTAATTGTACAGGATATCTGCTTTTATAGCTTTGCCTGCAGTTAAATACTTAATCCACGTTCCTGAGACGTGATACTGAGCTAACAGTGAAAGTGAGTTCATAGCTGACAGAGGAGGGGAGATCTACCCAACTCGAGATCTGAACGCCATCATCACAACATCAAGAACTACCACAGCTACTACACATTAAAAAAAAAACAAAAAAAAACAAAACAAAAGAAAAAAACACCTGACCTGTGATTATATAACTTCCCCATTTCCACTGAAGTGTCCTACTACCAGAAACATCCACCACTCTTTCAGCTTTGCATTCCACCAGTTTATGTAGGATTGTACATAATATTCAACTAACCACATTGTGAAGAACATCTACTGACATGGATGACCGTCATGGATTTGGCAGCAAAGCAGATTTTCATTTTAAAGGAGTAACATTTTGTTTTTTTAAAATGGAATTATTATTAAATCATTTCCCTGTGTTATACATAAATTGTAAATGCTCTGCTTGGGTCTAAATTCTTCATTAATCCAACTCCACAGGTCCATCTTTAACCCTATTTCTGAGTAATGACACCAGAAAGGTTGTTTTGAGCACTGGCCTTTTAAATGCACACGAGCCACTTCACACACGACCCCCTTCCAGGTTGTTGGCTGTTCAGTGGCTGGTTCATGCACTTGTGTTAGTTAATACAACCAACAACTTTACATTTTAGGTAATCAGCACAAAGTTTGGACACGTTTTCAGTTTTTACTACAACCGCTGCTGCCGATAAAAAATTAGGTTGTACTCAGAGAAATGTTCATCAGAAGTCTGAACCTTGTATGTGCAAATGTTGTGATGTAACTAGTTATAAAATGTAACAAATAAAGCAGGAATTAAAACAGGTTGTAGAAATTAATATAAAGATAGTTTAGCAACACCTGGAGGGTTCAAATTCAAACTTTTTAGAACGATAAAAGATAAGTGTGTGGAGTGATGGGTTTTAGTTTATAAAAATAAATTAACCAAAGACTAATAAAAGTTGGTTTAGTAAAATATCACCCCTTAAAGACAAAGGAAACAGAGACCCCGATAAATTGTAGGAGGCGATTTGTCAGATTTGAGAGGCCAAAAAGGCAAACATAACTTAACCTTATTTATACTGTTCAATGCCAATAAATAAGTAAATACATTACTAGTCAAAAGTTGGGACTAACCTGTTTCTTTTTTGTTCCCATGACTATTTACATTATAGATTCTCACTGAAGGCATCAAAACTATGAATGAACACATGTGGAATTTAAAAAAAAAAAAGTGTGACATAACTCAAATTATGTTTTATAATTTAGATTCTTCAAAACAGCCACATTTTGCTTTTACTACTCCTTTGCACATTCTTGGCATCCTCTCAATGAGCTTCATGAGGAAGTCACCTCAAATGTTTTGCAAAAGTCTTGAAGAAATTCCTAGTGATGTTGAGCACACGTTGTGCATCTGCGGTCAATCTCATGTCATTTAAATGAGAAGATGAGTCCAAACTTTTGACTGGTAGTGTAGCTATTCTCCTTTCTGAGGTGAATAAACAATTATTAGTCTCATAATAAATTGTAGATTATAGTGGTATTAAATTAACAAATAAATCATTAACCGCAATTAATTGTCAGTTAAAGTTTCACGAGGACAGTCATATTCATGCCTGCTGGTGACAGTACAAAACACAACAACACACAACACTAAAAAAAAAACTACATGCAACTTGACTACTTTTCAGATGCTAAAATGTATATAACCTAACAGGCCCGAGTCAGAGTGAAAGACATATTAAATGTACTTAAAAGAGCAGACATAGCATATAACATATAACATTTTGATCTTTTCACTGATTTGGAAAAAAATAACGCTACATATTTGTATATAGCCTACATATATTTCATTAATGTTACAATGTCACAGTTTAATATGACTAGTTTTCAGCACTGGTTACAAACATATTCTAAATATGTAAGGTGGATTATTTTATTATTACTCTGCCAATTCCTTTTTTAATACACGATATTATTTTTACACAGACCTTAGTCATTCTTTATTTACTTCCTGTCATGAGACATTTACACGAAATAACAAGAATCAGCCTCTACATTGATGTTTGTTTGAGTTCACATCAGTCCTTACCCATCTTTCTGCACAGAGGGTGTGCCTTAAAGAGGCGGTTGTGTGTTGGACTGATGTTAATTTTTCTATGTCATCTGCAATCTACAGATAAACTTACTTGTCAGTCATAATTGGTCACACTTCGTTTGAAGCCTGACTTAAATTTGGCTGGTGGTCTATCAAAGTGCTGAGTTTAGATTCACACAATGATGAATCTCTCTTATTCTGCTCCTTTCCAGTCACAGCATTTTTCACAAATTAGTGTCTAAAGTACAAAAAGGGGCAATGAGAATGGCTGCAAAAGCCGATAAAGTTTTTTCAACCATACTTTTTATTCAGACGACTGCTCCCAACATTATGTTTCAGCAGTTGTGGCAGATTGAACATCTGATCCCTTTAGAGATAGATTAAACTGTTGTGATCTGAGGTTCAGACTACGGAATAAATAAATCAGAGTTTTGTGAAAACATCATCTTGAAAATGTGCAACTTGGACTATTGCAGGAAGTGATTATGAATTATTGATTAGCATCTTCACCAAGCTAACAGGATATATGCAACTAAGACAGAGCCTGCAGAGACGGGGGAATGTGGTGCATGTGGATCAGCAATGGACAGATCACACTGTTGTAAATGCACACACAAACAACAATAAACAGGGAGAAATCTGTACACACACACACACACACATACAGGATCCTTTGGGAACTCAAACTAGTTAATGACACAGCATTAACAGAGCACGTGGTGAGTAAACATCTGTGTCATTGTTCAAACGTTGTGTTGTTCAGCGTGTGTTTTCACTAGCTACATGACTTTCAGGCCAGAACTTTACTCATTTAACCCAAACAACAAAGCAAGGAGACAGTGGGCTTCTTCTGGTCCCATCCTCTGCCTCTGTATGAGCTTTTCCAGACCAGTCCTCCTTCAAAGCCTGTTACCATTTTCCACAAAGCCCAGAATATGTGACAGCAGGTTTCCACTCACAGTGCCAAATACAACTGCATTGTCCTGTACAATGAATCTAAATGCAATACTAACCCCACACCTTTAATTTATGCTATTTAAAGACCTAAAACAAACACACATTAACCAAACAACAAAAATAACACAACGCTGAATATTTTAATCTCCTAAATAATGTTCAGTGAAAGACAGCCCAAAAGTAATTCGTCTAAATTGGGTCAAAGAAAACATTTCCTATTTTAGTGTTTTGGATCCTGTGTGGGTGATGTTTCTAAAGTCAAATAATCTCATTAAAATCAATATCTTGTAAGTATTTTTAAGATTAGATAGACATCACTTGTAGTAGTAGTATGTTCCCTTTATGTCCATCAAGAGCCAGTGATAACATCTTCAGATTAGATCTGCCATACTCCAAAGCACAGCATTACAAACATACACACAAACCTATCAATGAATGGTTTCTTTGTCAAGTGCTCTAAAAAGAATCTATTATTATTTACATAACTTTTTCTTGTCTGACTGGAACAGCTAAGTCATTAATCTAAGAAAGGTTTTAGACTTTATCTTAGTTTATAACCAGGCTAAACTTAGCCTGGTTAGACTGGCTTCAAGTATGATAAAGAATATATTTAAAACGACGAGCTGAGGTTTGATGTCTGGTTTTTAAATGGATAATTGTTGTGTTCTCTGAGCAGTTTGACAATGCTTGGTCTGAGGCCAAGTCACACCCAGATGAGGGACTACACTGAGTCATAGAAGAGCTAATCGATAGGTGTAATGTTCACTGCGAAGGCATGAAAACACCTGCCAAAGCCCGCAGATACATCCACAGACAGCCAGATACTACCTAGAGAGTCTGTCGTGTCTGTTGTGTGCAGCTGGGCTCGGTCAGCTGGAACAGCCCTGTTTAGCCTCCTGACAGCACCAGCTGAGTGGCATGAGGCTACGAGCTACACTGCTAGCTAGCATGTGCGCATGATGCTAGCCAGTTCCACTGCTAGATTTATGCGTTTTAGGCAGATTAAGTGAATGTTATCCGCGTCGGAGCTAGCAAGGCACTCTAATGTCTTCCAAAAAGCTCCACGGGCAGTTATAAACGCTGTGATTTTCATGTCAGGCTAGTGGAATCACCCACTCTCAGTGTAAACAGTTAACACATTAGCAGGTCAGTGGTACCTTTGTCTCCCTGATGTCTTGCTTTCCTCCTTCAGGGTACCACTGGACACGGACAAATCCCCTCCCGAGAGGCCGACTGGAGGTGTCCACGGCGCTCTCAGTGTCCGAGCCACACGGGACTCGTCCTCCCCCACCGCCCCCTCCGCCTCCACCACCACTGCCTCTCCCTCCGCCGTCGTCGAGGTCTGAGTCCGAATTAAAATCTTCCTCGCCGTGGATCATCCGTACGATACCGAACCGGACTGAACCACGATACCGCCCGGACACCAGGTCGTGGGTGAAGAGCAGCCGCTGGGAGCCGTCCGCTGTGGGAGAAAGCGCCATGGATGGAGGCTCCGAGCCCGGGCTGACCGCCGGAGAGAGGCCCGTGTTCGGGGAGTCGGCTGTTGCTGCTGCGTCTGATGTGGCCGCCGCATCCGATGCTACGGGCTCCGCCATCGCTGCTGTTGTCAGGGAGTGATGCTAGAGCGCGAGGATGACGGGGAATGAAAAAACTGTAACCTTAAAGCTGCGAAGTGCACGTGTTTACGTCGCTACGGAGACGTGCGTGCAGAGCGCACTGAGGAAGCGTCATCACGCACCGCCTCTTCTGGCCACAAGGAGGCAGTGTGAGGCAGAGTCAAGCTACAAACCAAACGGAAAATAAGAGAAAAGCGGAACAAATGCTTTACGTTTTATATATAAAAATTAAACGAAGCTTGCATTATTATATTTAATTGTATTTCATTTAGATCATTTTTCAGGTTCATTTTCATTTTTCGCAACTGTTGTACATTTCTTTTTTTTATTGCAATACCTTTATTTTCACATTTCGTATTGTTAAACCTTTTAAACTTAAAAAAAAAACCTTTTGTTGTTCTTTTTTTTATGTGTGAATGCAACTATGATGAGATTTCACTGCATGGAATTTCACTGCAGAACACTACAATGACAAATACAAGTCCCCGAGTCCTTATTTTACCTTTATTTAATTTTATTGTTTCTAATTATTTTTTCAAAATACAAGAAATTAAAATGTATATCAATTCAAAATTATAGTTTTCATAACAGTCCCCATCCAAACAGAAGGTACATTAATAGACTACTTTTTATACATCGCATCTGGTGAAACTTTTTTCCTTTTTTTTTTTTTTTCCATTAAATTAACTTGTGTTTCATTTTAATTCAAAATGTTTAGCCTTGGCAACAAGCCTGCGTTGATTCTCCTCTTTCATAAATTTCAATTAAATTTAATAGTACGCTATAATTATTCCTTGGGTCTAGCCACAAACAGTTGTCACAAACAGTTGTCTGAGCAGTTGATGATTTTAAAAGACACATTTTTGCTTTTTTTTTTTTTTTTTTTTTTTTTTTTTACATGGAACAGACAATAAAGTTTTTTATTGTATTCCAAGAATGATGGAACATTTTCCACCAAGACACCCAGTTTAGGCTTTGTTGTCATCGCCTGCTCTTGCTCCTCATGGCTGTCAAATGAAAATTTTAATTTGCTTTCTATAAATGACAGTAGTGACGCATTAAAAAACGTCGAACACCAAACTTTTAGAGAGCTTAAACGCAGATCAAATTTAAGAAAACCACTTACGAGAACTTATTTACCACTAAACAGGAGACAAACTCCTACACGTTCTGTAATCCTCTTACAGATCAGGAAAATAAAGCGTGGAGTGATCGTGGACAATGGTCAGCCAATGGAAAGTTTCTTAAGAGAAAGCACATGATGAGTGAAGTGGATTCTTTAAAAAGGTCCAATTAAACAACACAGTTTTAATTGATAATGACAAGTGGAAGCGATGACAATCTACATCTGTTTGCATGAATATGATTCTTTCTATAATGAAAGCTGCTAGTGCCAAATGACTTTTAAAATATTATGGTGTAAACACGTAAACAAATAACAAGTCAAATCTGCTACGTGTCTGATGGTCCCATGAGGATCATATGCAGATGGACCTCCTGACCCTGACTAAATATGTCTATTGTTCAACATACGCACGGGGGAATGAAGGATTTGATCACCCAGCTCCTTCAGATTATAACTACCAACCGCCCTAAGCCTATAAATACCCCTGGAGCTGCCTCTACTCTCAGTCTTTGGCACAGTTTGGTTACGTACGGGTCAGGCTGGGTGCGCGCGCTGAAGCAGACGCGTTTTCCTACTAATAAAATACGATCTTGGCTTTTGTATTGTTCGTCTGGACATCTGGGGAGGAGTAAATCATGTCTGTAGTGAGCGCAGTGTCATTCATGAGGCCGCTCCATATGCGCTCCCCGGGGCCGCGGGGGCGACGCCACACGCTGCCGGCGAGCGAGTTCCGTTCCCTGAGCCCGGAGGACGCGATCAGCGTGTTCGAGATTGAGAGAGAAGGTAAGGAGAAGTGTCACAGGTTCATGACAGCCTTTAGTCTACCGTCATTGTCAGATGGATGGTTCATTTGATGGCATTTGGATCAACACCAGCATCTTGATTTGTCCAATGATTTTAATTTGTTACTTTTACTTTTTCTTTTTTTTTTTTTTAACCTTTTTCCTACATCATGTGACAAATTCGTTTTAGTTCAGTCACATACAGACTAATATGATCTCAAGTCAGTAAAATATTAACATAACAAATTGTAAATAATATAAACTCCCAACCTTTCTCTATCTTTTACAGTGTAAAAAAGAAAAAAATATACAATGAAATGTGAATAACATGAATATCCATGCAATTGTAAGTAATTGAAAGAGTAAAGTTTTAACAATATTATACCTCAGCTTCTCATCTACACACATACTTTAGATGATAGTGGATCTACAAATACAAAACATTTAGTTAAAGTTGCATGTTCTTTTCTAAAGTCATTTCAAGTTGTTCATATTTGTTCAGGTTGCTCACATTTTTTTGTGAAAGTATAGTTTGTAAATATAAACATTTTCATTTAATTTTACTTTCATACACTAAAACAAAGAGGAAAAATAAGTTGTTATTATTAGAGGTTATTGTGGTTGTATTTTCCTGGTCCAACCCACTTGAGACCATGTTGTTCTGTATGTAGAACCTCAACTGAAGAAGTTTTTCCTCCCCAAGTGTCTGCTCCTAGAGGATTCTGTTGAGTTTCTGTAAATTGGCTCGAGTCTGGCTCTATATGTAAAGTGTGATGAGATAGTTTTTGTAAAGATTTGGCACTACATAAATACAATTAGATTTTATTTGAACTAAAATCATCCTTGAAAAACATCCTTGACTTGACTGTATAATTTCTGCATTTCACAGATTCATCCTAGGGGTCAGATCAGACCCTTTTGAGGACTGATATTGTGCTACATGTTTAACACCCCTGTCCTTATTAAAACTATTACAAAAGAAAGGATTTCATTCTTTCAGTCTCATTTTCAGATCATTTTGCCACTGAAACACTGCACCTAAAAAAATAACAGAAAACATACTCATTTATTTATTATAAGACCATCATATTATTATGATGAATGCAGCCGCTCACTACAAAACAATAGGAGCTGGATAATGACTAAAGCCTCTCCAGAATTCAAAGGTAACCTGAGTTCAAGTGGCTTGTTCTTTAATAGGCTGCCTGAGAGCCACTTTGTTTTTCACCACTTGTCAACAGTGTTTGAGTCATTACATGTATCATTTGTTTTAATGGAACTGCTGTCTCGCCCCCCCCCCGCCG
>JAPSES010000104.1:12050894-12092573 GCA_029822895.1 Maxillicosta whitleyi
CTCTTTTGCTTATAAGTCACATACATAAAGCACAAGTAATATCATAAACATGGCCATTACTGGTACCCTTTAAATAATAATTTGTGTCAGAGAGAAAAAAAAAAAATCTATCTACTGAGGATCCTTAAGTCCCTCAGAGCGCAGAAGGCACTACTAAAGACTTTTTATGACTCTGTGGTAGCATCGGTCATCTCCGCTGAAGCAACAACATTTCAACAGCAGACAAGAAGACCCTCAAAGACCTGAAGGACAACAGCTCCCACCTCATACAGACCACTTTGACAACACTGAGAGGCTCATCCAGTAGCAGATTGCAGCCCCCACAGTGTGAAGGAATGTTTCCGCAGGTCGTCCCTTCCTGCTGCTGTTTGATTAACAATCACTGGACCCAGTAGACCACCCCCATAAAACTCCCCAGAGCAATATCAGCAAATCACTTCATTCACTTGTTCAGTGTCAACCCACATGCAATAGGACTTTTATTGCCTACAATTTCCTTACATCTCTCTCTATCTATCTATCTATCTATCTATCTATCTATCTATCTATCTATCTATCTATCTATCTATCTCTCTCTCTCAGTGGAGGAACTATGAGCCCTGGGTCAGGCAGTAAAGGTGAGCTGATTAGAGTGACGTCAGGGCTGAGTTTGGAGGCTTGGTCTGGTCAGACGCAGATGGCTAATCTGTGAAGACGAACAGAAAAAGAGTGTGCCACAGCACACCTCCCACACACTCCACGCACGCAGGCTGACACGTTTGTAACACGCGCCACCGTCCCTCACCAGTGGCTTGGAATTATAATATCAGTCATGTGTATGCAAAATACTCAACCACACTGTGTAGCTTTCAACATTGGTTATTTTCCATGTTTGAATAAAAAACTGACAAAGATGTGTAAATAATTAGATTCAACAAAAATCTAAAGTACTGGGGACAATTAAATTATCAAAACTTGAACCTGACATTATTTAAGAAATAACAACACATAGGGAAAAGTGTGGTTTCTTTTAAAGATCAGTAAATGTAACTGACTTGTTTGTTTCACAGCTGACAGTGGATTTGTATTTTTCCACAGTTGTTTTCATCCGTTTTACTTTAAAGCCATATGTTTTCCACTCAGAGCTGATGTTTGAGTCATTTATGTTGAAGTCATAGGGTCTCCTTAGCTCAGCAGTTAAAGGTTAATCCACTTTAACTGCCTCTTTAATTGGCTTGACCGCCCTGTGTTGTGCCTTGCATGAGTTTCCTCTGGTTATTCCTGGTGTGTGAAAAGCTGTGGGCTGGTAAGTGCTTAGGGGGACCAGGCGGTGAGGTTTCTGTCTCACGCGTCATGCTACGTTAGCCTCTTTATGTCAACACATGAATATCAGATAGGTTGAATTTACGTGGACAGTGACAGATGTCTTGATGACATCAATGACAGCCACAAGACACATAAATGACCTATGCTTTTACATGCTTCTGTTAGTGCTGATGCCATCCTCTATGATTGTTCACTTGATGAAAGAGGAGCCTTTTATGTCTACAAAGGTGTGCAAACCAGAATCATCTCCAGATCAGTCTGGCATTGCAACAATTGTCTTTGTTTAAAAGAAAACATGTAATCCCATTCACTAAGTACTGTAGCAGTGGCCTTTGTTAACTCACACAATGGCATTAGGCTAATCTCTTAAAGGGAAAAGTGGGCTTTAGAGACACACACTGTGGAGAACAGGAGTGCCAGTAAAAAGTAGGTAATCCAGGCTGTGCTGTTTTCCCACACTGAGTAACTCCCACAGGCCAGGATGTTGTTGTTTTTTTTTTTTTGAGAAAGAAAATGCATTTTCTCTTGTGATGAGGGGATGGACAGGATGTTACTGTTAAAAGTATTGGTCACATCTGATGGTTTCTATCAAATGATATGGAAATACTGGTAATATGGCATTTGTGTCTACTTGGTCCAGCCGTTTTCATACAGGTGAATAGATACCATGATCATAAAAAAATAAAAATAAATAAAAAATACAAGCTCCAACATGTGATAAAGTGGTGATGCAATTACTATGACAGGTGAACTACATTCACATTTTGCTTATGGTCAGATCCTTCTGAATGTTGTGATAAAACCCGTTCAGAATAGATATTTAACATGACTCACTTTTAAAGAGAACAAAATAAATCCTGGGCTGGGATAGGGACTGCATGTGAACATTCCCGCTCAGATAGAACAGAGCCACAGTTGACTCAGCAGTCCGTCCTCCTCTCTCTCTCTCTCTCTCTCTCCCTCTCACTCACACACACACTGCACTCTTAATCTTGTGTACCAAGAGGATTGCTTCAACTTTCCATCAGCAGATACAACAGGACACTACAGAGTGGATTAACTTTAGTAACTGTCTAAATAAGACGTGATGCTGTGCTGCAAGTAAAAAGACAAGAAGATGAAGTCGAAAGAAAACGCCTAAACTGAACACCGCCATTATCAAAACTATATTCCTTCGGAGCCTTCATCACAAAATTATCTTTTATTTTCTACATCTACATCATTCAGTTTCTTACGCAAGTTAACACGTAGTGATGATGGACTGAAATAATCCTAACAAATTTAAGGTTAATTATCAAGTTTTAAGTTTTGTCATAATGTAATAGATTAGATTATAATAAATAATCTAAAAAAAAAAAACAAACAAACTATAAAACAAATTTTATAATAATAATAGTCTTTCCTTAAATTACTTGTTTCTATACAGGGTATCTACAAACACATATCAGCCAAGTCCATTCTTCAAAGTAAATATTCCACTGCAAACTACCAATGCTGTGCAAATTGTCAGGGATTTATTTTTCTTTGTCTGTTACTTTTTTCTGCTGCTTTCTTGGCACAGAACTATGGAGGGTGCTTCGGCGATATCAGAGAGGCCCCAATTGCTTTACAGCATCACCCACAGGTTTTCAGCAAGAGTAAAGTCTAAAATCATCTGAGATCCCCTGTTAATACTTGTCACGTGAAAATAGGGGTTATGTACATGTTTGCTTGTAAGTAGCTGATGTACATGTGCATTCTACTTGTAGCTTGTATACATGAATATTGTAACACGTGAGCGTCAGCAAACGTGGATACATACAAACATTTCAATACAGTTCATTTCATTTTTGCCTCTACCCTGAAATGTCCAAAGCTACTTTCTCTTGCAAATAAAGAATGATAAAATGTTTTATTTTAATGATGACACTACATGGTCCATGCGTGTCGACCTCATCTGCATCCGTGTGAAGGACGTACCTCAGCTCTGTAGGGCAGGAAAAGGGCAGAGGCAAGGTTTCCAGTGATTCCACTGAGGATGTAGATGATGGAGATGCGAGCCCAGCCTGCTAACTTCTCCAGGTCTCTGAGTATGGTCATCTGGAACACCACAGACACCACACAGTGCAGCAGCCTGCACACAGATACAATAGACCAACAATGACACATCTGAGTTCCATGTTCACATGATGTCCAATATGCATTTCTTTCATGCAGATATGCATACTGTGAACATCTACATTGTTTTATAAACCTCCCTGAATCTCTTTATTTTCTTGTTTTAAAGGTATTGCCCATGTGCCTCGTATTAGCTCGAAGTATTACAGTATTTATGCGAATGAACAGCTCATGGGCACCGGAGCCTGATTTAGAAATCATTCATTAGTGTTGACGGGGCAAAAACACTTGGTAATCATTTGTTTAAAACAGCTTACTCCCTCGGGATATCAGCCTTAATTTGGTACAGAATGTTAAGAACTATCTCAGTGCAACCGATCAATTATAAATATTACTTTTGCAGTTACTACGTCTGTAATAATAATAATAATAAAAAAAATCAAAACACTTCTAACAATGTTACAGTGTTTGACTAATGCAGACATAACTGATAAAATGACCATACTGGACAGAAACACAACAAATTGAAATGAATAGGACAAAAATAATATATAATAATAATAATATAATACATGTTATAGCATTCCACAAAGAGTAGACTTTTACTCTTGTTTGAAATAGTAAAAACACATATATGATGTCCAAGTCTCAAAAAGCATCTACAAAAATCCAAAGGAAAAAACAAAGATTACAACACATTACAAACTCTAATCCAAAAAGCAGCTCATTCTGCCGTTTAGACCATTAGACCAAAACTGCATTGTATATTAACAAGTTACACACTTGACATATGCCTGTTCCATCACCATGGTAACAAGTGACCTGTCAGCATCAGGCCTGAACACACACACACACACACACACACACACACACACACACACACACAGAGTTGAGACGGACAGTGTATCCCTTTGTTTAACATACATAGATTTTACTGCCTTAAAAAGGACCGAAAGCTAATGAAGAACATTTAGTTTATTGAGAGTATAATTTATATATATATATATATATATAAATGATTTTGGCTATGTTGTTAAACACACTGGGGAACTGGATCATGGGATTTAAGTAATTGATCTGTCTGGGGCTGCAGCCTCTGTCAGAGAGGACAACCTTTCATGAGCGCTGCAGGTATGCAACTGTATTGAGTTGGGAAAAAGAAATGTCACCATTACTCTCACCCCCTGTTTCAGCTGGCGATATTATAAATCAAAAGCAACCACTGTAGACAAAATACAACAGAGACAGATCTAATTCTATGGGACACGCTGCATCACACATGACAAACGATATATCAAACACAACAGACCCACCAGCATGGATAAAATCTAACTCTACGTGAGTCAGTGTAATGACTAAGGCGTGGCAGAGAGCAGCTCAACACCAAAACTGTAATGCTCACTAATACCATTAGGGGTAGCCAAAGAGAACAAAACAGAAATCTTAAATACCATAGTTTAGTTGTATCCAATTTAAATTAACTGCTCACTTATTAACGAACATTTTGATATCCATTATAAATATAATGAATATAATAATGATTCCACATAGTCAAAAGGCTATTCCGGATTTAAGTTTCAAGAAATAAAAAAAAAAAAAGATGTTTATATTGAAAGGACAGACTCAGCTACAGTAGCTCATTTGGAAATAATATGTATAATAATAATAATAATAATAATGTCACACAATAAACAATACAAAACCCCCCCCAAAAAAAACAACAACAAACAAAGGGAGTTAAAAGCTCCCTGTTATTGTACACTGGAGGTTACTAGGTCTTCAGATGTTGTTGCAGGATTCAGCACATACCCAGCATGGAGGAAGAGAGAAAGCCAGAGACGGTAGAACTGATCTGGGATGTCAGGGTTGAGGAAGGGGAGTAAGCCACACACATCATCTAGACAGTGAACCTGCACAGAGACAGCAGGTCAGAAACATACCAACAACCCAAAGGGACTCGGGCACATACCTAGGTACACACACAGAAACACTACCTGTGAGCAGAGTGTGGCATCTTCATGGAAGTAACCATGCATGAAAGAACAATACTCTCTGGTTGCAATCTCACATCTACAGGAGGGACAAGCAAAACACAGTTTCAGTTTTCTAGATGCTTTAGCAGTAGTTGTTTTTCAGACAGACGGATATTCCAGTGTCTGCAAGTCTGTTTGCCAGGAAACCAAACACATCACAAACTCTATTCATTTCTCACCTGCCCTTTGTTCCTATGCAGCATGGCCGTCCCTTGATTTTGCAGTCCATGTGTCTGTACCCTGTCTGATTCCAACTCTTGGGATATGTGCACACCTGGATGAAAGAAAAGCAACAGTATTGTGACTACCTCTTTGGATAGAATTCATACAAAACTGTGTGCAATACAGTGATTGGGAATTATGACACCTTTAAAAGAAGAGCATGCTAAGTAATGTTACTTCTACATTTGTTATTAGTTCTACACGCATGTTGTAAAATTAACAAAATAGTTGATTCAGATTTTAAAGTTTCTATATTGTACTCCTTTCAGAAATGTCTTTTAATTGAGTCTTAATATACCAGTTTAGAAAGATTTGTAAGAGATATTTTCACAATGACATATGAGCAAATGGACAACGTATAAAATAGCTTTAAGGACAAGCAGTAACTTCCACATACTGGCCATTGGGTGACATCATCTGGCCACACATGAGCTGCTGTAGAGGCAGGTTCTTCACACACCCTGGTCAAAAAATGCAAGAAAAATCAGAAAGACAACAAAGTAGACATTTGCTTTTAAATTACCAACAATGAGTGTAGCTTCAGTCTTGATGAAGGTAATTAACACATCATGTGCTTCTGTATTCATATAAACATCCTCACCTGGGATCCTGGTGACAGACAGAACCCGAAGACCTGCTGATGTCCACAGGCTCGTTATTCCATTTAATAAAGGTGGCAAGTGTATCCTGTATAATCAATATTAAATTAGTATGACAGTTGACAACTTACAATTCACAGTTTTTTCAAGCGGTATTAATCATGTCCATCAGTTATTAGAATTTTTTATGCACTGCATAATACAAGGATTTAAGTGATTATAATGTAAATTAGGAGGAGATGCTCAAAAATGGTTGTACAAATAATCATCTTTGAATGACGATTATTACATTGTCTTCAAGAACAGACACATTTCTTCTCTCGCATGCTGCGAGAAAAGAATAATGTCATTTTTTCCCTCACATCCCTGGTTTGGGATTTGTCGCAGGTTGTTCAACACATCATCTAGGCAGAATCTTTTTCTTGTGTGGTGTCCTATCTGCCAAACATCGCGTGATTGGTCAGAAATTGGAAATGGGTGTGGTTAATATGGAAAACTGGAGGACTTCCCAGGAGCTCTGCAAAAGTCTCTGTTCTGGCAGAGTATGTAATATCCCCAAGTGTGTAAGGAATGTCTTCTCTGAGTATTTACATACATGTGTGTACCATTTCCAGTCTGCACAGAATTCTTTGCCAAACCAATCCACAAGCAGTAAGATACAGAATAACCTACGTACAGAGCAGTCGGAGCTGAGTGTCTGCACACATCCAGAGTTGTCATTCTGTACGCAGCAGCCTGAGTCCTTCTCCAGATCCTTGGCCCTCTGAATCAACTCAACTATCTGTTTGTCCTGGCGGATGCATGGAGAGAATTTGGCCCCTAGATGGATCAAGTCCTCCTGAAATTACAGTTAAGATAACCATCCATGAGTGACAAATTAATGTCCCTTGTTCAGGAAATACCAAAACAGCTTTGTGGGGAAACAGGAAGTTCATAATGTGTGGTGGACTGCGGAATGTAATTTAGGGACAAGCATGTAGCCACAGTCAAAGAGCTGCCACTTTTACACCAGAAAGTGAATGTGTAGAAAAAAACATTTTAAAAAACAGACATTTTAGGCAGATGATGACGGAAAATATCTAATGTTAGAACCTATCTTTGAAGATGACAATTATGAAAAAACTAAACAAAAACACAGAAAAGGGTTGAGTTTTTTTTTTTTTTAATCATCTAATAATTTTAATTAAACTTCAACAGACTCCAGTATGATACTCACAGAACTGGGACCAATCCAGAAGTTCTCTTGTTGAGTATACTTGACGCTCTCATAAATGCCTTTATTCTTCAGCACCTGCAGAGGGCGACAGACCAACACAGATGGAAGTTGCATCAAAATATCTACAGCATGTTATTGTATTTTCAAACAAAAAGGAATATACAACAACTTTAAAGTTTATACAACAACTTTGAAGTTTACTTAAATATTGAATTCTTTAGTATTTGGGGAAAAAACTGTATTAATTAATAAATCAGATAGTCTAAATTTTCTATGTATCAATAAATTGAAATTTAACTTTTAAAAATGTTTAGCAAAAATGAGCTTGGATGTTTATAAGTAAATAAAGATTGATGAGTCGCCTTTTTAAGAGTAGACATAATATTTGTAGGCATATTATTATACATATAGATTTGTGTAAAACTTAACTCACCAGTTCAGATTGAGAGTGTTGTGCAAACCCCACAGGGGCAAAACCATATGTACAACAAGCCAGCAAAGTGATCACGACATGGACAAATGTAATCCAGTAGGTAAAGTAGGGCCTAAAGACAAAGCAGACCACATCAATGAATTCAAGGTAGAAAGCATGCCTGAAATGTGGAGAAAGAGAAAAGCAGCGACACATACTAATACAACACTCAAGTTTGATGAAAATTATTTCTTTTACTGGTCTAGATGTTACTCCAGACTAATTTCCTCCATTTGCCCCAAAAACACCCTGCTTAAATTGACAGTAGCTGTCACTTCACGGTTCCTGACCTGTGGCTGTGGAAGTCTTCCAGCTGTTTCTGAACGTTGCTGCTGAGGCTGCGTCGATAGTGCCGGTTCAGCCACTTCCCCACAACACCCATACCGTACTGGCGCTTGTGTTTGTCAAAGGCAAAGTGCTTTACTTGGGAGGCAATGCGACGACCCCGACGAGGGAAACTCTTGTCATGGACAGCTGTTGGTGTTTTAGGTGTTCGAGAAACGTCTCTGCTGAAATTCGGTGAAAGGAGTAGGAAACAAAACAACAACAAAAAATGAAAAGTTTCAGTATGTCAGCAAAAGATACTAGTAAGACTTGTATCTACATTTGCTGAGTTTTGATGAAACCCTGATTAACATCTGACATAGCATTTTGGAACTCTTCCGAAGCAGTGACAGAAGGTTTCTTTTTTCATATGTTTAGGGGTCATGTTTTTGGTTGTATTTTTACTCACAGGCCCTGAAACCTCAATTCAGATGGGTCAGTGGGACCAATGGAGGCTGAAATGGGAGGGGATTCAAATACATCATCGGCCATAGAGGTCAGTTCATCGTGAGCATCAACCTATGCAGCAGAAGAAAAAAGAAAAAAAGGGAAGAGAAGTGATGAGTGAGCAATCATTAGATTAATTTTTACATACATTTCCAAGCTCCAAGACATTTTAAACTCAGGATCAATTATTTTGTTAGGGTAAGGGTGACCGTTTGTAAGAAACAATGGAAAAAAACTGGAGAGAACATTTAGAAATTATCACATCATTGGTTCTTGCTAATAGGATGTGATAAGAGAAGCAGAATAAAAGAAGTCAATACACAAGCGCATCTGCTAATGTGGCTCTAAAAGCTTTTAATAACATATAGTAAATATGCTCAAAGGTGAGAGGAAAGGCTGTTTGCTGACACAGGAAGAAGAAAAACAATGGAATGAATGCTGAAAGAAATAAAAAGTAAAGTCAGAACAGCCTGATAATCATCATCAATAGTCGTATTATTGTACTGACAAAGTGTGGCTACACACCTTGCTGAAGAAAAGTGACTCTGACATGTCTGCAGAGTCCACAGTGTCCTCGTCCATCCAGCTAGGTCTGACAAAGCTCCTCCGTGGAAAACTGCGACCTGCCTGCGAGCCCGCCAGGCCACCATGACCCTGAAATAACACACACATAGATAGCCATCAGCGAGGTATTCAGAATGATAAAAAGGTACTGTATACTCCCAAATACCAAACTGAGCTGGGGTATAAACTATGTACTATTAATTAGTCGTACAGTGTAGAAAAACAATAATGACCAGCTAACTTTAGGGCAGAGATCACTTGAGTAAACTCATGTAATGTGAATGTGTGGGCATCTCCGTCGTGAAATGTACATTGTAGTTGTAATGGAAATACAGACTTTTTAGAATAAATCCTTTTTCTCTAAAATATAGACGTACACCTTTAAGGTTATAATAGGCTGTTTGCTTGGGAATATTATCATTTTCTTGCCTTTATTATAGCAATTTCCTACTTTACATACTAAAATATTGGCCCTATAATGCTTGACAGTGCAGAAAGAAACGCTTCTAACACTGTATTTACAAAGATATTTTATGAGAGAAAATCAATACAAATTTCGTTTAAAGCAAAAGGCTTTTTAAAAGAACAAGTAAGTGGATAATTTGTAGGTTTTTTAGTGTACATTTTCTAATAGAAGTAAAGGAATCCTTGAAGGTTTATACAATCAATTACCCACAGATGTCCTAACTTTTCATTAGTACTTACAAAATCAAATATTGAAACAAAATTGCACTGATGACCCTAGTAGATTATTACAAACAATAAGGAAACGTTTGGCCATCAGTGTACAAGTGTAAGTTTAGCCAAATGTGACATCCACCGTTTTGTGCAATAGGATGATTCGGTCATGAAAGGTCAGATGATTTCAGAGGTTTCACCCTACCCACCCTTAGCAGGTTGGATGCAGCTCGGATGCTCATGCGTGCGACAGATTCCCTCTTGCGTCGGGGGAAGCGGCTGTAGCCGGACCGCTGGCTGGTGAAGGAGGACAGCGAGGTGACTCCAGGTGTGATAGGTCCAGCCTGGCCCGGCGTCCTGGGGGAGCGACTGTCAACCTCATCTGTCATTCGGAAGGCTCTTCCACGTGCAAGAGGATCTACAATCTAGCAAAAAAACAGAATGCAAACAGACTCAATACATGACATAACGTTCACACTATTTTTACAAGGAAAGTAAGAAGGGAGAAGGTGTTTTCGTATAAACTTGTTTGGTTATTTAATACAATGAAACAAAAAAAAAACACCAAAATTGCAGGTGTCTGTTTACAAGTCAAGATAAGTAATGGGACACATAATCTAAGAGATAGTAAATGTATGTAATGCTAAGTTCTTTAGCGTACTCACAAAATTGCAATGTAAAATAAACATTACCCAATTCAAATGTATGCGATACAACAAAAATATAGACCTTTGTGCACTGTAAGATTCAATTGTGAAAAAAACTTGTACATTAATGGTGAATTTAAATCATTCAGTCAACTAAACAGACAATATAACCTGTCCAACTCCCGCTGTTTTCAGTATTTACAAGTCAGACATTACATTGCATTAAAAATCTCAAGTTACAAAAATCTTCCTATGAAGCATGAGATCTATAATGTGCTGAAAAGTCCTTCTTCCTCCAGACACCTCATCTGAAAATTTGTTTGATGAACATGTTGAAGCAGAAAATAAAAGATACTTGGAAAGAAGAGATAGGCATTGAATTAACTGAATCTATGTGGGACAAGTGTTTGTCCAAGATTCCCTCCTGTTCTATAAACAGTAGGCATCAGTTGATTCAATTTAACTGTCCACTGTCTCCACTACTCCAGAGTCAGGCTGAATAAGATTTATCCCTCAGTGTGTGACAAGTGTAAAACATTAGAGCACAGCTGTCAAAACCCCAGTCTTCGAGGGCTGGTATCCTACATGTTTTAGATATTTCCCTCTTCCAGCACACCTGATTCAATTAATGATCAGCTCATCATCGTACCCTGCAGAAGCCTGATAATGATGTAATGGCGTCCAGGTGTGATGGAAGAGGGAAAGCTCTACCGGCCCTGGAGGACTGGAGTTTGACACCCCTGCATTAGAGGGTATCTTGTCTCATTCCTGTTCTGTTTCAGTTCTTCATTGACAGGTTCCTGGTGGAAAATATTTGACTGGTTCTCCAAGGCCTATAAAAGGCCTCTTCAGCCTGAACCATCCAAATTACCTATTTTTGGCTGTTCTCAGACTGTCGGGAATATACCTGCAATACTACAGCATCTACTGGAACCTGATATTTAAAGAATGGAATTCTCCAAATCCTAGTTAATTTGAAATGTGGATCAATAATATGTTGTTAGAGATACAGATGGAAAAAGTCTGCTCTGAACAGGCTATCAAGTGCTTGGAGTTTGTTTCTTGCATATTTGGAGGAAATTAATTTAGACTAAGGATTATATCTGTATACCAGTGACTGTCCTCTGCCTCCTCATGTAAGGACCGGCTAGTTAATGAAATAATTAATTCATTATTACACACATATGAGCCTTTGTTTTTGTGTTTTAACATAACTGAAAACTGCAAAACTGCAAAGTTAAAAAAAAAAAAAAGATTCAGTTGTAAAAAGGCCTGTGGTAATAAAATAAGACAAATCAAAGACCATTCATTACAAAATACAGGATGATGAGTCGCTGAACAGAACAAATCGACAGTCTGACAAAAACTGTGATGAATCATTTGGTCCCAGATGCTCAGTGTCTGACACTATACAACACATTATTAAAACTAGACACATTTTTCTGTCTCTCCTCACAACCTCCACATCCTATTCTTTTAATACATGCCTTTCACTTTTTCCTCAAAGCACTGCAATATCTCAACTGTACATCATACAGATGCATATTACCTGTTGGCTGGTTTTGAAATTGGGTGATAATGGAAGAGAGACTGCTATGTCACAACTTCCATCTTTATAGCAGGTTAGTTTGTTCTATTTAATAATCAGTTCGGGATCTAAAGGTGGTAAATAAATGCTACTGTATATCAGGATGTGAATGAATGTTGGGATTAAAGTGGGTACATTAAGACGAGGCTTCACCTTGGGCATCCTGTGTGTGGCTGGTGAGTCTACACTCTGGTCGGTGGTGGTGGTGGTGGCTGTCTCAGGCTCTCTATATTGGGCCTTCAGTTTGCCGTAGCGCTGGCTGCAGTGACGCAGGCTCTTCCTGTGCCATACCTGCTGCTTGGTCTCACAGTCCTCACCAACGCCGAACCACTGCGCTGTGTTCCTACAAATGAGAAAAGAAAAGCAGATACAACTGAGTAAATCCACAAAACATAATATATCGTGTTAATACAATGCTGAGAATTGAACTATGAATAATCTGGTGCATTTCTTTTATAATATTTGAGTGAAGACAAGTACCTGGACCTGCGTGTTGCTAGTTAGGTGTTAGTGTGATTGAAGTATCAACATTGTCCATCTCACCTCCGGATACTTTGTGAAAGCGATGTTTGCCTTCCAAACTTCGCCCTTCTCTCCCCGGCTGAATTGCCTTCATCTCCAGTGCCTGTGATGCTCTCTGACACAGACGCAGGTGTCCGACTACTCCAACTTTTTTTCAGGGATGGCCGTAGTGGCTGCTGACAGGAAGGGACACTGTTACTGGGCATGAACTATTGTTACAGGGCAACCTAAGAGTGAAAAACTAAGTAATGACTTCTTGCTTCAATGCTCTTGCTACAATTTGTACATTTATGCCATTATTGGAATTCATGTTTGTCCTTTGTGAAACCCAGACCTGTAGCTGAGAATGGGTACCAAAATTCAGTATTAAATTAGCACAGACCTGAGTATTTGTGTGATTGTTCTTGGTTTTCATATCAGTATCCCACTGGAGAAATTAAGAATAAGATTACTTGTTTGTAGTTGTTCTTTGTTGTTTGTACATTTTTTCCCCCTTACATTACACATTAAGTTGTTGAACACAACAGGGAATTTTAGAAGTCAGGTCAGACTTTCTTATAGAGTAACAGATTCTTCCAAGAATTTTTTTCACTGGTATATAAATTAAACATTTAAAACCTACATGGCAACTACCAAAACATTATTCTGACATTTTAAGTTCCCCCAAGTGATTTATTCCCATTTATTATTTTGCGGTATTTCATTCATTGATCAAATAGATGTTCATAAAATGCCAGAGTAAATTCAAAGGTTATTATATCACAGCAGAGAAAATAAATAAAAATTAGTGTATCAGCAAAATCATTAACTAAATTGTAAAAACAAGTATCTATTACCCCTGGTAGTTGCCAAACAGCATTGGTATTAATGTTACAGAAGATGACAGTGTTTTCATATCCACTACAGAGCCTCTGAACGTCCAAATGGGTCATATGTCATGACAAGGAAAAGCTGAGAAACAGTATTTTAACTGAATTATTTCAATGTATTGATTGGATTAGTGGTTCAGCTGTTATTCCACATTTTAGAGCAGTAGTTGGTTTTGTATGGTAGTGCCTGTTTAAGTCTTTTTTACAGGTGTGTACTGCGCATTAACCCTCATTCTGTATGAACTGTGTTTCTAAAAGTCATTCAAATTTCTCTCTTCTCTTTTGTACTAATTCAGTGATTGTGTAGATGTTACTTTGAATTGTCCTGTACATGAAATGTGCTATACAAATAAACTCCCCTTGCCTTATTATTGTGTTTGTGTTTTCTGTTTATAGTGTTCTGTCATATGGGGTTCTGTGACTCCTCTTTCATTATAATAACCTGCACTGACTGCAGTTGGTCAGGCTAATGGCCTTGACATTCTGACAAAAAGAGAGGCTCCAAGTGAACCATATGTTCAGACTGTTGAGGCAGAGGTTACTTCAGGTGTCATCCTGAGAAATTTTGTCATTTTCACCCATGACTTTTGATGTGCAATTTAGTTAAATCACAGCAGTTATTCAAGTTGGAGAAACTATCAGTTGAATTTGTGATGACCACTAAGAAAAACACTGAAATCAGTGCTAAACAAATGTAGGATACTGTGCTTGTATGCAGCTGCTCTCCCCTTGAAAATGAGGCCACTGTTATTAAACACACATAAAAACAGCATTTCCAGACCCTAGGTTCAGCTAAATAACATCCTTGAGTTGATAATTATCATGTTTTTAAACTAACTTACTCTTTAGGAAGTGTTTAAATGCAGTGCATGCTAAGAAATTCAACCTATGGTTTTGTGAAAGTGAATTGCCATCGTTTGTGTGCAAAGCATGAGGCCCACAGGGGGAGGCATATGGCCTTATGCCCAAAAAGTGCAAGACAGCTGTCCAAAATACCTCCATGCCTCAGCAAATGGCATGTAAAGAGGTACTGAGGGAGGCCACGTCAACCGTCAACACATTTAAACTCTTCTGAACTTTTTGAAAACAAATACTATGCTAATATATGCTCACTCTGACTTATGTCAGTAGAAGGCATGTGTATTATCTGTAGATTCAAGTAAACCAATAGCTAGAGCCTGCATTAACTCTTATTAGGAGCTTTCTGAATTCTGACAAAACACTATGTTAAGTCTTGCACAGTTTGCTTGTTTTTTTTTAAGATTCCTCACTTCATTTGAACAAAGGGATAGTGTGATATGAGGCTTGATTACATAATACTTAACAGAGACAGTTGTGGCATTACAAACAAACAACTTCGCTAATCAGTCATGGTCCATATTTGCTGCTTTTCTCCTCTACAGGGAATTTAAATGGAAAATTATTTTTACTGCTGTTCTATTATTAATTTAAAAAACAAAAAACATCTGGTATAAATGAAGAGCAGAGCCTATACAACATCTTATTTAACTTTCTTATAACTAAAGAACCAAGACAAATGCTCCATAAATAGGATTTTTTTTTTCTTAAAGGAGGTAGTTAGTCACTGTGACATCACATCTTCAAACGGTGATGTGTCTTGTCAGGTCAGGAAGGCTACTCACCTGTTTAGTTGGATCATGTCCCTTCATTTCTTCAGGTTGAGGGATGGCTATTACCAGGCTGGGTGGTTTCTTGCTCTTCAGACGACTATCTGATTGGCCGCCTCCCTTCGGAGGAAGCTCCTCCCCCTCCTGAGATGCCATTCAGTCAGAGATCTAGAGTTGAGGAAATTTAACAAATTATGACTTAAAATGTTATATAAAAAAACAACACTATACAACCTATTCAAGTGCAACCAAACAGATATTATACAAGTGAATTTCATTTATTAAAGATTTACACAAAAACTCAAGATTGTCACCAGAATGTGATAGGAGAAGACCTATAATTCAAAATCATTCAATCAAATTATAGGAGTTGAAACAAAAAATGAACAGTCTAGTGAAGTTGCATGACTGGTCCTATACCTAACATATGTTACTGTATGTGCCACTAACAACAGAGAGGGCACTCAAATACTTAGACTGTACTACAAATACATAATCTCTAAAATAAAATTCTTTGTCATTTATAAGTCTAATGTGTGATTGCAAGTTAATTTGATGCCTATAAAAGATTAGACCACAAGACATGGGTAAAAGCATAACTACAGAACACAAAAAATAGTAAAAAAAAAATCAATAAAAAACAATTTTAAAATATTTGTGTGACATGTCTCTAGAGATAATATGTTCATAGTGAAGACTCCCCCTTTCCTCCCTCTAAGGCCCCAAGAATAACACAATAAAGAAAACATAACAAACAGGTTCTTTAAACAAACGCAGCAGTAGCTGGAATTGGTCCAATTCAATCTGTAGAAAAAAATGGCTGACTCCCATTGCATTTTGATTACCTCCATTGCCAATCTTCTTAAGTGATCCTATCCAGATGCTACATTCACTTAGAGAAAATGACAAATAGTGCTGTACTAAGAAAATGAACCCTGTCCTACGCAAGGCACTGATCATTGATTTAAGCTAATGTAATGCAGAGATCGAAGGAAAACAAGAGAATTGAACAGTGATTAAAACCCTATTTATACCAATAATAAATAAATAATAATTACTTATCTTACATTTCCATGATTGTCAATGTTTTTATGATTTACACTTGAATTTAAACATTTTGTTTGATTTATGACATGTTCTTAACCTAATTGCTCTAATATTAAAGAGTGCTGTCTTTCACATATTGAAGATCAGTAGGACTATATCCATTTGTTACATAATGGCGCAATCTCATTTGTAATATGATTGACTCTTCAGAGGGGTTGTATAGAGCTTGTCATTGAAGAAATAAATTATGATGCTGTCAAAACTTTTTTCCTCAGCTAATTTTTATTTTACATGTGTGATTTTTCTATGTAATAACATCCTATGGTAGAACACGGTTTGTGTTGTTTTGCTGCTGCTGAAGAAATAATGACAAAGAATTATTATAAATCTGTCAGTTGGTTGGGTTTATGAACTCCAATGTACAGCAAATCTGATTTACACATAGATATACTAGTCAGAAAACATTATCAATTTATTATAAAACTCCTGCAGCAATGTAGTTGACAAAAAAGTGATACTGTAGTGTCACAGATGTATATAAAGGCAAATGTAGACCTGCAGTTACTTGACTTTATGTACGACAGTGTTTCTCAACCCTGGTGGTGGGTGTTGGGGCAGGAGGCAAATCACTGATCTAGATACTGTCAAATTATTATAATAATTTCTGTCCAAAATATTACAAAACTTTCTAGTCAGATAACAACAAAAGACATCACATAGACTAAACTTCTAGAAAGAAACCAGAGAAAACTTAAGGAAAACTCCTAATAGTGTCCTTGTAACTCATCTACATTTTATTAGAGGTGAGAAAATTGTGTCAGATTGAGAATTCTGATTCTACTTGAAAAGATGATCTTTCATATCATCTCTTTGTCTTGTCATTCAGCCATCATTCCAACCTTGATTTAATACATGGGCCAAATACAGCTGCTTCCTGACATCTTGCATGGTTTAGGTACAAATGAAATGTTTACCTGCTAGAGAAAGATATTTCTCTGTATAAATTAAATCATGATTCTGCCAAAATGTATCACAATATAATATTTTGTGCATATCACTTATTCTAAATAGGTCTAATTATACAAAATTCTCCTTCCTGTAACATGGAGGGGATGTGTGTCAAGGGAGTGGGGTTTGTTCCATATGTTGTTTGTCTATTTGTTTGACTTTTGGATCAAACTGAACCATGTTTACTTTTCTATGTGGGGAAAAAAAACAATAAACAGAAGGTTAATTGTAATTGTACCAAATTCTTAAATCGATGCATACAACAGTAAACATTCAGATCTGAGCCAACCTAACCTAATGTCCATCATTTAACCTCAAATGAATAAGCAACTGATACGCCCTCTGTTGAGTCCACCAGATGACACTGATCAATAGAGCTATAAGATCATTATTCATCCTCCAGGGTTGTGAGTAATCCACATCTTTTAACTGTAACTGGCCCTCAGTCCAACTTACCTCATGCACACTTTGTCATTTCAGTCAGAGTGTCTAAATTAAATCATTACCTTCCAAATATGTTGCAGATATAACCAGAAAACATGCTCAAAGTAGCAGGAAGATGATTCACATCAGATTGGTGTAACTTACAGTCAGTGTTTACAAACATCTTTACTCGACTACACCACAGGTTGGCACACAGAGCTGTAGCCCTCACAAATGGAACACAAATCACATCCGCTGTCTTCTCAGCAGATCAGTGGAACGGGACTCATCATCGGCCATGCTGTCTGCACACTGATGAAATAACACTGTCAAATATACTTATCTCCCTTCGTCTTCCAGTCTTTACCAAATGACAGTCACAGAGCTGATCTAACAGCAGTCTATTCCTGGAGCTCAGAGTGCCTTGTTGCATTACACTGAGTATTCCCAGGGGGAGTCAAAGGCTTTGCAGAAATATACCTATAATGTCACAAGCCCCGGCCAACATGTCCATTATGTCATTATGGTATCGAGAGCCTTGAAGTTGTCCGAGAGAGTTGTGGTTTGAAAAAAAAAATCAATGCGAGCCCCTGGGTGTCTGTGGCAGGAATGGCAGCACTGAGGAAATCTGACACCAATGCAGTCAATAGTCTAGTTTCCACCACAGAGCCAGGACACCCTTTGACAAATAGTACTTTGCCACTTCAATCAAAATGTGCATTTGGATCTTTATGCTAACAGGGTTGTACGTTCTGCCAACAGTGTTTTCAATTATGTGTAATAAATATTTCAAGCTTGGGCCAAAAGCCCACATGTGCTGTAGATACTGAGGAGCCTAATGGCAATCTAGCCTCTGGTTTAGTGCAGGGGTGAGTATGGACTCAAATTCACCCACTTAGATAATGAAATAGCGAAGAATTGGATAATGTAGAGGGCAGTCAAGTGGTAGAGAGACTGCTGCTGACCACAGTCTATCAATGAGGATAGCCAGTTGTTAGGGGTACAGATTGTATTCTCCAGAGAAAAGATAACGGAGAGATGCTAAGGGCTAGTGAAAACACAAACCATGGACTGGGAAGGTGGACATCTCTAAAACAGCCATGATGTGAAGTCACAAATTACCAACACTGAAAAGACTAAGTATTACACTTTCCTCTAGCTGTCCCTGGAAATGATTAATAGGTCACAGAGTGGTAGCACTGTTAGGGCAAGCACACATGGGTAATCTTTTAATCATTAACAGTCAGTGTGCTTTCTTCTGGAATTGTATTTCTTACTTTGTTTATTTAACGCCGATACATGGATGATGTTCATCTATGTATAGGCAAAACAAAATGTAAACAGGCTGGATTACAGGGGAAAAAAATAATTCTAATCTATATGTATACAAACCATGAAATAACCAATCCACCTCTTCTCATGTGAAAGTCATTGGAATTAACAAGTGAGTTTAGGGTAAAAGGGCTCTCCACAAAGACCTACATTAACCAGCCAGTGGGGAAAAAGGAGCCAGCCATGATGGTCCAAAAGCCCAAATGGTCCGTGGAGCAGGAGAACTGAGCTTCTTTGTTTGTTTTAAACTATGCTGTCTGTAAATAATGACAAATATATAAAACCATATGTATTTTTGATAGAAGAGATATTTGGAATGTAAGAATTGTTGTATTTATTACTTTGAGCTATTGACAAAGGCACTGCAGGGGTATTTCAGACTGTAAAAGACAGTGTAAAGCTTAGGCACTGCCTGTTTTAGGGTGAATTTGTAGTTTGTCTTGAGAGATTGCTCTGCTGTAATACAAAATTAGATAAAGACATCTCATTAATCTCATAAATATATGTGCAGCCATGACACGAGGATGTTCTTTCAGTGCAATCAGCACATTTTATGTTTTGTCCACAATTTAATATTATTTATTCC
The DNA here is from genome assembly GCA_029822895.1 of Maxillicosta whitleyi. Classification (NCBI taxonomy): domain Eukaryota; kingdom Metazoa; phylum Chordata; class Actinopteri; order Perciformes; family Neosebastidae; genus Maxillicosta; species Maxillicosta whitleyi. The sequence goes on from JAPSES010000104.1 coordinate 12,070,502, forward strand.
AACACTCATGAACTCTCACTTTACTCAGGTGGACAAAGCCTCTCAGCTGCACATGGACAGGCATGTTTCACTGATTTGAAGTAAAGGGTAAAGGTCATAACACTCCTCAGCAGATCACAAATTGTTGGACAGGTAGGCCACGAGCCTGTGCTTATGCAAAGTTATGTGTAAATATAGATTATATGTCATGTCCTTGTAACTCTTAGGTAACTGACAGTAGCATGAAGCTCTGAAAGCGGCCAGCTGAAACATGGATCTCTACACCACAGTACCACTAGCTTTCTTTACATTCACTCCTCCAGTCATGTGTCATAAAGGAAAATACCAAGAATGACATCAGCTAATACAAATGTGATCACATGACATGGAAAGCACCATTTCCTACATGAGTCTCTGCATGTTTCAGCTTCTTGGTAGTCCAATAACTCACTGGTTCATTCAAACAGCTCTTCTCTTGAACACTAATCAGAGGAACTGTACAAGGCACTGTAGTGTATGTGTGAGCTCATTAGCCACACCACCCATAGTGTTAAGTGGTGTCATATGTTCCTTTGAGGGCGTCACCATGGCTCCACCTCTAGCCCCTGGGAGATGCTTGCCTGAATATGTGTCAGTGTGTTTGTTAGCGTGTGTCCTCCCATTTGGCCGATGCTGGAGGCAGTGTTATCACGCAACTAGGCCAGGACAGTGGCTGGACTATGGTCATGCAGGTCTGGACACATTCAAACAAGGTGAAAGTTCTCAGGAGGCAATTGGCTATCAGTGCCACAAGCTCATAAACCCCATATATAACCCCACTACTTTGGAGCATGGGGGGAAAATATCGCATTTCATTTTCTGCTCACTCACACCGAGTACGACTGCTACACTGTGGCAGTAAAACGCAAGATGAAAAGCACACGTAGGAGTCATTTTCAGTTTGTACATATGCTATTGTTTACAACTCTGAACATAAGGGAAGCCTTTGTTTTAGGTAATCAACAGAGTGTAATAAGGAAAAGAAGAGATAAGCTTCGGGTACTGCTGATTGTGGAGGAACAGTTTTTGATCATGCCATTGATTTATCTTATTTTTTGCTGTATTTCACAAATCTGTATCTAATGCTTTTGTGGACATCAGGAAAAACTAGGAAAACCTGAGTTTAGTAGGGTTAGTACGCTAGTGATGTTCAGAGGTTTTTAATACCAGTGCCACTACAGATACCTTTGGCAGTGATGCAAGTTTATAAACAATGTGGCTCCTTCCCATAAATAGTCAAGAATACTTCTGGATAAGGTGGCTTTTGCTTTGCTCAAAAAGAGTTGATTTGAATAATTAAACGGTTTTCAAATAAATTGTAGCTCAGCAAATATTTACCTCCTTGCCTAGTCTCACATGTCAACACCATCCACTATCTGTCTGGCTTGGGGTAAAAAAAAATGTCTAGTTGGCTGGTTCATAAAACAAATGATATTCTTGAGCACAACATGCTGTGACTGTTGATTTCCAAGAGTGTTGAGAAGAAAACAGTTTTGGTGGTATCAGCAACACAAAAAGATGAGTATCTTTGTCAATCTAGCCATTTTGAGAAAACATTACAGCCAAGGGTTTGTTTTTCTTTCACATATTGAAGGGGCCTCTCAAGAGGAGAATGCTAATCTTGCTATTGCCAACAGAAAACATCCTGCCAGTCAGACAGACCACTCACTAGCTTTTCAGCTGCGTGATCCCCAACATCATTCCACATGAACAATGTTCTACAGAGACACTGCTGGTGAAAATTAGACCTTAGGCTGCCTTTCCGAAAACTTTTGGTCAGGACACAAATAGGTCACACAACTGTTTTTATTTGGTTGCCAATTGTCAGAGTAACAAGAAAATAATGCAAGTAAAAAGAAAATAAAATTGTCTAATTAAAAGAGAAGAATGTTCTCTAGAAGAGCTTCTAAATATTCACCACACTAAAGCCATGTGAGATGTTGACAAGAGATATGAGATGTGACAACACAAATAACCTAAAAAGTCTAAGATGACAGAATGACAGAAGATGCCCCAAGATTTAATAGAAAAAAAAAACAAGATGCACATAACAACAAGATGTAAAGATGACAAATGGGCCTATGCAAAACCAAAATATGTAAAAACACAAACAAGTACAAAGCTAAAATAAATAAATGCAAGTATTTGGAAAATGTATATGTCATATGGGGAAAATGATGTAAAACATGACAATTCATGACCTATTTTTGCCAACTTTGTTCCCAAGGAAAACTAAAATAAATATTTTTAAATCTGAAAGCGTTTATGGAACCGTTGTCCTTTGGTAATGAAACTGTGGTATCACACACACAACATTTTATGTTGCTAAATATTATCCAAGCACCTCAACAGGTGGCATCAAAGTGTCAAAGTCTCGTACTCAGCCCTACAACTGAGAATATGAAATTAATTTAACTTCAATTAAGAACAAACTGAACTATTACCAAGAACACCTGCTGCTACAGTTGCAAAATAGCAGCCACTTATTGGGTTTTATTTAGAGCAAATACTCATTTGAGTACCCTTAGCTAGAAAAACCCATGAGCTGACTGTAAACATGATCAGTCTTCTACAAATTCTACTGGATTCAGTGCACTATGTGGGAGCTTAAGGAATAGCTGTGTAACGTGAACACACAAAGATATCAAATGGGCTTGTTTCATAAGCAAACAAACAAACAGTTGCACTTACTGTGTATTTCTGGCATTTTTTCTCACTTCTGAGCCAGGGGAATGGCCGAGATACTACAGAATCTGTCTCCACAATGATAATGCCTGTTGTTCGTGCTGCTTAGTGTGTATGAGAACAGCGAGCCTTGCCAAGTTGTAGTTAAAGTCCCTCCAGCTCCTACTTTTTATACATTTAGCAGACACTGCAACAAGGACATATCAATGGCAGACTGTATACATTACAACTATGACAACTACAACTACAACTAATGGCCAAATGCTCTAAGTAAAGGTCCAGTGTGTCTTTGGTAGTCATTTCAGATTCAGGGACACTGTGCAGCGAGGTGAACTATGTGTGAAACATGCAAGTTTTTCCTCATGCAAATTGTTTGAAAATATAAACTTACACTCTTCATGACCAAGCAAATCAACTATAATGTATATGTATAATCTAAATAATCCCCTGCTACCATAACTTTACCATAATCTTTTACCAAATCAGACATCGTTAACAGGTGACCAAATAAAGTGGACCAGGCAAAATGATGAATGTCTATATATTCATAATATTTTTGGAAATATTTAATAAAATTCAAGTATAAACATCAACAATATATACCATAGGTCTGATTATTTTTATATGTTTTAACAAAAAATGTTATTATTGCTTTAAATCATCTCACATCTAAGTATCAAAACAGCATTGAACCCAGTGCTGATCACTGCCTTTTTTGGTGTTTTAGTTCCTTTAGAGTATGACAACAGAGATGTGGGTACTAGACAGTATTACTCAATAACATCCTTTCTTTAACCAGTCACTTGAGGCCCTCCTTTGTACTCTTTCTTTACGAAACTTTATAACATCTCCCATATGTTGTCATCCAATAATAAATATGCATTTTTCAGTAACTCCATCATCCGTGTTTGTGTGTCTGAAAGCTATTGTGGAAAATATTCTGAAACTTTCCAATGCCCATTGAGGAAGAAAGTAACCTACAGACTGCCACATCATTTTTTTCTTTTTACTATCCAGTTTTAAGCACATATTCCCTGCCAAATAAATGCAATATGTTAAAAATACATTTATGCACGGGCACATGAACCTTATGATCATTTAAAGACAACTTCACACATTGAATTACTCATATGTTTACAGAACAGAGTGAGATCAAAATTATGAAACCAAGTGTGATAAAAGACCAATGAGTAATAAGGGCAACTGTGAATATTCTATTATTAAAAACAGAAGGGTGTTGTTGTACAGCATTAAACACCAAAGCCCCACAGTCCAGTAATTCTTGAAATGTTGTAAAACATGACTCAAAAAATAGTAATAATAAAAAAATTTAAATCTATGCTCTGTCCCTTATTTAAGGACCTGCTGTTACAAACATCTCTCTTTGGCCTAGCCTTTCATGAAGTTTCATGAAACAAAGTGCTGCAGTTTTGGCATAATTCTGCTGACAGACAAAAAAAGCAATCCAAGAGACACAGCTGATTGAATTACATCCTTCGCGCTGGTTAAATTCAACAAAGTAGGCAAACTGTGGTCTAAAACCATTCTCACACATATGTAATGTCTCACATACAATCCATGTGTGTGGACAAGGAAGTGCAAATGAGGGTGTGGGACTCAACTGTGTTAGGGTCTGCAAGGACACACTTATATAAGACACATCAGGCTAAAACAGCTCATTCATTTTCAATTATGTCTATAATTTTAATAAACTATTTGTCAGGAAGCTACTGGTATTCAGTAAACCAAAGGTGCTCAAGGAAAGGGCATGAACCACTGGAAAAAGACAAAAATCCAGGCACTCACTTGGTTAGAACATTTTTATTTTATGCCTGTTGATGGGGGCTAGAGTTAAAAACGCCAACGCTTGTCAGCAGGCGCATTGTTCAGGGTGTTGCCAAAGAAAGAAGACACTAATTTATACTCACAGAAGACTGCAGGTGTGGTAAGTTTATGATTTTTCTAATAGCTGAGTCAAGGGCTCTTAAGGCGATGACACCAACTCGATTTCTGGTGGTCAGACATCGTCGGGCTGCCTGGCGAGGTTGATAACCATTGTTAATGTCGTCGCTAGGGGTGGGTATTGCCTACAACCTTGCGATACAATACATATCCTGATACAGGGGTCACGATATGATATGTATCACGATATATGTGCATTCCGGTAAATGGTATTCAACACGATATGCATCCTGATATTTTAGGCCTATATTTTTTTGTACAGTTTTTACTGTAATGATTGTGTTGGAGATACGGGAACCAACTGATCAGTCAGGCTACATTTTCTGGCAATGATCAACCATCAGGTTGGTGTGTCTTTGCCCTTATTTATGATAAATAATAACAATACACTGTCAAACTCCTTCCCTTATTTACAATAAATAATAACAATACACTGTCAAACTCCTTGCTTCATCATGCACACATTTAACAAGAACACAAAGTAACAGTTGGAAGTATGTGTGGCCTATGCTGTTAAAGGATGGGATATCAAATCGGACTGAGTGTGAAAGGGCTCTGCAGAATTTGGGCAGGCAGCCAGCGAATGTGCTTTCATCTTCAGAAAAAACAACTGGCAGAAAGCCTCAAGGATGCAGAAGAGTACTCTGATCCAACAAAGCCTTCTTAAGCTAATCAAAACCACTGATTGTACGTAAAAACAGTAAGGAGGGTTTTCTTAAAAAAATGCAGTCTGGTTTGATCCGTCAGTTCTGTTGATGAGCGTGTAGAGCACAATCTGGGCATGACTGAGCAGAGCGTACTCATGCCAGCAGCAGGAGCTTAAACAGTTGAACGCTACTAAAGGCGTAGGAGAGTGTGATAGTTTCAGTGGTGTCTGTGGAAGTTTTTGTGCTCTAAACAGTCAACAATCAAATCTGCCCACTCATTCTTCAGTTTCAAGCACAATATTTCTCCACAATTAAGACATTAAACAGAACTTCAGCTCTTAAAACATCTTCTTACCCTCCTTTGCCTGATAAGGGTATTTCAGTGCATGTACACAAATCAATAGATCCATTTCAAAGCTGTTTGAAGACATGAATAATGGACTTTGTTGAGAAGCTGAACCATTCTAGAGACTTTTGACACCGCTTCCAAGAATATGCACGTCTGAACATGCATAACAGGGAACTACTATAGGAATACCTCAGCAACAGCCTTGTTCCCAGTCCACCAACGTTCCTGACAGTTCCAAAGATGTGACCCAAATAGCCAATTTTCGTATGCTGTATGCACATATCAAGGTACTGGAATACAAAGCCTGCTTTTGTTTTTCCTCTATCACTGATGCAACAAGTGAGCGTGTATCCCCCCATAAAAAGCAGCAAAGTCCAGTAAGTCTACTACACCAATGGACTGGTTATTAAAACAGAAGAATCCCACTCTATAACAAACTGAATACAGTGCTTGAATAGAGTGCTGCACAGATAATGACCAAACTTGTGAATCAACATCAAATCATAAAACATAGAAAATAATGAGCAGTAAATGGTCTCTAAAAACGTATCACTACACTACTGGGACTTTCATAGAAAACCCTTTCCGGTGCGCCCTAATATTTTAAGATAATGTCTTATTGGCGTGGGAGAGCGCGCGGGGGGGGGGGGTCCAGCGGCCTGGCCAGTACTGAAGGTTGCTGTTATTCTAAAAGGAAATAAAGCGCAACGATTTATGGGCGTGTTTTGGGACTGGAATGGATAACAGATAAGATCATGGAAGAAAGCCCCTAAAGGGAAAACATGAGAAGAATTTAAAAGCACTGATATTATTTGAACATTTTTTTCCAGTTCTGTTATTGTCTGATAGAAATCCAAAAAAGACGAGGGAGTATGCTTTTGATGGAAATGCAACAATCACAGGGCACACGACCTCTAGTTAAGAAGGCCAATGAAATTCAACCTTATTTCCTTACAGTCAAACAATACAAAGATTGTGATAAGCAGTGTTTGACAGTTTCCCTTGACTCAGCAGGCTAACTCAGTGACAGCTGTGCAGATGATTCCAACTTGCCAGCTCAAGCATGCAGATGCAGCTGTTCACTGTCCAAATTTAAAAAAAAACAGGCCTACTATGGGTATAAAGTGTATTTCCTCCTTTTTGGTTTGCATTCCTTGCTACACAAAGTCAGCATGATGCACAAATACGGGCTGTGCAATACTTCCCCATTAGTCACTATTCCTTTGTATGCAGAGACATGCACATAGAACAGATACAACCATACAAGGGGATGCAACCTTTGTCACTTTCTGTAAAATAAAATATGCATGGAATCTATCTGGAGCGATATTGGAATAGGTCTGGAGCAGAACTGTGGGGTCATGACAATACGCATGCATTTGTATTAGGTTCTAATAATTGTTTTGTTGTGTTGCAAATCACATATTTTTTCAGCAGTCAGCACATGTGCCAAGGAATGCAAACTTCACATAAAGGAGGAGCTACTTCTTTCACATGGGAAAGATTTTTGGGTAGGATACATCTGACATGAATCAGAAAAACAGATTTTGCAGATTATGTCATAGACCAGATTCCACAGCACACTCTAACTTCACAGTTCTTTTACCACCACTGGAAGAATCATGTGAAACAGAGAGAGAGAATTCACATTTTAGGCCTATATCTGTTTTATCTACAAGTGTTCTCAATGTGCATTTATACTTTATACATTATTAGAAATTTTCCACAAAGGGTCTAAATAAATTTAATAAAATTAATCAGATATTAAAAGTATGGTCATGTCTGACAGAACCCGATCAGTGTTCGTTATTTGTGCACGCACCTGTGTGGAAATCTGCCTCACAGACAACATTTCCTAAAGAATACTATTAACAACCCAGTAGATTAAAAACTGGGCAGCTCTGAAAGTGGCAGAGGTAACTTAAGGACAGTGACACAGAAGTAAACTTGCACTTTTTAACCCTCAAAAACAGAAACGGATCTGAAATGTTACATAATCCTTGAACTGTTCATTGTCATCAGATGTGACCTAGTTGGATGTTCAGAAGCTCTGTAGTGAAGATGGAAACACTATCATCATGTACAACACTGACTCACCAATAAAACCCATGCAGACTGACACATGACCGTGGTTGCAGATGCTTCATTTATGTTCATTTAATGATGCTGCAAAAGTCATTATTTCTTCAAGATTCTCTGTTAACCTTTGAATTTACTCTGAGACATGATGATGATGATCTACATCGTCAGTAAATTATAAAGAGTATTGCCTATAAAAAAAAAATTACCAGATTTTCACTGAAAAAAAAAATGCATTTTGCATTATTAAAATTAACGCTAATAAATCACTTAGTAAAGGATGAATGTAGAGAAGTGTTAGTTTTGAAATTACTAGCCTACAGAATGAGTTCAATGTAGTTTTGAGTCACTAAAGCATATCATAATTTTTAAATTAAAAAAATTGTAGTTCTTCATGAATGTTCAGGTTATTCACACTGCACTTTTTTGCACTAAAACAAAGACACAAAAATTGGAGTTGTCATCATTATATGTTATGCTATTATGTTATTGGCCTGACCTGCTTCAAAGCAATATGCGACTCCTGAACTAAAATGACTTTGACATCTCTGATACATGACCAGTGACTCATTTCTGTCATGCTTCAGATGTGTGATTATTCTGTGCTACAACCACAGATACTGTATATTTCAGACATGCAACCCAGGGGCAAAACTAGACTGCGATCAAATTAATGAGGTGTAAATTATACGCAGAATATTTAGTAGTAACAGTTAAGGATCAGGGACTCATAAAACCTGTTCAAGCTCAAGATGATTGAACCAGCAAACAACAGCTGAAATTTTTTTTTTCTCTTTTAGTGTGAATAAAGTAAAATTGCATAATGAAGACATTTACATTTCTAAATGATCCATTCATAAAAATTGTGAATAATATTAACAATGAACAACCTGAAAATTATGAAGAAACATAAGTGCAATTTTAACAAAATTATGCCTGTTACTAGTAGTTTTGTGAGTAGATACGCTGATATGTGAGCTGTAATGCGCATGTGTCAGGCATAAAATTGTTAAAATTGCACTTTTACTTTTTCGTATTAAAACACAGAACATTTGTGGAGTTATTATTTATAGGTTATTATTCTATTAGTTTACCAGTCCGACCTGTTTGATGTTATATCGGTTTGAATGTATGTGACCCTTGAACTAAAAGGAGTTTGACACCCCTGGTAAATGAAGTGATTCCTCATTAGATTCCGCTCTGAACACCTCTTTCAGTCTTGGAGGGTGTGACGCCACATGAATTTGACGATAAGAGGTGTTTAGAAATACTTGAAATGAATAAGAGGGTGAAACTGGAGCTGAATTCTACTGTTGGTGTGTTTTAGTCCGGGCGGGTAGTGCAACAAAGGGCTTGCTGAGACATGCGTTCGGCGGTTTGACCAGTTAGTAAGCTAGCAATGTCATTAGTTGTTTGTTTTTTTTATCCTTTTTTTTTTTTTTTAACTCTCCCAGTGATAAACACATCTTTATTAGACTATTTAAAGAGGCAGATTTGAGACACTTTCCATCCTTTTTTTTTTCATTTCTTAAAACCTCGATATCAACCGTTTACTCCAACACTGGAAGTTAACGCTAACTTTTAACGTCTTTAACAACACAAAAGTGAATGTTACTTCCCCCCAAAACCCGGTTCACTTACCTCAAAGAAGAAACGGTTGGTTTATTATTCATTAGCAGGTGGTTTTTGTCCAAAATACCTCGGTTCTGTGGGTACTGTCCGCCTGTGTGACACTACTTCCCTCTTTCTCTCTTCCAACATCCTTGACTGCGACTCACGGAGGAATAGGGGGCGGAGTTACGGCTTATCTCCGCGGCAGAAGAGACGCGCTGGGCCGTGTCCAGACCCTCCAAAACACCGGCCTCTGCCGCAGCCCACTGCCCTACACGAAATCCGCACCGTGGACCTTCACTCCAACTAACATTACTCACTATTAATTAATACTCAATGTACAGAAATTACTCAATATTTCCACCCTACACTCCTCTATATTTGGATGCGCGTGCTACTCTACTACACGTGCACTATAATTACTTTTCTAAAACATGATAATTTTTTTAATGTAGTAAACTAACCAAATGTTAACTAAGGTACAACCATTATTAGCTTTGACTTTATTTAAGATGAGGATATAATTGCAAGACGAATCAATATTACTGACATGATATGGACGATTCATTTACATCTCCACTTCGGGCAATATTACATTTACAGTACAATAAACTCTGCACCTTGTTTTCTAACTTGCACCTTGCGTATTTCATACTCCAGATCAGGGATGTCAAAACCTATCTATTTTTATGCATCGTGGGGTATGGGGTTTAAAATAGCATGTGCTTTTTGGGGCAATATCTGCTCATTTATGTCTTTGTTTGGTCAAAATAAATCATACTAATAAACTGCAAGGTTTATAGGAAAATGCATGTTAGTTAAAAATCCTAAAATGGTGCTTCCAAACTTTGTAAATAGAGTAATTTACATAATTGTGTATATAACTATTTTCATATGCACAAATTCTCATATACTAACTAAAATTATATTAAAAAAGGAATTGGAACATCAGATGTGGTCAAGGGCATAAAGAGCAAGCATTTTACTGTTGACAGCTTGACAAACTACTTTAAAAGGGTAAAACTGGAAGATGTGAATAATAATAAAGGATTGGAATTATATAATGTTTTTCTAGGCACTGGCTCCAGTTAGATATGGGCGGTGGCCAACTACATCCGTGGCCTCAGCTAAACTCGAGCAAACCAATGGAAATATCCATCATTAAACATTCATGCACAGACCCCTGTGAGCAACACTTGAGGGAAAGTGGGTGAAGTGTCTTGCCCAAAGGTACAACAGCAGAGAATGACTGTGATGGAGATTTGAACCACCAACCCTCTGGTTATTGAATGACCCACCCCAAGAGACAGATGTTTTCCCACACTGTTACATTTCAGTCAAACCAAATTAAATCAGGTTAGTATTAGTTAGTACAAATATTATGGCATTAAAACTGATTAAATCTAAAATACTACATTCCCAATAATGCATTCTGCTAACTTTAAGTTAACTTTATACCTGATAAACCAATATCTGAAAAATCAAGCCAATCTGATATGATCTTCACATAAAGGGTATTTTCTCATAATCCAGAAAAATGCATTAAATGCATCTTCTTCCTGCACTTTTACATTTTAAAGTTGCTAAAATAAAATGTTTTACATGTACTCTACTTGAGCTTTTGACTCAAGCCAACGTAATCCTTTCCTCTTGTACTTACTTGTATGTATGAATGTATGTATGCATGCATGTATGATCTATTGAGACAAAAAAACAAAAAACAAAACATGGTTTGGAATTTTATTAATAGAAATTAAATGTTCATTTAGAAACTATTAAAATCAACTGGAAACATTCACAAAAACACACAAGTGCATGAATTAATAAAACCTGAAAATCATACATTTACAGCAGAAATGAAAAAGTTAAACATCAAATGCTTGTGGATAAAGAAATGAAATGTAAAGAGCCTTATATAAAGACATATTCAGCTAAAACTATGAAATGATTAAGTGACTCTCACAGGCACATATTTACTGTCCCCAAATAACCATTAAAGTTCATAGAGACTGAAGGTACTAATTCTCCATACACATCACAATCAAGTCAAATAAAGTCTTACTTTACCATTCCAGGTACCAGTGACAAAATACTTACAAACCTCTCCATTTTTATTTTCAGGATTGCTCAGTTTGAAATACAATTGAGTGTAGAATTATATAGCAGCAATTATAAGAAGTGGAGTACATGCACATCAGTCTGGTACAATGATTCTTCATTCAAGTTTCCCTCTTAAAAACAGTAATAACAAAAAAGGTGGGGATCATTGCTTTGAAAGTCACACAGATTGTATGATTCAAGACAGGTCTTAATTTTTAAGAACTGCTTTATTTGAAAGTTTGCTTAAAATGTTTATGAATGATTAAGAGAGAATTAATCTGTGGTTTAGTCAAGGTGTGACTCCACTTCCTAAAACATCAACCCTACATAGCAGGGAAGAGGATAATTATACCCATAGATGGCCTCATCAGAAACTTGTACAACTTTTTTTTTTTTTTACATGATTGATGTACGTCATCGTATGCCACCTGCACAAAGTCTACAGTAAAATGTGACCATTTGTTACAATGATTCTTTAAGTATTCTACAGTGCTAATATATGATGCAAACCCTGAACCTGATCATCCATTTAGAGCTTAGTATCTAGAAATGCTTGTGTCAGTTTCTGCAAGCTTCCAAAAGGCCCCAAATCACCAGATCATCTCCTGATGTGCCTCTCAGTTCTCCTTTGAGGTTCACTTCTATTAATGGAATGTGGATTAAAGCATATACAGTAGGTGTGAGAACTGGGTTGGACTACATTAATGGAACTGAAATTCACTTTTGTATCTGAGGTACAGCTTTGGTTTGTTTCCACTTAAACATGTATTGGATGAAATGTTTCGACCAAGACCATAAAACTGTTTATATATAAAATATATATATATATATATATATATATATATACAAATACCGACTTACAGTAACTTTTGTAAGCAAAAGGGACTGATTACTTAATCAATTGACAGTGGATAATTTGCTGTGATGCCATTGTACTTTGTGTTAGAGGCCAGTGCTACAACCCTCTACAACATACTTGAAGCACTGTAAAAAAAAAAAAAAAAAAAAATTGTTCTAGGAAAAGGTAAAGAACATGAAATATTGCCAGTGTTTCACAGAAAATAATTTTGAGCTGTGCTGGGAATTTTTATATTATTATTATTTTATTAAGTTGCTGCCTGAAGCACCTGATAAAGATTATGATGATGATGATTCAGTATCTTAAAAAGAGGTCTCAGATTGTTCTACCAAAGAAGTTTTTTTAAGAATCTTGACTATAATTATTCCATTTCTATGGGACAACAAAGCTCACGGAATTAAGATTCTTCTTTCAAAGAAGAAATCAGAGGGATGTATGGGTTTGTGGTGTATGGCCAAATTTCTCCCTTTATTAGCATGCGTGTGCACTATTGTAATGTGGCTAGACAATACTTTTACACACCCTCACTGGATCAAGATGGAAAGGAAAGATTGCATCCCTTATAAGATTATTGCTCTAATTTTATCACTGATAAAACTGGACAAGTCAACATATAATAATAATTGTATTATTCACAGCGTCATATGCTTCTGGAACCAAATTACATCTCAGATTGAAATTGAACAAATTTCTATATTCCAGCCAATGTACGGAATCCCTCCTTTGACCCCTCCACTTCGGAATGTCTTTCTAAACACAATGGATAGAACTTTGGTTCTGGATTGTCGAAGATCTGTTAATACATAAGAGTTTCACTTCCTTCAATCAACTTCAGGCTAAATACTGTTTCCGTACAAACAACTATTTCACAAACCTACAAATTAGGAATTAAGTTAGAGGCCACGTTCATAACCTAGAGAGAATGAAACAATTTAAGTTTGATGAGCTCTTTCAGATGGAAGGCAAGGAGGGTGATTTATCTCCACTCATTTGCATACTTCTGTTTAGTTCACTGTGTTTCATTTTCAAAATGAAGACTACTTCTCCTTTCGGCTTTTCCCTTCAGGGGTTGCCGGGGTGAATCAGTTGCCTCCATCTAACCCTGTCTTCTACATCCTCTTCTCACAAATTATAATAATGGGTGTTTTCTGATTAATTCTTCAATACAAAGACTGAAGTTGTATCTCTTAAATCACATGTTTTCCATGACGATGGAAACAAACCAAAACTGAGATTTCTGTTAGTCTGTTGCCAACATAAAGCACCCTAACATTATGTAACATTCATAATAACATTCTGTTCTTGTTAGAGAAAAGAGAGCCATCAGGCAGATAGAGGGTGAAGAAAAGATGAAGCATTGTTAAAAAAAATTCCTTTCAGTGGAAATTCACTGTACACGATCTAAAATTAATCTAAAATCTGGAATAGACAAATCATTTTGAGCCTAAGGAACTGATCTTTGCTAGTTTTGCTTTATTCCTGCCATCCTGGGGTTGTTTAAGGCTGTCTTCACACTCTTCGCAGCTTTTTCATGAGTCACATTTGTAACGCACACTGCAAATGTTACAGTATGTACATTACATGATTATAATGGAAAGAGCGCTCATGTTTTCAACGTCACAAAGACATGAGGATGGAAAAATCTACATTCCTTAAATCTGGTAAACTGTAGTTGTAGAAAAGTGAAGACACATCACTGGGTTTAAACTACTTAAGGTTGTGCGTATCCATGGTGATCTGACAGGTCACAACCAGGAAGAAAAGTGCAGCTCACAGTTTGGACCGCAGGGGCTTCAGGTACTTGTGGAAGGATTCATGAACCTGAAAAGAAAAAAAAACATAGAAGAACCGGTTAATGAATTTGTCCATTTGTCAAATTTTGACTTTCACTTAACACTTCTCAACAGAGATGTTTTAGAACACAAATTCATTCATCTAGAGACACCTTTACTGAACAACGCTTTAGCTACACACTGTTATTTATTATCATTATGTTTCTTCTATCATTGTTTTCTGGTAGTGCTTTAGCTTTAACAAACAATGCACAGTACCATCCTTGAAAGTAGGGTTGGGTATTGAAAGGGTTTCATTCAATACCAGTGCCAAATCAATACTTTCAAAACGGTACTGGTTCCTAAACGGTGTGTGTGTGGGGGGGTTGCAGCGCGGTGTTCCACAGATAGCGTACCGATAGCATAGGTTTGTGTTTTCAGGCATCGATTACATGATGAAGCCTCTGCACCCTTCCGTGTCAAGTGTAACCACACTTTTGAATGCTTAGCCTTTGACATCTTCACCAAGTGCGTGACTACTCGACTGTTGCCAGAGGGATTTTGCGGTTACCTGTTGCGTGTGCACACTGACGTAACAGTCAACAAAGGTCGCAATTGAACAGCCGCATATTTTGAGGCACCGAAATGCAAGTTTAATTTTGGTGTGGTTACTACCATTAATGTTCACCCCGGTTCCATACTTGTACCGAGTTTCGGTACCCAACCCTACTTGCATCTGCTGTTTTTGAGACTGTACATATATGACAAGTAGTTTTAATGATGGTGAATGATATTTTTATCTCAGATCAAAAAAAAAAAAAGTTTAAAACTGGGGAAAACTATTTTAGCCACCTCTTCCAGTCGTATGTACTTCTGTTTTTATGTTAATTTCTACTTCACTAACCTCTGATGCGTTCAGGGGTGACCTGCGAGCCCACTCAAACATATTCTCATAGACGTTCCCGTCATACCGTCCCAGCACTGATTTCAGCTTTTGGTCGTGGATATCAAAGGCATCCACCAGAGCGACAGCGTTGGGTCTCAGCTGAGAAAGCAGCTCTTTAATACGTAAAGAGATCTGCAGTATCTGGGGCACATTCAGTAGTCCAGCCTGAAATACAGATACAGTTGTTGAATGAAACAGGTAGCATTCTACAACACTGTGAGCAAGGGGGAAAAAAATTAAGAAATAAAATCCAATTTGCCAGTGTCTGTTTTTTGCTGCACAAATAATGCAAACAGATCCAGTGAATAAACATTATATTTTCAGTTGAGGCTGTTTTTTTCACATGAAAGCTGATAGTGAAACTAGCAAATAGATGGATGAGCTGTACACAGAATCTGTGAGACAACCATCCTGAAAGTCAACATGCAACTACGTTCATATATGACAGTTTTTCACACCAGCAGGAAGTCTCCAGAGTTCTCAGTGATGCCATGCAGAGCGTAGAGCAGCGCTAGGGTTGATAACACTGAGTGTACGGCCGTGTCCCCGATCTCACCCAGCTTATCAGTGAAGAGCTTCACTACAACATAGTGACAGTGGGCCTGGACGAACGGAAAACACAAGTTAATTACATGAATACAGAAGGTTCATATTAATGAATAATGAAAAACAGAAAGAGGAAAACTAAAAAAACACACATGCAGAATTGAACTTACATCTGAGGCTCTGACTAGGTCAATAGCGCTGTTGTTCCAGGCATCTTCCTGGCTCTTTCTGTTTTGCAATTCTTGCTGGATACTCTTCGCTGCCAGATCTACAAGACTACAGACACATCATTTGCAGTAATAAAGGATGTCATTAGGGCAAATGAATTTGACACATTTAATCCTCCACTATATTTGGGTGATATTTATGTCAATGATTACTCTTCTTCTGCTTTTCTCCAATGCAACGGCTAATTTTATTTGTATAAAATTTAATTTATTATATTAATTTGTATTTTAGGCCTACAAAATAAGTAATTATATAAAAATATGTAATCTAATTTATCATTTCAAGTCCCAAGGTAATTAGAATGAGCTAGGTCTCCTTCACATTCAAAGCAAAGAATCAGGTATATATAAGTCAGGGTGTGATGATAAACTGTATTCTAGTTCCACCTTTCCTAAACTTAAGGCCAAGACCCAAAATGGGTGTCAGTGTTTTTATTTTATCAACTGTCAATGACAAGAAACTGCCATTTTTGGGTCTTCAACTGAAAATGATTTGAAACTACTCTCTTAATTACAATAATAAACATGCATCACTAATATTTTTCCTAAACATGAAATATTCTCAGGATGAGAGACAGCAAAAATGATGTAATAACTATTCATTATGAATTCTGTGAGACAGACCTGGAGAGTTCTTTTCTGATCCTTTTGGAGCATAAATACAAACTCATAAATCAGGCAGATTCATAATAGTGGGTTCAGATAATACTGACTGCCAGGCATGGGCACAACCCTCCGCTCCACAATGCTTTACCCTGTTTGTGCTTACTACATAGCTGACACTGACGACGAAATAGATTTAGATGTGACTAAGGCTGGCAGTATGCAGGAATGTGATCAGGGCAGCATATCATATGAGACTGTGGCAGAAATATGGTCGCCAGCAGACACTCTGGATGACTGATTAGACTATTGAAGATTAATGTTGATACATGAAGCTTTGGCCAACTTAATGTGTCCCCTACCAATGTACTTTATTTTTAAGCAGCACACTCTCCTTTGAATGTCACTTAAGCCTAAAACATCCTATAATATTTTTGCTTTGAGTGATTTATTTCACACCCTGATAGAATAGATATTTAAACCTCTACCCTTATCACTTACAAAGATGAAATTAAAGAAAAGCAAATGGATAAGGTCCCAAAATACCCCAAAGCATATAGTTAGTAATTGCATTGCATCTTTTCTCTTACGTGGCTGCTCTTAGTTTGTAGACCTCCACCAGGCTAGCCAGGTCGTTAATGTCAACTACAGTTGGTCTGGCAGAGGCAGATTGGGCTTGGATCCTCCGGTGCTTGGTTTCATTCAGATACGACACAATGCCGCTCAGCTGCTGACCTGCTTTAGCCTGCCGGTAGCTTTTCACCAAGTACCTAAATGGAAAAATGTGAAGCACAATCACAAGTCAACACTGATACACAACGTAGCCACTGACTTTTTGTGCTGATGTACGATGTTTCTGATTTGTGTTTTGGGAGTGATGTTATACATCCAAAGAAATCTTTTGTGACCAGTGACAGCTAACTGGTTCAGGCCACTGGTAGTTTTAGTAGCATTATTATTCCACTGGTAAAGAGGGGAGCCCATTTCCTTAAAATAAGGCATTCATTTGCTCACATGCAGGCCATTTAACAAACACAAAGCCCAGTGCACGCAGCTCCAGAGGCACACATATCAAACACTCCAACAAGACTCTCTAACTTATACCAAATTTTAGCATAGTTTTACATATTAAACCCATTTATTCATTCACATTAATCACACCCTGGCACTTTGTGTTCTCTTCAGGTTGTAATAGAAAACTGAACATTTTTACTACTGCATTAAAATACATCTGGCAGAGAAACTCTGAAATGCTTCAAACATAAAGGGATAGTTCGGGATTTTTGACATGAATCTGTATTTCATCCCCGTCATCAGTGTAGTACATCCACACTGACTTACCCTCAACAGTGTTCTGTGAACCCAGTTCTGGTCTGGTTTTGGTCGAAACAAAAGCAGTCCGGCAAGTTTTGTGGTGTCATTAAAATCAAACGTTTTTCTTCTAAAAACAGCATGTGTTCAAAAGACTGATTTATTTGCATCATAAACCAATGTCCACGAAAAAGTCGCACCTTGTAATCACTTGGCCCTACTTTCTCTCATTTACTATCAGTGCATTGTCTTGCTGCTGACTGTTGCACACTAGTCAACACACTGATAGTAAATGAAAGAAAGTAGGGCCAAGTGATTACAAGGTGTGACTTTTTCGTGGACATTGGTTTATGATGCAAATAAATCACTCTTTTGAACACATGCTGTTTTGAGAAGAAAAAAGTTTTATTTTAGTGACCCCCACAAACTTACCAGACTACTTTCATTTCGACCAGAACTGGGCTCACAGGACACTGTCGGGGGTAAGTCAGTGTGGATGTACTACACTAATGACAGCGATGCTATACAGATTAATGTCAAAAATCCTGACCTATCCCTTTATGTTTGAAGCGTTTCAAAGTTTCTCTGCCAGATGTATTTTAATGCAGTAGCTAGTTGTAAAAATGTTCAGTTTTATATTACAACCTGAAGAGAACACAAAGTGCCAAGGTATGATTAATGTGAATGGATATATGGGTTAATATGTAAAACTATGCTAAGATAAGTAAGTCAGGTAAGTCAGTGTGGATGTGTGGATGTACTACACTAATGACAGCGATGCTATACAGATTAATGTCAAAAATCCTAACCTATCCCTATAATGAACCTGAAACACCAGCCATTATTGTATTTGTGATACCACATCGAACATCATTCAAGTAAGTCAAATGTCATCTATGTTTGTTTTTGTTGTGGGTTGGTGCTGCCGTGCTTCCTGCATATGTTTTTTTTGTCTCTGTTCTTTAGAATTATGCAATTAAAATGTGAATGAATAATACACTGCTGCTGTATGAGTACCAGCTATGGATATTTATTCACATTTCCATGCAAAAAATAGATAGATACTTTTTTTTTTTAATAATAATGATGCCTGAACTGTTTGATAAGGCCTTTGCCACAACTTAGGAGAACAATAATCAGTCATCAACATGGCCAAACAAATATCAGCCACTGCAGACACTGAACTGACATCACATATACAGTACAGATATCAGTCAAAAAGGTTGTACATCCCCGGTAAAAACAACTGTGAGAAACATCAAGCACAAAGTGAAACAAGAATATTCCCATAGTTGTATGATGACTCAAACACAACAGCAGCAACAACAACAAAACATCTTCAGTGTGTGTTTTTATGTCAGCATTGCGTGAAGTCCAGTTAAGGAGTAATGTTTGTGGTTGCTGCTTGTTTGTGATGACACACCTTGCAGTCTGCAGCATCATGACAGTGTTCTCTCCTTCATATGTGCAGGTAGGTGTGAATTCAACATAAATGTCTGGCAAGCCACTGCTGCGGGAGTAACCATGACCACCACACGACATGCGACAAACTTCAATGGCGGCATTAGCTGTCCAGGTGGTGAAGGCCTTCAGCCCTGCAGAAAGGGCATGAAGCTGCAAAATGGAAAAGCAAACTTAGCAATAGGAAACTTTTGCAAGCCGGTCAGTGAGACTTAAAGGACTAAATTATGTAAGCAATACAAATACATGTTTATGAGTTTCATTTCTTTACTTCTTTTTTTTTGTCATTTTCATTGCACCATTCCAGTAAATTCCAGCAATCAAAGCTCTGTAAACAATCATGCGATGTCTACAATTTTCTAAAAATGAACCTCAATGAAAACCTCAGGCATGTGATCACATGGAAGGCAGATGGTCATAAGCAATCAACCAAAGAAGAGTTACTTGTGCTTTTTTGCCATGAGTGACATAAAATTCCCACAAAAAATGCAATATTACATAGCATGCCAAGACACATGAAACCATTTACAAAAATTCCTTACTGACCCCCCCCCCCCCCCAAGTTAAAACATTAGTATTGTAGTATTGTATGGTTAAACATAACTATAATCTTATTTCTTTGCAGTATACAAAGTATGAACACCCCGTATTTATTATTTTAATGAGGTGCAACCTTCAGCATGTAAAAGGTGTGCATGAAAGTATTTGCTAAATGGGACAAAAGCTGTCACTAGTATCTAGAATAAATAAAAACATTATTTTATTCAAAGACAAAACACCTATAATTATCTAATGCAGTAGTCTGCAATTTTTTCCAGAGCTGTGCCTAACATATGTATACAATAAAATTGGCAAACTGAAGAGCAAAGTGCGATGACCCAAATTAAAAAAAACATTAGTTCAGCTGTGACATACATGTGCAAAATTTGTAACACTACAAAGCCTGTTGTGTTATTAACAACAAAATACTGTACTAATTCATTCACATCTCTGTAAACTCAACAGGTAATACAAAGATATAATAGTTCACAATGCTGATAATTATAAGGATAAATCTAGGTCCAAGTGTCCTTGTGTTGTGTGTTGCATGAAAAAAGTGATTATTACAGATTTTATAAAGTCACCTAACTTGATTAAGCTGGATAGGGTACACAACGCAGCTTGTGAAATCTGGATTCTGTATGAAATGAGTGGTTACACAGATTGAAGAGAAACTCAGAATGGAATAAAGAGTGCTATGTGACTGCCATGTAATTACACAACCAGGAGACTGAAGCCTGTACTGTTTGTGTAACCGTTGTCCTTAATGCTAGATGAGTTTGTAAACTGTGTGTCCTTCATCTTCATTTTCAAGCTGCCATGAATATCAGTAAACAGATTTGACTCAACTGATGTTTAGTTGCATCACATCCAGATATTTAGTATTTGTTTTAAAACACAAAACAAGACTCAGAGACTATTGTGGTACACATAGGATGAGTGATTACATATTAAATCACGAGTCCACCATCATTTCATTTCAGACAGTGCATGTGTTTCCTCAATACCTCTGGCAGTTCACTGAAGTCCCCCTCGTTGATGTCTCCAGTGATGCGGTGGTAGGTCTTGTTCATGTACTGCCCAACAAAAGTGAAGGCGTAGGCTGTAGCCAGCAGAGGAAACAGTTTGTATTGCTGTGTTTGGTAGTCGAGGATCTGAGGCTCTGGCTCTCTGCAGGACAGAAACAAACAACAGTCTGAGCCGAGTGTGAAACTGGACAATGGAGGTGCAAAATCACCATAAACTAATTTGGTTTCTATCTTTTAAAAGTATATTATTGGATTCTATTTTCTAAGACATAAAATTATAAACTAAATCTATCACTTAGTGAAACAATCTGTAAAACTGATTCACAATTTTGTCCCAATTATACAAACAAGTCTTTTGGTACTAATGCAACAAAACCTTTAAGGAAAAAAAAATATGTACATTGCTCATATAGAAAAAATGTGACAATTCATCCTACAATTATTGTTCTTTATGTTTCTATATGTTGAATTAATAGTTGCTTCACTGATTTTAAACTTACATCTGCTCTCTCAAATATTTCATCGCATACATGGTTTACATTTGGTGATCCACTGATGTGCACATATGTTTATTATTTCAAGCTAAATTGGATATGTAAAGTGTCATTAGATAACTTCTGCTATGATTTGGTGCTATATAAATAAAATTTGATTTGATTCAATATAAATATGAATGAATAATCACACATAATTATAAATGAATAATTATGAATGAATAATTGCACTGAAAAATAAGATCTGAATGCCACCGCGTTGTGAGTAAATGTACTTGTTTAAAAGTGAATTCCAATTAATTTGAATAAATATAACAAAAAATAGAATTTGGTGAAGTCAGGATGGCTGAGTGGTCCAAGGTGCTGCGTTCAAGTCACAGTCTCCTCAGGAGGTGTGGATTTGAATCCCACTTCTGGCACAACTACTGTGGGACCAATAATGTCTTGGAACTGTATTTAACCTTCATGAGAATGTAAATATTTTGGCATATGCACAAGCTTCTCAGATGTCACTTCTCATTTCCTTCTGACACGGTGGTTTTATCCATAGATTTAAACAACATGCTATTTGGTACTGGAATGCATTACTTCTGTTATGACTGACCCAGTTCGGATTTCAGACTGATGTCGGACAGCGCTGTAGCGAATGGCGATGGTGGTGGACTTGGCGAGTGCTCGGGCTGACTCCCCTACAATCATAGAGCGGATGAACACCATTGTACCATAGGTCAGCTTAGCACTGGGAGGCTTCACGTAGGTTCCATCTGGCTCCACCTAGTGGACAGAGTCATGTTCTACTTGTAAAAACTTCAGGTGCCAAAAGGTTTACTGTAA
>JAPSES010000104.1:12099813-12126666 GCA_029822895.1 Maxillicosta whitleyi
AAAAATCATTAAATACATTATGTTTTCCTTGCCGCAGCCTAGGTTCATGTCCTACATAGAACCACACCTTTAAGGACTGAAACTACTGAAACACAAGGAAGTTTAAAAACAAATACAATGGTAGTTGACAGTTGATTTGCTTAATTCTAAAATCAATTTTCACTATATGTTTAATATATTAGATTCAACTTTATTGTCATTACTCAGTATAATACAGGTATCAAAATGCAATGACAACGATATGAAACAAGGCAGTGAGTTTTATTTTATGATTTTGCTTTTTCTAAAACACGTACAGTCTGAGTAAAGTTGCATTGTTTCATAGAGCTCATCTAGGATCTGTCTTACTGTAACAAAATAATTTGCATTTGGATGGTTCACACAGGTAGTAGTTAGTTTTATTTAAATGGCATTCTATTGTCCTGTACGGCATTGCATAACTGCAGTGAAAGTGATCATTCCCTCTCACACACTTTTAATCTTGTGCTGAACTTGTACCAAGTGACTTCATTCACTTCACAAAACATTTACATCATTTTACATTCATACAATTCTATTTTAGTTAAAAATTCTAAACTGCTTAAGACTTCTTTAAATGGAGCCTATGTGTGATAAGAGACTCATTTAAGGTTAATAATTAAAATTATTAAACTTCTATTTCCTTACTATACCAAGTTTATAGTTAATGAATGTATTAAAAAAAAACAATCTCAAGAGTAGATTCAAACTTGGCTAAAAACTTGGCATATCATAGTTCAGTGCTCTCTAACAGCAGTTGTTTGGTCATGATTGGACTGCACTGCTTCAGCTGAGCAATCAAACTGACAGTGAATGTACACTTTTTATACAGTATGAGGGTCAGAAGCAGCCCTTTCTCTCATACCTCTTGTAACAAATGATCTCCTCTGGGTCTGCAATGCCATATTCTCTGAGCTTCAGGATCATTTGGGCACTTTTTCGAACAGCTTGGTCATAGCGCTCACTGCGGGACAGGAAGTTTGGGTCTTCCTCCTTAAAGTCTGGGTCGCTAAGTACCATTGACTCTATAACACAAGAAGAGAAATTATATTTAATGTTATTTCATACAAGTGGAAGCACAGTCAAAAATGACAGTGTGAAATTGCTTTGGTTTTCCAAAATGTAAGCTTTGTTTTATGTAAAATTGGAATAAATGCTTTACATTTACGATATTTTAACCAAGTAACTATTTCCTAGTTTGTTGACACTCCTGACTGGTAACAACTACATATTATTCACTATTCATCAGATAATTAAAATAACAAAATAGTTCAATATAGCATGCTAACAGACGGAAGTCCCTCCCAAAATAACCAGAGTAATCTAGGTAATTATTGTGACTAGTTGCAATTGGATGATTTGACTATAGAGGAAGGCACAACAACAGCTTCACTTCCTCAGAAGCCTGAAGAAGGCAAGATTCTGTAGGAACAAAATGGTTATCTTCACACCACGAGGAGCATCTTCATGTGTTGTATTTGTATAAGGCTGTATGCTGTGTAAGGAACCCCTTCACAAAGTGTTTAAGACAGCACTGTGCATCACCACCATCAGCACTGGAGACATCCACCAACCAAAGCAAGTTCTGGTTCCTTTTTCATTGTTCATCCTTGGGTAGAAAAATCAGGCACCTTATACTCAAGGACCATCAGCTTCAGACAGCTGAACTCCAAACCCAACTCAATTACCATGCAATAAACCAGGACCTTTAAAATAACCTACCTTCATTTAATAACTTCAACATATTTTCATTAATCTATTTTCTGGCATTTTACTTGTACTTATAGTGCAAGTTGTATTGTGTATGTTTATCAAGCAAAAACATTAATTACATGTCCCATTAAATGTAGTTAATCAACTCCCATCCGATATGGAAAGGATGCACAATTAGTCACTTAAGTTTGTTCCATCATCAGCTCTGTGAAAAATATTAATTTAATGTTTATTCCAAATAAACCAGTTGATAGTCTGACTTGTCCTTATAAAGGTTTTGTATTGATCTTCTGTTGAACTGACGCACCTAATTATTAATGTCGAATTTACCTCAGTTATATACAAAAAGTGTTTAGTGCATTTAGCTATAACTACCAATACTGACTTTACGAAGAATGTGTAAAATGATGTCAAAGGTGAGTGATAGTTACATTCACAGCAGGTGCTAGCTAGCTAAAGTTAGCCGTGGAAGGCTATGCTAGGTTAGCACATTACTTTAAGACCCTACTTTCTGAACAATTATAACTAATACTTCTATCACAACAACCATTTTTATCTTGACAATATCAACACATAAATAGGTACCCATGTAGAGATTTTAGAGAAAAGTAGGACATATCAAACTTACCAATTTCTCGTCTTCTTTTGGTCTTTTCAGGGCCGCCTTCCAAAATGTTAGTGAGTTTCTCGATGTCAAAAGTGGCATTTTGCCTTTCTTTGAGAATGTCGTGATTCATTACTTTCTATCAAACTGGGAACAATACTTAACGTGACGAAATACGGTGGAAAACGTATCCTCTATACCGTTGTAGCACTTCGACCTGTCGACTCCTCTGACGCTGTAGGTAGGAGGTGAAGGGGGTGGGGCTTCACGAATCATGTGACCGGTACCGGTAGTGAAAGACTTCATGAGCATACACGCCAGAGGTTCATTCATCGTTTCGTTTTTCTGTAGATTTGTGTGTTTTTACCAATTTATGATGCTTCCCGCCGCCGCAGTCTTTCACTTTCCCTGGGAGATAAGCTCTGGAGCCGTGCAAGAAGGGGACTCGGTGAGGACATTTGGCAGGTGGGCTTTTTGTTTTGATCTGAGGTTTTAAGTCTCAGTGGCAACAACTATAACTGTAAGCTGATTAGTTGATTCCCATGATTTAATATATATATTCTGTTTGTAATCTGGACTGGATGGTGAAAAACAACATCGTGTCATTATGTGCTGTCATGTCCACAATTTCTGTTTTGTTTGAATGGGTAAAACCCTAGGTTATCAAGAATTTGCTTCACAAACTTTGTACTGGTCATTACAGTGACAACATCAAGTGGGTAAAAGTTAAAAAAAAAAATGTTAAAAGTACCAAATAAATATGTGAATTTTTGAAGGTGTAGCAGCTTATGACAAGAATAAAAGGAAGTTATCAATAGTTATACTGGTAGTTAGCCACAAAACTGGCTTTTGTGAAAAGTAACTCCAAGTGTCAACAGAAAAATAAGAGAAAATGACCTCAAAATTGATATCGGGCAGCGTACTGAATAAATCTGCACCTTAATTGATCATGAAAATAACTCAATAAGAATGGCCTTATTGTTATTGATGTTTTCATTATGCTTTCTTGGCATCTAAAAACACATTACGCACTATAACAAATGAGACTTGGCCATATAATAGCAGTCACATCCTCCTATAAACTATAATATTTTGATTCTAACAATCTAATCAGTCTTACCTGTATAAACACACAGGATAGCTCCATTTCATTTTTTAACCATCTTTACTTTGTACCATTTTACTACAAATCTTTGTTCTTCCAGACTTGACAGTTATGAACCAGAGGAGTCGAGGGCTACGCTGTCAGCTCAACATGCTTCTAAAGAACATCGTGTGGTTGTTCACACTATGTTCGTGGAGCCCTTTGATGCTGTAATTGGAGCCCAGTACATTGTTCTGGGAGAGATAGAAAACATTGAGGGTAAGGAATCTACCAAATTTTGTTGTGATCCGAAACTATAGTTTATTGTCTTCTTATTTTATTGTCTTTTGTGCTGCTCACTGCATTACGGCTGTCATCTGTTTTAATCTGTATTTTGTCATTGTGCAGGTGTTGGTCCTGTGGTCCGTGCCCGTGTGCTGAACTGTGTTGATGGTGTAAACATTGCACATTTGCAGAAAGCCATTAACGAACAAAGAAGCTTCTTTGAGGAGAGGAAGTGTAAACAGAATGATGCTGCAAATAAAACTTGATCAAGATCTTCACTTATTGAGATCCTCATTGTTGTCAGGGATAAACAGATCTTTAGTTTACTGAAGTGCTTCTGATTAAGGGGACTTTAACCCTGTTAATGTAAATCCAATAAAACATTACAACAGTTATTTACCTCTGGTATCTACCTCTGGTTGCTTTTTGGCCATTAAAGCAACAATGATTATATTTTTATATCTATTAATATGATGGGGTTTTTTTTTTGTTTGTTTGTTTGTTTTTGTTTTTTTTACATATTTTTCTTATTAAGACAGTTTGTATTTTTTATCTTTTGCAAATTAATCTTATTGATGTTACTGTAAATTTAATCTCTGTCCACTCCATAGATCTGTCATGTATAGAAAAAGCACACACTGTGAATAAAAACCCACCCATTTTTACATTCTATGACTATTTGTACATAAATATAAATGTTAAACACACCTTCTGTTTACCTTTCAGCAATGAAATATAATTAAATACTTGTACACTGTACGTCTGTTGGATTTGAGTGTGTCCATTTTATGCAGCTTTACTACACCTCAGAGGTAAATGCTGTACTTTTTTCTTCCATTACATGTGTCTGACACCTGATTATTTTTAATAAACCTTCTTATTCAGTGACTTTCTAACAAATAAAAAAAAAAAAAAAATCTGCTTTTTAAATTGAATAAATTCATTGAAAATCCACTTGGATTAGTTGGAAAATGTGACAATGAAAGCTGAAAACAACTATTTTTCTGAGCTCATGAGCATTTGAATTTCTAGGTTCTGATGATGTTATAGAATTTGACTTATGGCTGCAGATCAAACTTCCCTACAGTTTACGGGAGTAAAATGTATCATACACATAACTGCAGTGACTTTACTGGAAAAGGTCATGTTTAAACACCAACTATTTACTACTTTTGTTTTTCATACTTTTAACTACATTTCATTGATAATACTGTTACATCTGCCCCCAGTCTTTAGTCTTTGCCTTGCCTTTCCTCTTTTATTTTGTAGTTTCCCTCCTGTGTGGTGATTGAGTCTTTACTTCCTGTTCCCTATTGTCTCACCTGTGTAATTGCCTGGTTCCTTAATGTGTCACACCTGTCTCTTGTTGTCTCCCCTCTGCCTCATGTATATAAACCCTGTCTTGCCTTTGTCTCTTGGTGGGTTTGTCTCGTCTGTTATGTGAGTTTTTGTCTGTTCACATCATTTCATGTCTGTTGAGTCCTTGTTTGCGTCTCAGTTTGAGTCTTAGTCCGTTTTGCCTTCCGCTGTGTGTTTTGGATTTTTGACCTTGTCTGGATTTAGATTCTGCCTCTGCCTGAATAAACCTGTATCTTTGACCTCGTGAACTGGATTTTTGGATTTTGGGACATTTGGAGTCTGGACCTCCGTTATGGCCTGCACCAGTTTTTATCTCTGTTTGTTTGTGTTAAATAAACTGTTTTCGATTGAAGTCTGCTGCTTCTTCCCTGACTCTGTATGTGTCTATTGTCTCAGTTTGTCTAATAAAACTAATAATAAGCTAACTAATTAATAAAAGGCAGAATTGTACATTTTATTTCTTTTTTGCGTCCTCTGTGACTCATGATGCATGACCCCTAACCTGAGGTGTTAAAATTATTCTAAAGCTCATGAGCTCAATTACAGATGTATGGACATGTACACTGGGGGGGAGCATTTCCTATTATTTGTCATCTGATATTAGCTTAACACACCCTTTTTCTCCTTACACCTATAGTCTTCTTGACAGGTGTGTGAAGTGCAAAGTAGTGGTAAAATCCACACAGGCTAACGAAGATATGTACTAGACCTCTTCAGTTATGTGTTTTGTTTATAAAGCAATGAACATGAGCCACTCTATCAATATAATTTAAATTTATTGATATTAATTTCTTCATAAAGTATCAAACAGAGATTCAAAGTGTCAAGGATAGCCCATGAGTAATACAGAATCAAATCAATCTTTGTAAATAGCATTGCACCGTGTCCCAGGATCCCTTATAGCACAATAATATCAAAGATAACGTGCATTTTTATATCATCTGTTTTTAAATTAAAGCAAAAAAACATCTGCCCACATTATACATGTTCAGTAAACAAAAGCAACTCAGCAGCAATCATTTTAGCTAGACAGAAAACTTTGCAGTAGAGACTTTTCCTGAGTCAAAATGGACATTTTATGCAGTTTTGTTCATGATCCTTGTACAGTTTGATCCCAAATCAAAAAGTACATCTTTAGCACATCACTCAATAAGCCTGTTAACTCAAGTATTTTGTAAACATATCTAGAATCTTGCGTATCTGCCACTGTATGTTGAGGTGTAGCCAGAATCTTTGGACGAGGCAGCCAGCATTGGTAAGCCTGACGCGGGGTCTGTCTTACAGCGATCCAGAGCTTGCTTGTAGTTAATCTTCTCCTTTGTGAGAGGGTCTGTGATGTCTTTGTTGTAGTATGAATCAGCCTGAAGTTCTCTCATCATTGTGCTGTCAATCATTTTCTTCCCAAGGGCATCAAAGATATTGACTCTGCTGCTGGTGGTTGGACTGACCAGCCCTCCAGTGATGTGCTGCGCCTCCATGTAGCGCATTGCCGTTTCCTTCGGCATCCATCCTTTCTGGACAGCTTCTCCCACAGACAAACACTCTCTGGTGGTGGGCTCTTCAACTCCTACAAAGGCCTTTTGAGCGTTCAGTAGCCTCTGAAGTTGACTGTCCTCAATGAGGCCTCTGTTTGCTGCCTTGTGAACCGTGCATCTCTCTTTGGTGGTGATATCAATGATGCCACCTGTGGCCGCCTGAGCCTCTAGAAGCCTTTGGCTGGTGATAGGATCAATAAGTCTACGCACAGTGGCACTGCGTATTGTGTAGCAGGTGTCAGTATTTGTATCCACAACTCCGGCGATTGGATAGATTTCTGCTTCAGTGGAGGCGGACTTGACTGTTGTGTTGGTCTTTGGGATGATTGAGTGGAACAAAGGGTTGATCTTGTTCTTGTCACCTGCAACCAACAAGGCAAACTCTGAGATGGGCAGTGTGCCTT
The DNA here is from genome assembly GCA_029822895.1 of Maxillicosta whitleyi. Lineage (NCBI taxonomy): Eukaryota > Metazoa > Chordata > Actinopteri > Perciformes > Neosebastidae > Maxillicosta > Maxillicosta whitleyi. The sequence goes on from JAPSES010000104.1 coordinate 12,106,816, forward strand.
TTTTATACCGCTGCAGGTCATACTCTGTCAATCTGCCCTCCCTCAGAGCATCTTTGATCGAGTATTGCTTGCCACTTTTGCGGTCCTGAAGTACAGATACCTCCCCATCAGGTCCCATGGATGTTATTTCCTCCCAGTCACACTCCAGCTCCTGCAGATGAATGTATTGTTGGCGATCAATCAGGCCCTGCAGGTAGGCATCATAAGGAGACATGTCTTTGCCTGTATCTGGATCCAGAATGGTGATCTTAGTTGAAACGTTTGTCTCTTTGGTTCTTGTCTCAGCATGCTCTTCTTTTTGCACGTCCTGCACAAGCTCTCGGATGGTGCTGTCTCTCTGGTGGATCTTGTCTTTTTCTTCCAGAATCTCCCTCTCCAAACGCTGGATGTCTGACTCCATCTTAATGCTTCTCTGCCTGCTCATCTGTGTTTTCTCACTCATTAGCCGGCTCTGCTGCTGGAAGGACAGGCTGATGTCATGTCTCTTAGTCTCAAGTGTCCTGAGCTCCCGGGTTAGGTTGTCCTTTTCTCTTTCTAAGGCATCTCTGTTCAAAGTGAGGGTGGTCTCATCTCTTGAAGTACTAGACTTGGTGCTGAACAGGATGTTTATTTTTTCATTGAGACGTCTGATTTCATCCTCCAGGTCCTGCCTGGTAAACTTGTGCTGAGACACCTGTTCCCTCAGGCGGTCCCTCTCAGCCTCAACAGCCTGGTCTTTTTCAACACGAACAACCTCTTTGTACACTGTCTTCTCACCAGACTTTTCTTTCTGTAGGATCTCAAGCTTTACAGTAATGTTACGGATATCTCTTTGAAGACGCAGAACATCACTGGTTTCCCTGTCCATATTCGACCGCAAACCATTTGTCATTCTCTCTAGCACTGGGTCTCTTTCAACCTTCAGTACCTCCTCAACGATGATACTTTCTTCAACGGGAGGTGGAGCATTTTCCAGCTGTGTGATGCGTAGTCTAATCTCTCTGACTTCAGACTCTGCTTGAATTCTCTTTTGACGCTCATCGCTCTCTCTGAGGATTCTCTCCTTTTCTTCCAACATAGTTCTTAGCTGCTGCAGTTCTAGTTCTAGCTGACGCCGGGTCTGTTTTTCTTCATCAAGACTCCTGCTGAGCCGATCATGGTCAACTAACTGCCTGGGATCTTTTTGCAAACGTACAACCTCCTGCACAACTATTTTCTCCTCGGGTTTCTGCCTCTCCAAGATGATGTATTTGTTTTTCAGGTCAAACACCATCTCTTCAATGTTGCGCCGCAGTTGTGCCTCATCCCGCACATCCCTTCTTAAGCGGTCAGCTTCTTTCTCCAACAGTGGATCAGGTTCATACTTGATGACTTCTCTTGTGACAAGTTGGGTCTGAACCTTAGACTTTTCTGCTTTCCATTCATCTCTCTCTTTCCTGAGTAGTGTCACCTGGTTCTGGAGTGAGCTGTAAGTGGATTGTGCCTGATGCACCTGATCATTTAGCCTCCGGATCTCTCTCTCATTTTCAGGGCTTCTTTCCTCTTTAACCACCTCTTGGAAAACTTCCTTCAGCTCCACCTTGGGCTTCTCAGCTCGAAGGATATTAAGATCAGTTGTGACTCCAGTGATATCCCTCTCCACATCAGAGCGCTGCTTGGAGATGTCTTGAATGTCTTTCCTTAGACGCATTATTTCCAGTTCTGTGTTAGGGTCAATGCGGTAGATCTCATTGACTATTTCTTTCACTTCAATTCTTGGTTTATAGTCTTGAACTTCTTTGTAACGACTGTGGAGCTCCGTCACTTCTCTGCTCAATGAGTTATTTTCAACCCTCTCCTCTTCAATGCTTGTCCGGATCCTGTTAGATTCATTGATGAGCTCTGGATCTTGTTCAATCTTTTTCACTTCCTTAATAACAACCTGAGGCTGGATGTTTGGGATCACCCTCTCCAGTGCGTTGATCATGCTCCTTGTCTGAAAGATTTCATCATTGAGGAGCTTACTCTTGTTGCCCTCATCTGAAATTTCTGTCTCAAATGACTGCACTGCTCTCAGCATAGTAGGATCCTTTTCCACTTTCACCACTTCCTTCTTAAGTACTGTCTCTTTGATAGGTTGTTTCTTCTGCTGGAGAATTGTTATCTCTGTCTGCATCTGAAAGTGTTCCCCATCTCTCACTCGAATTTCATCTCTTATTCTTGACATTTCACTCTTTATTTTATCAGCCTCTATATCAAGCTGAGGATCTCTCTCAAATTGTGTGACCTCTTTAGTCACGAGTTTAGGTGGAGCGTTTTTGAGGTTGTCTTCCAGGACCTTGATTTTCTTGTTAAAGACCTCAATCTCAGTCTGAGTGGAGCTATGCTTCAGGACCTCTGTATGCAGTGTGCTTTGTAGGTCAGCCAAATCACTTTCCAGTTTTGGGTCACGGTAGTACTGCAGGACTTCTTTTTCCTCAACACGCTGCACTGCTCTACGACTCTTTAGTGACACCATCCTGTCTTTGAAGACTCTCAAGTCATTTTCAGCATGACCTGTTCTCTCCTTCTCTTCATCCAGCTCTTTCAACAAACTATCTAATTCTACAGCAGTCCTTTGCTGGTTTTCAAGGTGCACTTGTTGCTGTGCCACCATCTGAACTTTTTCTTCATTCTGTAGCAAGAAAAGCAAAGAAATAAATGCTTCTAAATTATCAAGCAATTTTTTTGTGACTTGAGTTTTACAAAGTTTAACTGAACATTTTTCTTTATTGTGAAAAGGTCCTATGTCTTGCTGTCTTACTTGTAAAACCAGATTCTGGGCTAGGTCCATTTGTTTTTGCCGTTGTGCATTTTCAGTTGTGGCTTCAGCATAAAGTTTAACAAGATCCTTCTCCTGTAAAAAGAAAAGAACTATCAGACACCTTTCAAAAAATTCAACAAATAATAAATTGTTGCCCATAAAGTTGGAGTAAAATATTTTTACTTACTTTTGAAATGATTGTGACAATGTTATGCATTGTTGATAGATAAAGTGTAACCGGGTTTCAGTACATAATCATTACACCTGGTCAAAGGTGACAAATTATTCCAACTTTATGGGCCACAGTGTGTGCACATAGTAGTAATTTAAATGGTACCTGTTTTTGAACAGCATCAGAAAGTGTGGGCACTGAAGGTTTCTTTGCAACATCAACACCACTATCCTCAAGTACGCTGTTGTATCTGTCAACGTTGGTTTCATAGTCCTGCACAAACGTGAACAGTTAAAGTTTACTTAACATATTCAGCATAACTAATTCAACCCATTGTTGTTTTATTATTTCTGCCATTTGTGAAGGACTTCAAAGTCATTTCATGTTTTTTGTTTGAAAAATAAACCTGACTTTGATGGTAACTTTTAAAAGTGTAAAAGCGCTATATAAGTTTGATGTATTATTATTATTATTAAATCAGATGGAGTATTATATTCATATAAGTGTGAGTAATACACTGAGTCTTACGTTGAGCAACAACTGCAGGTTCTGAGATAGGTCAGTCACTCTGTCCATCTCATCTCCCTTTCGCTTCAGGTCATCCACCAGCCTCTGCAGTAAAAATGAAAATTACTGTGAGTTCTGAAATTAATTTAGAAAGGCATATTCTCTCAAATTACTTCGTGGTTTATCATGTTTTTAAAACAGGAGGAATCAGCATTTAATGGGTGATTTTTCAGGAGAGGGTCTTACCTCCTGGGAGCTCTGCTTTGCAGTGATCTGGGACAGATCATCGTTTGGAGTTATCTGATTTGTCGGCAGGTTGTTCAAGTAGGAATTCAAGGATTTGCAGCTGCTTTGGAATTCCTGGTTTTTGTTTGCAGCATCTTGCAAGATGTTTTCTCTGGAATGATTAATTCATGTGTTATCAGGTTGAAATGTGTTTTATTTTATTTATTTTTTTAGCTTTTGTGATATTAAAAAAAAAACTCCAAAGAACTGGTTAGTCAGAGTAGAAATTTTGTTTTCTTTTGCCTTTTTCCAAAAAAGTATTCACTGATTGTAAGAAATCCATATGTCCTCACCACTCTTCATTATATTTTGTGATTTTTTTATTTTATTTGTTTTTTTAACTGAAAAAAATCTGATGACATGTAATTCTTGTGTACTTTTTGTTTTTTTTTGCTTCAGACAGATCAAACGGAGAAGATTTTATTTGACTTGATAACTATTGTACATTAAAAATCAATATGGCTGCACAGATTTGATGGTCGGCTCTCACCTGTCCTTCAGCTGGTTGGCAACATTTGCATATCGGGTCTGTAGCTGCTTGACGTCGGACTTCTGGCGCTGGATGTCGGGGCAGTACTCCTGGTAACCCTGCTGCAGAGAACTGCACAGCTGTTCTGTGGCCTCCAGATCCTGACTCAGCTTCTTCATGTCGTCCTGAGCAGCGATGACAGACCTTTGCTGGCGCTGAATGATTTGGGAAAGAAATACGATTAAAAACATATGAAAGCCATGTAACTAGTATCACAGAAATGTAAACATTGATTATAAAACAATTAAAACATTAAATAATCATATTTACATATCACATTTGCACTGTAATGATACACACTATATGTTATTATTTAACCCTTTCATGCAGGAATTATGAGAAACTTTATCGAGATTTTTTTTCCTGAATGTTTTTATTCGTCTTTAGGCATGAAAAAAAACTATGTGATTGTAATTTTTTTATGTACCTATTTTTCATGGAGTTACAAAAATGTCCACTCAGCTGGACACCATGCACTCAATTTTTGAAGCAAAGAAACATGCATTTACTGATATAATGTGTGAAAACTATGAAGTAAAAACATTGTTAATGCTGCTAATATGATGTTTTCTCACATTTTAACACTTTATTATATGAGTTATTACTCACTCAGGTAATATGCAAAAAGTTAATTACAGTCTAATAACAATTAGCAATTAGAAATATTAGAAATATTAGAATTTCAAGATGTTTTTTTTGGTATTTAGTATAAATTTAGTTTGTGTAGCAATGTGTTTGGTACTAAGGCATGGGGCCTTAAATGGAGACAGTCACATAAGAGCATGGTGCAGGACAAAAGCTAGAGGAGTTGATGTTTCCTCACCTGAATATCTTGAGCATGGGTTTGAATTGCATTTGGTTCATCAGATATTGGACCATCCGAACTCAGGTCCTTCTCAAACCCAGAGACAATACCATCCACCTTATTTATCTGGTTCTCCAGGTTTAGTGATGCATTTGCTCTGGTTACAAAAAACAAACCCAGATTAATGAAATATGATAAATACACTGGGATAATTTGGTTCAAAGGAGCCGTCTGCAGGGTGTATTTTACACATTTTCACCTCACAATATCTACTTACTTCTTGGCAAAGAGGTCAGATAGTGCAGCGATTCCATCATGCTTGTTGTTTGAAGCGCTGAGTTGTAGTGGCAGAGCAGAAGAGGCACCGTTTTTGGACATCAGCGGCTGCAGGTTAGCTTCAGCTGACAGTTTTTGCTGCTCCAGAGCCTTCAGTGCTTTGGCAGCTTCCTGTAATGAACATATTGAGACCCTGACTTTCAGACATCTGCGCTTCAGTCCAGCCAAACACACATTTCTTCAATAACTATAACATCAACACCTCATTTCAATTACAAATAACTCATTTTTATTCATGACAACAGCCTCAGGGTTCATTTCATGTACAAATTTAATTGAGAAATACATTTAACCCTGCATTACTTACAATAGCAGTGTTAAAGAAGAAGGTAATTGTCATCTGAGCTCACTGAGTTCAAATAAATGTAACAATCTAACTCTACAAAAGAACAATATGTCATAATGATATTTGAAAACATGGTGGGTAAAGTGCAGTAGGTTGTACTACATTGTGGAATATGATATAAAAAAAAAGTTTTCTGGGGGGACAAAGCTCTCTTCTGGACATTAATGAATTTAGATTTAGTTTAATAAAGGGCACAGTTCACAAGCAAAATGTGATTTCCTGTATTCGATTCCAGTTCATAACAGAGAACTTTCAGCTGAATGACTTTTACTGTAGTATCACAGGCTTGTGTCACAGTTGTTCAGCATTTTGTAATGTAATGTGTGAAAATCACCATGTAAGTAAGTGTGGGTTTCCTTGTAAATCTGACATCTAATAAGATAAATCCAGCAATTTTTCTAACAATTGCAATAATAAAAGTGTAGGACAGATTCCAATCTTTTATAGTACTGTACTATATATAGTACTGTTATTCATACATTTAGTCATACTAAATAAATAAATACTAAATTAGTCATACTAAATGTATGACTTTGTGGTAAGCAGCTGTTGAGCCTGTTTACCTCCTGTTCCTTCAGCCTCTTGGCCAGATCTCCAGCTGGGTCATTGCGATTCAGTGGGGTTCGCAGGCGTCTCAGCATGTCCTCCTCAGCTTTGGCCAGGTCACCGTCGAGCTTATTCAGCTGATCTACCAGAGCGAGTGTTTTTGGATCCGGTGGAGCAGACGACACTGGGGCTGAGGGAGGAAACACAGAACCTCACTGATCATAGCTCCAAGACATAAATCTAACCATAAATCATTGCTTACAAAGCAGTAATAATGTTATTGTTAGATTGACACTGACCTGATTGTTGCATCCTGGAAACATCTGATTTGTGATTCTTCAGTGACTCTGCCAGAGCGGCTCTTCTCTTCTTGATGTCTGCCAGCTCACTGCCCAAACTAAAAATGAACATCACAGTGTTAGGCTGAATCCCAATTCACCCCTTGACCTTAACCCTTACCCCTCTGTTTTGTGCATGCATGTGAAGGGGTAGTGTTGTTCTGATTCTCAATAAGACGGAGGGGAAGGGCGAAGGCGGAGGGCTGTGTGGCCCTCGAAACTGAGATATTTCAGGGCCACACTACCAATGGAGGGGTAGGAGAAATTTCCCATAATTCTGTTCAAATAATTGGTAAGTTGAAGGTAAAAACAGCCAGCAGCGATGAAAGTAACATCCAAATGTATGTATTTTCTCTGTAAACAACTTTACGTTTAATGCTGTTTCAATGTGTTATACAGTCAATCACATTTCTGTGGTTCATAGTTAATAAATGTAAAAATATGACAAAGCCCATGGTTACAGCTGCTGATGGCATGATGATACTTTCAGAAACAAAGTCGTCACATCTATTTATTGCGGCATCGATAACTGCAGATGATGTAACAGGTCTTGAAGGGTTGTCTCATTTTATAGGGGAATATTTCAGTCCCTACCCCTTTACAGCTCTGTTTCAAGGGGTAGTGCCAAGTGCAAGGGCCAAGGGGTAGAGGTAGGGGTAAGGGGAAGGGCTAAGGGGTGAATTGGTATTGGGCTTTATAATACTAGTATAAGTAGTTGGTCATTGTTGTTGTGATGCATGACTTACAGGTCCACTCTGTCTATGGCCTCTGTGTCTGGTGGTGGGACCTGGAAGCAAACTCCTGGGAAGGTTTTTGTTATTCCATCAGCAGAGATGACATCCCAGTTCTCACTGTCTGAGTTCGATTTCAGCGTACACTTCTCTCCTCTTGAAAGGGAGTGCTAAATTATGGTAAATAAACAGTATAACAATTAGAATGAAAGAACATGCTCAAACATCAGTGTGTATAAATCCAACAAAACATCACATCTTCAATTACAATTCTGTCTTTTTGAACATTTTACAAAACTTTCCAGTACCCTGTCTGTCTCCCAGTCACACAGCGACTCCACTGTGACTGGTCGGTTTGGGTTGATGCGACGGAGCTTCAGAGGAGGTATGGTGGTACTGCGCCTCCTGAGGTCAGCCAGCATCTGGTCACAGTTCTGCACTGCCTTTTCCTCAGCCTGGCAGCAACCAGGAAGAAAGTAAACATTCATATCATAGTGATCGTTCATTGAGGATGCAACATGAATTTGCATGCATGTGCTGTATTTTGTTTGCCTACTGCTTCGAGTATTGACTGTAAACACTCCACTCATACCTCAAGCTGCAGCAGTGTCTCTATGTTGCTCTGTTTGCTCAGAGACTTGGGATCAATGCTGTTATTGAGTTTGGTCAGTGTCTCCGACAGCTGGTCAGTGTCCATTTGGTACTGAAAAAAGCACAGCGCAATAACATATGAACTAAATCCATCATTACAATTCTTTCTACACATGCAATCAGACATGAAGATGAGATAATATTTTATTACTCTCTAAACTATATATCAGCTGCTCATAATCACTCAACAATAAAAATGGACATCAACTGAAATACAGTAAAAAATAGAGTAAAAGTAGAAAAGAGCCAGTGTAAAACTAGAATAATAACTAACAATAAATGCATCAAAATAAAGTGCATCATCATCATCATCATCATCATCATCAAATGTCCACTGAACAAAAACGTAAGTGCATCACTCAGCATATTAAACATTACTGACTCATAGCAGCTGAATGGTGCAAATTGGCTTTATTTTATGGAAACAAAATTAATATTGAATAAGAAAACAAAAATAGCTGATTATAGTCCCAAAGACAATGAATCGAATGGATCTGATGGTTGTCTACTATTGACAAAAGCTGGAATGTTGTGTAAAACAAAGAAAAACTGAATTAAATATCTGTAAATCCCGTAAACCTGTAACTTTTTCACAATAGAAGATCAATAATACACGAAAAAGGAAAATGCACCATTTTAAGCAAAAGTAGATTCAGTTTTCACATCGGTGAATGTTTGCCCATCTTTATTTCTGACAGATTCTGCCTCTTTAAAGTTTTCACTTTGTACCAGGTGACTTTTTTTGTTGCCCCTGTCTAAACCTTTTGGACACATGTTGCTGCCATCAAATTGAAAATGACCTTATTTTGTCTTAAAATGTTCCATTTTCTCAGTTCATGTATACTTGGTTTTATTGTGAGTAAAATATGAGTTGATGATATTTGCGAACGATCGCTTTCATGTTTTTTTGTTTGTGTTGTTTTTGTGGTGCACAAAAGGAAAGCATCTCTGCAAAAGAAAAAAAAATCAAAATATTTTACATCTGTGTATATTTCATGCCTGTACCTTCTTGTAGTCCTCCACATTGCCCAGATGTGTTTCTTGACAGATGCACAAGTTGAGGAATTGCTGCCACTCACTTCGCACTTCATCTCTCTGAGCCTGGAAATAAAATGTTAAGACTGAAATCAGCAAAATCTTCTTTTTTTTTTTTAAGAGTTGCCCCTTCTTTGCCCTTCTGGGTAAAATCACGTACCTGTATTGTCGTACTGGCAGGATGCTTCAGCTCTATGAGTCTGTCTCCTTCATCCTGAAGTTTGTTCACTTCACTCTCATGTGACAAAAGGCTGTTGTTCTTGAAGTTCTGATAGAGATAATATTGCAATGTTATTTATCATATCTGATTTTTTTTTTTTTTTTTTAACATTCTGGACAAGAAATGTAATCCTCTTCTATTCTTTTATAACTTAATGATAAAAATCTGGTTTATCCATCAGTCCTGACCTCATACTGCCTGCGGATGTCGGGTGGATCCACTATGTGGTCACTCCAGTCCTGCTTTTTGATCTTATTCTGTTCTTCTTCCAGAAAAGTCAGTTCCTTGTTGCAACCCTGCATGTACTCGTGCAAGCTGGACAGGTAGTGACGACGCCACTTGGAGTTTTCCTGAATAAACAGTAAACATGACTAGCGTTAGACACTTGAAGCAGCCGTAATGCATCTTTTGAACACCTTAGAATGATAAATATATGTATTTCTTGTTGGAATTGCGTTGCGTTATCTTTGGCGTTGTAATAAAATTAAAACTAGAGAGAAAAAACACATTAAAAGTAAAATGATGAGGCAAAGACAAATTGATGACATCTCACCAGCATATTGTTGTACTGCTTCTTCAAGGCTGTGTATTTCTCCTAAAGACACAAATTAAAACCAATTTACAAGCTTTAAAAACAAACAGGACATTAAACGTGTAGCTCAGCTGCTGTGATGATGTCTTAAGTCATAACATGTGATGTGTGTTGTCATGTAAACACGTCGAGCTGGGGGGGTCGTTCACCTTGCTGCCGGCCGAGCTGACGCAGAGCTGTGAGCTGTAGGCCTCGACCTCTTTGTGCAGGATGTTGTGAGCGGCGACCTGCTTCTCCAGTTCTGCCAAGGTGGGGCCGTACTCCTCTGTGTTCAGCTGTGTCTGAAAGCACAGACACCAGCAAAAACAATGGAGTCACTCAGAGACACTTCAGGTTTGTGTGTTTATTACAGAGCATCCCAGCGAGCATCCCCAACATTACATACAACACAGGTGTCAAACATGCGACCCGGGAACCAAATCCAGCCCGCTAAAGGGTCCAGTTTGGCCCTTCAGATGAATTTATGAAAAGCAAAAATTACCCTAAGATATGACCAATCCTTTTAGTTCAGGTTCCACATTTACACCAATTCAATCTCAAATGGGTCGGACCAGTAAAATACTATCATAATAACATCATAACATGTTAACATTATAATATCATTTTTCATGTATTTACACCAAAACAAAGTATAATTTCTCAAAAAATGTGAATAACCGGAACAAATATGAACAACCTGAAATGCCTTAAGAGAACTAACTGCAATTTTACTAATATTCCGCCTGTGATTGTGTGTTGGTAGATCCACTGTGATCTGTACATTATAATGAACATGTGAAAATGATAAACTGAGACAGAATATTGTTAAAATGACACAGATTTTTTTCAGTTTGTTCGTGTTATTCACATTGTTTGAAAGGACAGTTTGTAGATGTAAACCTTTTTATAATGTAAATATACTTTTTTTCCCCCCGCTCTAAAACAAATAGAAGTATTTGGAATTGATATTATTTGTATAATATTATGCTATTATTTTGCTGGTTCGGCCCTCTTCAGATCAAATTTAGCTGAATGTGGCCCCTGAACTAAAATGAGTTTGACCCCCCTGACATACAATCACATACATTTATGGTTATTGGAACGTCACACATGTAGTGTTTATGTAGTGTGTTATAATAATAATATAAAAATAGAAAGAAATGAAAGGAGAACACATTTACAACTCTGTAATAACAGGGTAATAGTTTTAATACCATGTGATTAATATGTAAATACAAAATAATAACCAGGTTGTATCTTGTACATTATATTTATTAAGGTAACAGCAGAAAAACAGGGAAACACATCAAGAGTTAAAGCTGTGTTTAGGATTATTTTGGTGATGATTACATCAATGCAGCATTTATATGAAAGGTAATTATAGACTTATTACCTGGAAACATTTATCATGTCTGTTTAACCCTTTAATCACTACAACAATTTTTTTGCGGGACTAACGAATGAATTTTCACATCAGGCATTTTTCTATATTTAACTTATCATTTTAACATCATAAGTGTTTGTAAAAATATATCCTTAACTGAACATAAAAGCAGGTGTCTTTAACCTCTGTTTCTGCTGTTGTTTACTGAACTTCCATGGGTTTTACTGGTGAACCAATGTCGCAGAAGATAATGGTGTTTCCAAGTTCACTGCAGAGCCCTTGAACGTCCAAATTGGTTTATTTAATGGTTTATTTAGATGGGACAGTGCATATTAATGAACATTACATACGTGATGTACTGTAAATATGCCGGAATTAGCATGCATGCTAAATTGGTCATATCTTGTGACAATAAATATCTGAGAACATTCTTCTTCTTCAAAAAAAAAAAAAATATAAACACAATATACTAGCAATATAGAAATTATTGAATATATTAAATCAGTAGATTCTTGTTGTTACTATCTTATTGTTTATCAGTCTGAGTTGCTCAACTATCTGATTCACTTCAATTTCATGATGATGATGCATCAAAAGAAGAAGCAGAACCTGGTTGGACCTCCTGTGTTCATTCAGAGGTCAATACGTGAAATGGACATGATGATGCATTTAAGTTTTCACTGTTTTGACAGAGTGTAAAAAAAAAAAAAAACAGGCTTTAATTTTTAATTGAAATTATTTAGGAATATAGAAACGAGGTGGTAGATATGCTTTTGTTGTTGCTGTTTCTTATGTTATGTGTGAATGCTCGATGCTGTACTCATTTAATTTGACGTAAACAGGTATTAGATGCAAAGGACAGGTGAAATGATAAGCTTTTGCTAGACTACACCTTTGGTTTTTGTGTTTGTTATGGTTATTAGTTTGTGATTGATGTACGAACAAACTTAAAAAATAACGTCATTTATTCATTCATTAATTTATTCAATATATAACAACAAATTATGGCATTTAATTCATTAAATTAATTCATACGGTTTTACCTTGAAATAAAGGGAATGTATGATGTAATGTATGAATTTTAGCATTATAATATACCACAATGACCATTACCACTGCATTTATTAAGCATTATTATTTTAGTAACTACACGATATTGCTACATTATTAGCTCGTTATTACCAAACTACCTCTAATTTTTTGTATTATCAACAAATTCAGTGAAATGACAACAACCAGTTATAACATCTCAGCTCACATATATAATATGATTGTAGAAAACACTCCAGAACAATGTGAAGTCAATGATAAAATAAAGCTTTGGGTATGAGTTCATATTCTTTTTGGTGGTAAAATCTTGTCTGCTCAGTGTTTTGTTAGATGTTACCTGCTTCTGGGCAAAAACCGGGTCCCAGTTGATGATTGGCATCAGCGACACATCATCGATCTGCTCGTAGATGTCTCTGTAGAAGGCGCAGTCCTTCAACCAACGTTCATGGAGGAGGATGACGCTGCAGTCGAAATAGGACGAAGAGAACCGACATACAACAGGTTGGACTCATTAAATAATAACAACAAAAAAAACATGGCTGAATGAATAAAACCAACATTCACTTAAACACAAATATGTCCTTGAATTAAACACATTAAACATTATAAATTATATAATAATGATATTTCTACCAGTTTCAGCAAACACAATCTAATAGTATCATATAGAGTAGGCTTTAATTATGAAGGAATAAGGAAGTTATTACATTTCAATTTGCTTTGGTAGAAAATTTGCTCCATAAATATAGCTTACTGATTTTTTAAAAAAAATCCACTGATTACATTAATTTATTATTAGTACCTTATACCAATATCATGAACATTCACAAAGATAATTGTTGCAATAAAATGACACTGAATATTATTTAGTATCAAATTTGTAAATAAATATTATGCTTAGGGCTGGGAATATTAATGCGTTAATTGCAATTAGATTAATATAAATTGTGATCGCGAATATTTTTTTTAATCACGATCAGAGTTTGCCAGCATTTTCCGCACTTCTACCATCCACATGCATTTGTCTCTGTCTTCATTTTATTCCGATTTAAGACACAATGGTCAGACATACTTTGCATTGTGGGTTTAACTTTAGATTCGTACGGTCTTACTGCAAAATATCAATTTTACACATCCATAGTAAATCAAGATTAATTGCGATTAACTATGAAATTTCTGAGATTAGTTGTGATCAAGAAAATTAATCTTCTAATTAATCTCTAATATAAATATCCAGGAACAAACCTATGTTAATTTTTGTGATATATCCAGTAAATCTTATCTAAAAGTTTGAGAAATACTTATATTTTTATATTAAATCTTTAGAGCTGCATTAAGTATAGTGGATTCGACGCATGTTGTTACATATTTTACAACTTTAAATCATAATCAATAAGGCTCAGTGATATTACAAGTAACTAATGCTGGTTATTTCTGCAGTGCACAGATAAATGCGCAGATAATGTGCTGTATTTGTCCTGTAAACACTCACTCGCCCTCTATCTCTTTGGCCTGTGGGTGTTTGAGCTTCTTGGCTTTGTCCAGATCCAGGAAGAGGTCTTTGAGCAGACCCTCCGCCTCGCCCAGCTTGTCGGAGATCTCCTCCTGGTGTTGGAAGGGGAGCTCCTGCTTTTCATTTTTATCATCCTGTTGGAAAATACTCAAGGTGAGTCACTTCATTTATTTATTTATTTAGTTTATGAAGTACATTAGTGCTGAATGTGAGTATTTCTGTGCGTCCGTTCCATACCACAGCCAGCAACTCTTCGGACCGGAGGATGTCTTTCTCCACCTGGTCAGCATTCTGTTGCATTTGGGAGATCAGATAAGCCAAGCTGCTGGCCTGGTTCCTGTAGAGTGAGGAGGGGTCAAAGGTCACCACTCAAATGAATCACATTTACTTTACATTCAGTATTCATAAAAACCGACATAAGGGGAGGCAGGTTGTTTATAAAAGAACAAGTCTCAGCCTTTTAATTACCCGCATCACAATTTTATTGCAGACTGAGAGCTTTAAATCATGCTAAAATTAGATTTTGAGCATCTGAGTTCATTAATTTTATCCATTTCTGGAACGACAAAGAATAATCAAACCAACGGCAGCAGGAACAAGAAAAATAAGAGATTAAAAACTACACTTTCAAGCCATACATTGATTGATTTAATAAATAAATGGTTTTATGTGCTGTAAATTTACAAAAAATTTACATCTGAGTTCAAATCAAAACATTCTGTCTTACTTTTAGGTTTGACAAATTAAAATCCCTACAATAAAAACACCTAAAATATGACTTAACTTTGTCACAATCACCCAGTTCTTTAAATTATCCGAACAAAAAAAAATGAAACCAGCCAAAATGAAAGAGGCTTGACATGCTATAAAATTTCAAAGTGAAAAAACAACGAATATTTCTGCCAAAAAGTGCACTTCTTGTTGGATGCTGGTTTATAAATATCAAAGAACGCATTCTCAAATAAAATGATTCAGCGTTGCAGGGAGGGAGTCGGGTAACTGTGAGGAAAGCTCATTTTTCACCGTCTGAGCCACACCCGAATCGTTCCTAAAATGCTCACCATTCCTGTGACTGTCACTCCCTGTTTCACTGTTTATGATGCATTCTGTCAATGCCACACAGTGAAACGGCAAAGTAATACTTCAGACACACAAAGGCAAGAGGAGACTCATCCGAAGCGAACTGTGAAATTACCCCCCACCCACAAAAAAAAAAATAAAATAATGTAACATAATTTCTAATTTCAACTGTAATTAGTAAAACTGTATAGTGTCTCACCTATTTCCCTTGCATTATATTTCAACTTTTATGTATAATATGTCTGTAAGTTGCATTTTTTTCTTTCTTATTCTATATTGATACCTGTATTTGGATCAGTCTCTATGATTTTTCTGCACAAATCAGCTTAGGATCAGATTAGATCAGATCAGATCAGATCACAGTGTGTTTAAACAAGCTATTGTTGAGCTTTGCATACTTTAATCTGTGTTTTATATTTGTTTTTTTTTTCAGTCAGTGTCTCATTTTACATGACAGAAGCTAATCTTATTCAGTGTTCTTCAGATAGCATGTCCTCCTTTCATAATATTTCTGAAAAATAAGTTGAAATTATGCATTTATTCAATCACATCAATACAGTTTTTGTGTGTTTCACCATGTGGAAAGAGAAATGTCAGATCTTTTCCTCTTTTCTGCTATTTTATACACAAAAACTCTGCGGTACATAACATGTCTCTGAGTGGAGATGCTGTTGTTTTTTGGGGGGGGGGTTTGTTTGTTTTTTATGAAATCCTCAACAGATGTGCAAAAAAGTCTGTCCTTATCAGAGGTATCTAAAAACAAGAAGAAAAAAAAAACAAAATCTGAGGGAAAAGGTACTCAAAACAAAGGAAATTATCTGTTCGTGCAGGAAGATAATTTCACTTGACAAGATTCTTGAATTAAGATTGTTAACTCTCTACAGATGTATGAAAAAATATAAAATATCTAGCACTTCTAAATCTGAGTTTGTTTGTTTGTTTGTTTTTATCTGGGTAAGAATAAATAATATGCAATGCGTAGGAATCAACTAATCTGACATGTATTATTATTTATTTATTTATTTACTTACAATTTTAACAACCAAAAACAAAACAAAAAACAATTACACCAGTTTAACCCTCTAAGGCTGTAACTGACAGTTATTTTAATTATTTTCTTTGTTGATAAATTATTTGTTTGAGCTATAAAACATTAAAAAATGCAAAACCTCCAACATATTCACTGACTGACATAGAAAAGTAAATAAAATACAAAATATTCACATTTAAGGAGCTGGAATCACAACATTTTCACTTTATTCTTAGAAAAATGCTTAAACTAAGTTACTCTAACATAGTTGATAAAGAATAATAATTTTAAAAAAAACAACCTATAAAACATCTTCACTCATATTAGACAAGTAATCAAATGGCTTTAAATACTGTAAAAATAAAAAATAAAATCACTTCTGGTACGAACTTAATGCCACACATAGCTGATTACATGATGAAGCCTGATTGTTTGGCCTGTATCTAATAATGAAAACATAAAGAACAGGCATGTACCTTCATGTTATGTCTCAATCTATGGCTGTAGATGTAGTTTCTTTTTTTAATCTTGTGTGAATGAAAAGTGACTCATGGAAAGACTCAAACAGATTTTTTTTTTAAATCAGTTTTACTATAGAATAAAATTCTTACTATAACTAGAAAGCATCTCATTTAATAATAATAATAATAATGATAATAATGATGATGATGACAATAATGATAATAATAATAATACATAGAACTTTTATAGTGCTTTTTTGGACACTCAAAGACACTTATGCTGCATTTATGTCTTATATCTGAGTGCATATGATAGGCAGCTCTTAATGATAGTGCACCAGAGGAATGTGCTCCTCAGAGGCCCATTTCTCCTCTGAGTCACTGAAGTGCCAGCTGATCTGGTTCTGCAGCAGCTCTGACAAAGGCCTCCCTATTCCTGCTCACTCAGCGGGACAGACAGGTATCATTGATTATGACACACCGGTGTCGGCAGCGTGCTTACGAGACTGACAGAATGGTTTGAGCGTGATTTATTAAAAGACAGCGATCTGACTTTCTTCATTGTGGAGGAAGAGTGGTGTCGGTTTCATTTGGACCGTCGAGTGGCAGAAAGCATGGAGATCTGATGATGGTGAACCAGAACGGTGGCGCTGTGAGATTTGAGATGTTCATCTGAAAGTGGTTTAAGCTAAAACACTAAAGGATAAGGATAAGGATAAGAATAAAGATAAGGATAAGGATAAGGATGAGGATGAGGGTGAGGGTGAGGGTGAGGGTAAGGGTAAGGATAAGGATAAGGATAAGGATAAGGATAAGAATAAAGATAAGGATAAGGATAAGGATAAGGATAAGGATAAGGATAAAGATAAGGATAAGGATAAGGGTATGGGTATGAGTAAGGGTAAGGGTAAGGGTAATAATAAGGATAAGGATAAGAATAATGATAAGGATAAGGATAAAGATAAGGATAAGGATAAAAATAAGGATAAGGATCAGGATAAGGATAAGGATGAAATTAAGGATAAGGATCAGGATAAGGATAAAAATAAGGATAAGGATAAAAATAAGGATAAGGATAAGGATAAAAATAAGGATAAGGATAAGGATAAAGATAAGGATCAGGATAAGGATAAAAATAAGGATAAGGATCAGGATAAGGATAAAAATAAGGATAAGGATAAGGATAAGGATAAGGATAAAGATAAGGATAAGGATATGGATAAAAATAAGGATAAGAACTAAATAACATCACAGTTTAGGTGAAGATGAGACTAGTTTTGCTTTTCAACAAACAAATATGTTATGCTAAATGTGTAAATACTGTCAGCTTCTGTCTCAGGTGTGTTTTAATGCCCTCTGGTAAAAATATTAAAAAACACTAACATAACTAATTAACATATTTTGATTCAGTCACTAACGAGCAGAAAACCTTAAAGAGCTGGCAACTGCTGAATCACCTCAAAGCTGAATAACTGGATATCCTGCATTATTACATAGGGCTTGCCTGCATTTTTTGGGGGGCCAAAACCTGACTTGGACTCATAGTAACACCTTTTTTATTTATTTATTTTTAAATATATATATACTCATAGTAATACCTAATGTAGTTACAGTTATCACATTTCTGTATTTCAGTTTTAACTCTATAAGAAGCATAGCACGGTGCTGGGGTTTACTTCAGCATCTCGTTGCACACCAAAAGAATGAGGAATTTTGGACTTTCAGGTAAATGTGACTGAGGGTGCAAACTGAGAGAATGAATAATGTATAAAATCATCACTAAAAGGACAATATGGTCGCCTGCCTTCCACCCTCATCCATCTACCACTACCAGCACGGTCACAAACAGTCTTTTCATGTGATATTAGTCCGACTGAGATGGACTAATATGAAAATTAAAATAAAAAACGACTTGTGTGTGTGTTGTAATCGTAGTAATTGATAGGTGAGTATATTTCAAAGCCATACGGTGACTTGTCCCAAATGTTCTTTTGGAACCAACGCCCACATGAGAGAATAGCAGAAACCAGCTGAGCAGAACAAAGTGGCCAGCCCTCATCACACCTCAGCAGAGAGACAAAATATCCAACGGGAACACACAACCTTCTGTCTGCAAAACCACCACCACTAGGAAACCCCAGAAAACTGACCTCGGATTAGTTAAAACAATTCTGGTGATGAAATATCCTAATCATACATTTAAAAAAAAGTACCTTTAATTTTCAATTTCACTTTATGTAGAAAATAACAGTTATTTTCATTATTTTCTCCATTGACAAACTAAAGGGTTGCATTATAAAATGTGATAAAATGTAAAATGAAGTGAAAAGATTCAAAAGATTTTGACTTCATTCATAGAAAAAAAAAAAAGTAACCGATTGTATAGTTGATAACGAATAACAAAAAAATAAAACTATAAAAAGATCCAACTCATATTAGACATGTAATGAAGTGGATGCTTTATAAGATGGTTTTAAATGCTGTCAAAAAAATGTTAAATTCAAAAAATAAAAATCACTTGTGTCATGAACATAATGCCACACATGGATGACTACATGACCAAAGTCTGTTTGTTTGGTCTGTATCTATAATGAAAACATCACATCCAGTCCTAAAATAAATAAAAACAAACAAAAAAACAGACACGTACCTTCATATTAAGTCTAAATCTATGGCGTTAAAGCTAATTTTTAAACATCTTTTGTGAATATAAAGTCATTCAATGACACGAGGACGTACACAAACAGACTTTAACCCTTCATTTTATCAGTTTTAACCCAAGTTTTTTACAAACATTTCCTTCAGATGCAGTTGTTGATTTAAAGGATGTACCGTGGACCTGATCTCAGAGCACTTTCAGCACCACCAAGCTGAACACAGACACAACTCAACCCCTGATTTGAACTGTTCTATGAATCAGTTCTGCGGCTGGAAACAGAACAACAGGAGAACCATAACACACACACTGGGAAAGAGGACATCGACACGCACAGGAAACATGACACAGTTCTCGGCTCGGGTAGAACAGGAGAAGGGGAAACATGATCGAGATACAGTGTCACCACACACACACACACACACACACATTCAGTCATAATGGCATTCAGAAAATCCTCGGGGACAAAAAAAAAAAAAAAAACTCACTTGCTGATCTTGCCCGAGATCTTGAGCGTGTTCTCCTTGTCCTTTTTCTTATTCATCCTGGTGGCTGTGGTGGGTCAACAAGCAGAGATCCCACACAAATCTCTGTTACTCCTTCTTCGTCGCTGTCTTCCTCACCCTGTGGCTCCCACTCTGTCTTTCCACTGCCTTTGGCTCCTGTGAACACACATACAGACACACACAGACACACACACACACACATAAGCGGAGTGTTCAGCACTGGCAGCTCCTCCCAGACAGGTGAACAGGTGTGTCACCGCCCAGACATCACACACACACACACACACACACACACACACACACACACACACACACACACACACACACACACACACACA
>JAPSES010000104.1:12129085-12160621 GCA_029822895.1 Maxillicosta whitleyi
TTTGGTTGACTTTAAAATCACTATAAAAATTTAATTCTAGACAGACAAACTGTGCTAAATAATTAAGCTCAATATATATATATATATATATATATATATATATATATGTACACACACACATGTCCTCCGTCCAAAAAAAAGAAAAGCAAATATGTATCCACTTATTTGTTGTGGACTTCAGACTTGACTTTCCAATCTTTCATTCAGGTTTGCACGTCACCCTTGTAGAAGCGGAATATTAGATAAGAATAGTTTCCTAAAGTTCTGACATCCCAAAACCTACGATTAGATCTGGTCCTAAAATTCAGGATTTTGATGAGGATGGAGAAATTTCTTAGTGAAAACATTGAAAAAAGACTGTTTTTGAGAAGTGGAGGGGGACTTGAGAGACATAGGCAGAAAAACAACAAAAGGGGTGGGGTCATTCATTCTTTTGGCCTGTGTGTAAAGTCTCACTGTTAAAGTGTTTGATATCAGAGAAATCCATTTATGCTGGAACCATCTGCTCTGATAGTCTTTTTTTTTTTTTTTAAAGAAGTATCTCCAAAACATCTTCCTTTTCAAGTTTGCAAAACACAAACACTTTCCCACTGTGGTTTGACTCGGTTTTCTTACCGTGTTGTCTTTCACCTGCTGCTGAGCAGGGACTTCGGCAGTGTCGTCGGTGTCTAAAACATAGACAAATATCTTCAGTTTCGTACAAGGAACTAACAGAACAGCAACAATAACGTCAGCAGGGCTGAAAACAGCCGTTGGCTCTAGGGCACTCTCACCTAAAATGGCAGCAGCTTGAAGTGAATATTTTTCAGCGCTGACTTCAGCAATGAGTTCCTGAACATCAGGCAGATCCTGAAGAAACAAAACAGTGTTTAAGTTTAATAGAATGTAATGGACAATAAAGTAATGATTCCCAAGAGCTGAATGGAATTTTTTTGCTTCATTTCTCTTCAGGAAAAGGAAAATCATATTGTTGTAAAATCGAGGTCCTGGAACTTTACATTAAAGGTTTACAGGAACGTTTTCTCTAGAGTAACTTTTTATTGGGAATTTGTTTTTTAGGCAAGGCAAGTGCTTTACATAAATTATTAAGAGCATTACATTAGGGAAGCAATTAAAAGTATAGCCAGGAGACAAAAATGATTCTAGATTAAAAAATAAAACATACAAATTAAAAAAAAGAAATTGACTAAACAGCTAAAACTAAAAAAACAAACAAATATTAAGCTTAAAAAAAAAAACAGTGGAGATTTGAACTTCTGAATGAAAACTCTATTCAAATACAGTGTGAGGGTGTGTGCGGTTGTCTACTTTAACATTTATTATCGTTTTATTATAATTTATTTCAATACAAGATGCCCCAGTTCCTATAACATAAACACAACAAACCTTGAGGCTGTTGTTGAGGCTCTTAGCCTTAGACTGGACCTCCTTGGCATATTTCAGCACCCTCTCATACAGCACTAGGGCCTCACTCCACTTTTTCACCAGCACATATGACTGGGCTATAAAGAAACATCTGAGAGGGACACAAATATATTAGAACACACATGTGAATGAGCGATAACACAAGCAACAACATTATACAAACACATGAAAAGTAACTGGCTTGTCCTAGTTCAGAGGATAGGCATCATCTGCTTCAATGTTTCAAAATGTTTGCATCTTAATAGGGTGATGGTAATAGTCCACAATGACTGAATGGAGTTTTAACTCAAGCTTAGTAAGTAGTCGGCTTTTTCATAACAAGATGCTAAAGATACTGGTGAGAAAAACTTTAAATAACAAAACTAATGGCAAACTGTAACTGTTGTGTCTGACACAAAAGAAAACTAAATGAACAGTCAGAGGGTTGTATAAGTATTATGTTCAAATAACTGAGTAAAAAACAAATGTGTCAGACCTGTAAGCCTTATAGACCAGCGTCTTGAGGGACACCTCCTTCTGGAAGGTGTGGTCATCCTCCAGACCCTGCAGGGTGGAGAGCTCAGCCAAACTCTGAGCAGGCAAACCAAAGGAGGATCAATGGAAGAATGGGAGGTGAGGAGAGAAGGGGGAAGGGAGAATAACAGATGAAGTTAGTTTGGAGGAAGACGCGTCTTCACTGGTGACGGCACAGATCAAACACTTTATCATCTTACTTTGCCGCTACAGAGTGAAACACATATAATGTGGACAGTGGTTAGTTCTGACATTGGGAGTTTGAAAAGGTTGATATATTTTGTCTGTGGGACGTGAATGTGTACCTGCAGGATGATATCATAGAGGCGGATGAGGTCCTGTGGGCGGGGACCCCTCTTGGTCTCGTCGGCCTCGGGTTCCTTCAGCTTGGCCTGCAGTGTATGGGCCATGCTTTCATTTCTCTTGACCAGTGTACACAGTTTGATGTAGGTCAGGTAGCTGAGAGAAGAGACCAGCAGCACATTTATTACCAAAAGAAATGATACATGACAAATAGCAAAGGACACAAAGTCTAATATGAGCCTGGAAACATGTGTGGCACAATGGTAACATTAAATCCAAATTCAGATGGCTTCAGCTCATACCACCACTATCTCACAGTCCTCCTCTGGAACGAGGAATAAACCTGTTTTGCTTTGTCTCTTTATGCATCTGAAGCTTTGTGGAAAAGTGCTTAAAATATTTCACTAACACAATAACTTTATGATTACAAAATCTGGGATAAGAATGGGAATCGTGACATGGTTCCAAAATATCCAGTCCATCAGAATTGTACAGCTACATGTATATAAATTCATTTTGAAAGGTTAACTCTCTTTAAAGGGAAATCCAGTCAGTGCATTTTATCCCTCCTGATACACAACATTAGGTTAGCAATTAGCATTAGCACACATCAAAGGTGCTCTGGGACCAACTCCAGATTATCATTTCACTGAAGGGAGAGTTAATATTGTCCTGTTTTTAATGTCAAGGGAAATGTAGAGTATGGAGAGAACAGGTAAACTCAACATTACTGAGGCAGAGATGCTACCTAGTAAACCACTGTACTGCAAATCTTACTTTTTTATCAATGCCAGCAAGTTTTTAGGAAGGTTCTGAGAAACAGTAGCTGCATTTTGACAAAACGCCACATGTATCTGAAACCTTTGAAATGTGACAAAAATCTTTTATGGAGCTATCCAAGAACACAGTTAAAACTAGTTAAAGGTACAATAGATTACCATTTCTTTTTTTTTTTTTTTTTAAATGTGTATCTCCTTCATATTATATGCAACAAATTTTTCAAGAAGGCAAAAATTTAGGAAGTTTTAGGAAAAATATATTTCTGGAAAAATGTACTGTCAAGTTATGCATCTACACACAGCTGGAAATTCAAAATATAGATGAAGTAGGTGTCTAAATCCAGCCTAATTTCATATAGAAAACCGACAGAAGCATCAAACTTTATATCTGTAACGACAATATTTCAACTGAGGCTGGAAGTATGTGCAATATGCTCAAACACCTTCCCTCACAAAATGGGCTTTAGTTGCAGGAATGCCATGCATGCGACACCCTACACCATGAATGCCACTGTTTCTGAGCCAAGCTGCACATCCATTCCCCAGAGTATGTATCTTGTTATAAGATTAATGTTCTGCACGTAGGCTGAGCATGAACTTTCATTGATTAAGAACATGTAAATGAAAAGAAAGTAACATGGTTTTCTTGACTACATTTCAGCACAGCGCTAAGGCTCTATCAACACTTGCACTGTTGCTTACTTATTCCTCACAAAGTAAGTTTTCAAAGAAACAGGGCATTTAGACGCAACAATAACGGCAACAAAATCTGTTTAATCCCCATCTATTTGACAAATAAGGTTTAAATTTGATCACTGGTCTCCATTAAATAGTAGATCATGCCATTGTGTGATTCCGTGTCCTCAGTGGGATTCGTGTTTACAAAAGAAGACCCCATTACCTGTGCAGAAACTGCATGTTGGACACTTTGCTGCTGTCACTATCAGAGCTCCTCTCACGCTGCTTCTGCAATGACAAGCAGTATTTTACAAACCCTGTACATGCTTCCTCAGTGTAATTCTACAACTGTCTTTTGAGCCTGTTTTATCTTACCGCCTCAGCTTTGAGTTCCTCTCTCACAGCCTGGATGGTGTCTCTGCATTCAGCCAACAGAGTCTCATACAGATGCTCTTTGGTCTCTTCATTAGATGCCTGCATTAACACATACAAACAGAAACACAGATTTGTGGCTGCATCCATCAAACTTGTTCCATGTTTTACTAAAATCTGTAAAAACACAAATTTGGAAAAAAAAAAAAAAAAAAATTCACACAGACTAGTCACTGCTTTAAATAAAGTATTGTAACACTTTTATCAGAGGGGTTTATTAGAGATTCAGCAGTAAATACAATTATGATACAGATATAAAGTGATTTGAAGATGAAATTATTAACACATGCATAGAAAAAGAGAAAAAAACATGCCAAAGCGTTTTAGAACAAGAGGAATTTGGGAGTGTAGAAGGAGGGCAGAGTGTAGAATTCTATTTGTAACTTCAACAAGAGTAACAATTGTAATGTCTGGAGAACCACCATGAACGTGCCAGTTTCATCTCACTATAGTGCGCAGTTTCACTAAGAACTAGTGAATAGAAACAAACATTAAAAGCAGGACAACGCCTCAATCCAAACTATTTTAAACCTCCATACCTAAGCTGTACAAATACACAGCACACATAATTTACACTTCATTAATTCTAAACACGACATTAATAAAAGTCACTTATGCAAACATAAATATTTGATACTTTTAGGAGTTTGATACAAAGAGAAACACTTTACGCAAGAATGTGACTGTGGCAGAGGGAAGACACGTCGGTATGTGGCCAAGCAGGCTGTTGATGCATTCCTGCACAACAAATCAGCCATCACACACGGGTTTCAGAGTTCAAACCTCAGGGAATGACAGGATTGTTCTTCACCTCCCCATTTTTTTAGTGACCTACCCATACAATGGGTCTGTGTTCCTCTACTACTGCTTCACCAGTCTGGGGAAGTCAAGTTGGTATGAAAAAAAAAAGGCACTGTACTTTAATGGGGTAAAATAACCACCTAATGTCAGATCATTTTAAACTATCAAAGGACACGATTCTGTAAAAACACACCTGCTCAAAGATCATTTATAAACTACACAATGGAAGGAATTCAGTCCAAACAGAACTAAATGTTAAATTGATTTAATGCACAAAATGGCAAACCTCTCAGCAAAACTTTGAGTAGAAAAATGTAGGTATGGCCATAACTTACATAAAAAGTAAATAATTAGAAGAACTTCATTCCATCTCTTGAGTTTATACATGAAAGATTTGGAGAAAAAATAAATCGGTGGTACATTTAGACATTACAATGAATTAAAAAAAAAACCCAAAAAACTGTGACTTAGGTTAATATCTAGTGATGTAGTGGAACAGAGGGGTTTAATCCTTGCATGTGAAAAGGTCATCAGAATGAGCCAGGTGAAAGGTGACATGGGATACTTTGAAGAAAGAAAGACAGAAAGATGGAAGAAATGGACATGATTTAAAGACAGGTTCTACTCATCAGATTTGAGAGGAAGCACCCCTCCTTTTTGTTGTTTGTTTTGACCGTGATAGTTGTTTTGCTTGCAACAAAGAGCTGAAAAAGAACCAACTTTAAGAGTAAAGTATTTTTAATTATATTGGAAATCCCACATCCTCATATTCAAAAGGCCAGAAAACCTCTAGGGAACAACACAGAGGAAGAACGTTACAAGAAAATTCCTCAAAGTAATAACTGCTAGCACACAGGTTCTAGGGCTGCTCTCATCCACCTAGAAGGCTGATGTTCTTTAGCACCACACACTTGAGTGCCAACACCCTGGCAACGCCTAGCGCAACTGGTTCAACCTGCTAAGCATCTAGTGTTTTTGAAGGGGAAAGGCTGCAGTAAAAACTGATTAGGAGGTTGTAGCTGTGAAGTATGACCTAGTATGCCTTTTCCCATCCCCAGAGGCTAAAAACTGTGGATTAAGTTCACAAGGGGAAGTTTAAGGTGTCGCAGTCAAATTCTGACTTTCAGTGAGCAAAAAACAAAACAAAACAAAAAAAAAAAAAACAAAAGGCAAAAGTGGTCACTCTTTTTTTCTTTCTTAAATAACATTTTACTTACTACTTACAAAGCTCCAAAAGAAAAAAAACTGTTTGGATAATTAAGGTGAGGAGTTTGAAGGTGGTATAACATGCATTCAGACACAGCCATTCTTAACTTAACAATAGTGTGTAATACAACAGCTACGGGCCAGTAAAGGCCCATCTTATACTGTAAGGTGTTTAGAGCTGATATTACTAATCTGTCCACAGAGACCTGCTGGGTGTGTGTGGGCTGAAACGTACAGAATGCAGTCGGGCAATGAGAGGCTGCATGCCAGAGTCCTGAGTAGCTGTGGGTGTGATACTGTGGGTGTGTCCACAGGGTGTGCTGAGCCTTCAGACATGACAAACCAGATGGGTTGTGGTGGCAGAGTAGGAACAAGTTATGACACTAAAGAAGACAGTGCCACCTACTGAAATATTTAGGAACTACATCAACTGCCATGTGAAGTATAAGTTATACGTACTAAAATAACATGTTCTACACATTCTGTATCATGTAAAACTGGTAGCTTTATAGATGGGTGCACTACAGGTAGCCCACGGTTCAGCCCGTACCTTGGTTTTTGGGCTATATGGGTTTTGTGTATAAAGAGAAGAGCTTTTGTCTTCCAAAATTACATATTTTTTTATTTTTCTTGTCAACAAAAGCTGAATTTTACAGTAGGAACAAATCTGTACAAATCACTGTACTGAATAAAATAAAACTTTATGTACTGAACAATATAACCTTTTCTTATTCCTTGACTACTTGGATACAATCATATAAACCAGGGGTGTGAACACATACAGTATGGCCAAAGGGAATTTTGTTTTTAAAAATAAATAAATTACTGTTCCACAAAAATGCCACAATTATATCTCGTACACATTTCCTTGTTATAGTGTGTCATGGTATTGTATGCATCAGAGTTCTGCACCAGGTCAGGACTGTCTAGACAACATGTTTAACTAATGGTCAGGATGTGGGTCTAATGTACGTGGGAACGGACAGATGCAGGTTTGAAATAGAGGTGGATCTGTGCAGGACTCTGACGTGTGTTGAGTCTAAAGCTAAGCTACTTCTCTGTCTGCTGTGTCTCACCAAGGGACGGGGATTCCCCACACTGTGTGCTTACATACATGTTGAGAGAGTGCAAGAGAGAAAGTGGGAGAGAGCGAGAGAGACTTGCAAGGTAGACTCTTGCCTTTTGCCACAAACACAACATCAATTGCTAAACCAAAACCCTGCGGTTCATATGGGTAAATTGTCCAGTGCTGAACAAAATGTCTTTTAAAAAATCTTTTAACAAACTGAAGTTTTCATAGACTGGAGTGATTGATGTTCCAACTTGACACGTAGAAAAAAAAACAAAAAAAGAGAAGGGTCCAAAAATACTTAACTACTGTTTCCAAAAATATGAAACTCAGGGGCATTATGATGGAATTAGTAAAGTGGTTAAGCTGTACAATTGATAGTGACAGCCGTTCAAGTGTGTCCTCTGATGCAGAATTAAATCTCGAGTAAATTTATACTCTGTTCCAAGTAGAAAAAGGTAAAGAATTTCATTGATGACCATGTTTGACAAAGATATGAATGGCATATTTATTGCCATGGTAATAAAAACTCCTAAAACTAGGCAAGAAATGACAAAATACCAACCTGAGCAATGGCAGCCTCATTGTCTGCCAGTCCCAACAGGAAGATGCGAGCCTTGTCAATCTTCACGGGCACTGTTCGCCCTCGCCACTCTACCTCACTCATAGTGGCTGCTTGCTTAGTTCTTGCCTGAGTAATGAGGGCCTGAGAACATTAAACAAAATAGAAAATATTTAATATAACAAGTTTTTCTTGACTAAAAAAAAAAAAGAAAAAAATATCTTGTTAGGTGTTGGAGTATTTTTTTTTCTTAAATATTCAATTTCGATAAAGATTTTAAAAAGCTGTCTGTTTCATTCAGTTACGGTGCTTTTTGCAATATTGTGACTTTGGCACTTAAAGGGTTAATAACCAGAATTAGGCTTTACATAGAAAGGACCACTGATCACATGAAGAAATCACCTCTAGTTTTTCAGCCATCATGCCTCCACCTCCTCCAGTCAGCCTCATCTGCATCAAGTCGTTGATGGCATTCTGGTCACCTGTGAACAGATGGAAAAACACAGGTTGGGTTGGTGTGAGCTCTGGCACATACACAGGATTTCAGGAAAAATGGGATATGTTGAATGCTAAATCTTCACAGGAAATGAAGTATTGGATGCCAAACAACCCTGAGAGTTTTTAATTACTCAGACCCACAATCATAGTGGATGGAGCCAGCTTTACTTCTAGTGCTGGTACACTGCTAATAATTAAGGATGATGTTGCTAAGGGAGGTCCCTTTCCCATCAGCAGTGTAAGATACTCACCAATATTGTAAGCACAGTAGCGGATGTTGGGTGATATTTCATCCACACGCTGGCGATACAGCACTGCCAGCTCCTCAGTGAATGCACTGGCCAGCTTCTCATAGATGGTTCTAATGAGACAAAACAAATGAAG
Source organism: Maxillicosta whitleyi (assembly GCA_029822895.1). Classification (NCBI taxonomy): domain Eukaryota; kingdom Metazoa; phylum Chordata; class Actinopteri; order Perciformes; family Neosebastidae; genus Maxillicosta; species Maxillicosta whitleyi. Next base: position 12,137,736 of record JAPSES010000104.1, read on the forward strand.
AATTGTTATACATCGAAAACATGACAGAGTAATAACTGAACATGTAGTCAATTAAAACTATTTTAAAGAACCCAGGTAATGTTAAAACGCACTTGCACTTGTTGAAGGCCTCCATTGCCCGCTTCCATTCCTGCAGTTCAAACTCCACCATGCCAGTCAGATACGCGGTGTACGCCTGAAAACAGATAAAGATGGAAGAGTAACATTTAACATGTTTTCAACCAGTTACACTGCAACCTTGTGTGTTTCTCATGTTTATGAACGTACTTGGGCCTCCAGTTTGGTCTTGGCATCAACACGAGGGCTCTCACACAGCTTCTCCAGCTTCTCACTGTGCTTGGCAGCTTTACGTAACCTTGCCAGCAGATGAAAACGTTTACGTGGCTCTGTATTGGCTTCCTGTTTCAACTGCATGGCATAACTCCACGCACGCTCAGCCTCCATCAAAACCAGCAACAGGTACCTGGTGAGGTGAAAATCAGTCATATTTTCTACAAATTTTGTAAATAGCTAAAGGTCCAAACAGCTGTAGAGGAGACACTGAACCTCTTTACCTAATTATTTGAGAAGCAGGTTTAATTAAAAACGCTTCATGCTTAATTCGATAAATATCTGCGTGTATAGCACAAATGTTTGGTGCAGACTATCCATCTCTTACCTGCTGTCAGAAAGCATTTCAACAGTAATTTTCTTCCCAACAAACTTATGTCGGTTGCCCATCTTGAAGCCAAGAGTCTTGCGCAGGCGTCGCAGTCTGCGAGAGCAGTAGCCCCTACACACAAAGACAATTACAGTGGAGTTATTTTATTAATGCTTATAAACTGCACTTCATTGTGTATGTGTAATATTGGCAAAAACTGACTTCATTCTTACTTATTATTATTGTTACATTGTAACTGCTTATCATGAGGTACTTTAAGTCCTTTTGTCTGATGCATTTACATACATAACAGAGTGTGTGAAACCTTTACTAACACCTCAACTTATAAAACAAATCAAATCAATTACATTTTATTTGTAGAGCCCTATATCATAACAAGGTTGCCTCACAGGGCTTTACAAAATTTAACAGTCAAATAAACAGTAGATGAAGGAAATGGTTTAATGTCCTGGGCATCCCTCATCATCTTCACTAATACAGAACATACAATCAATGAGGTTGATTTTAATACTGTTGAGACTGAACAGGTTTAGGCAGAAGCTAAATGCCTCGCCTACATTCAAACCAAAATCAGTTTTAGTCTACCAATCAATACATCATAAATCATTCTTGCTTGTATTCCTTGAAAATATGTTTACAAACCAATGTTTGTAAAGCCATTAATGGATTACATATCTTTAAATATATATGTATATTTATGTCATTCCATAATTTAACTCCAATAACAGAAATAAATCTTCTTTCATATAATTTATACCTTTTTGTACCGTAAACATACAAACACCTCTAAAAATCATACCTGCTTTCCCATATCAAAAAGAACTTTTGAACAGAGTCTGGAAGTGACTTTTGTTTGGTTCAGAACATTATTTTCACAGCTTTGTAATAAAGCAAGTCAATGAAAGTCACAACATATAATAAAATACACAAATAAAGCAGCCATTGATTTTACTTACTCTACAGAACTGTGACCATTAACAACAAAGCCTTAACATATGGTGGCAATGAGGGTTTATATGCAAACAGTTAAGTCATCAGTTACATAGTAAAATGATTCCTTTAATAAACTCGATCTACTGTTTAGTTAATGTTAATGGAAGTATATCCTATATAATAGCTGACAGTTTGAACCTTAGGCAAAAGTTATCATTTATGCCCAATGCTTTTTGCTGATGGACTGATTTGTTTTTATGAAAACCTGTAATGTTCACTGCTGACAGGATCAGACAGTTGTATATACTGATGAATGGTTAGTGTGTGACGGGACAAAAGCTCACCTGTATCTCTGGTAGTCTCCGTGCCTAAGGCCATGCTGCTGCTGGGACTCCTTGATAATTTGCAAAACTGCGATTCACAGTTAAAGTCCAACAAATCATACATCTTACCAAACATGGGACTATCTGAGAATAGTTGTCATTCATACTCCAGTAGGACTATAACGGTAATACACTCATTGACAACACAGATTACTGCAGACCTTCCATACACTATAAAGTACAAGCTAAAGTTACAGTTAATAGAGTTGTAGGCGGAACAGCATTTCATAGAATTGCATGTTATACGTTGGTAGGTTACCTCATTTATTACATCCTAGAGTATATAATTAATTGCAGTCAAGAAAGCCAATTTTATGTACCAGTAACTGACCGGGTAAGACTTTCACTATGACACGTAGCCTAAATATGCTAGCTAACCTTACCCACTGCTCGAGCTAACCGGCTAATATTAGCTTGTGAATCCGACAACATGAAAGACAATTACAAAACCGCTACAACACATCAGCAGCTGTGAAGGATACTTTCCAATCCTAGTCCTCCATCCTGTAAATTTTCTTTATTTTCGTCCAAGGTTGGAACTTTGGCTTCATTTTGTCTGTCTGCGGCCATCTCTGAATGCTAACAGCTAAGCAGCGTACACTCACATGCTCAGAAGAACCAATAACGGAATAGGGAGGAGCAAAGTTACTCCAAATATCGCGATATTTAGAAAACTGTGCAATCTGAACTTGACAATATTTGATTAGTGTTTACAGTACTGTACCATCACAATACATGCATATATATAGGTATATATATATATATATATATATATATTCTAGCCCACTCTCCCAACCCCAAGGGATGGTGGGCCACTAAGAAATACAGCCAATAGTTAGGAGCATAAAACATTTCAAGTCCTTTATTATTGCACTTGATCCACTGTCAAATATTCAGTCACAATATTCCAACATTAAAAAACGAAAAGTCAATTTAGATGTTATCCGCTGCAGAAATGTATTTGGAGAGAAAGTCTTTGATGTGAGAAATGTGCATGGTCTCTCTGATAGTTGTGTCTCTGCTGCGGACCTGAAGAAGGCCACTCTCCAGTGTGTTCTCACTGATCACCACAGTGAACAGAACTCCCATTTCATCATATCTACAGTTTTAAAAAACAAAACAAAACTGTCAGTCCACAGCAAAAGAAAATAACTTATTTCCCGTCAGTGAAATAATATAACCAAAATGCAACACTTTACTTGGCATTAAGCTGTTCCATTGATGTTGGTGTAGTTTCAAGGTACCCAGGCCATGCAAAGATCTCAGCTTCTAATAATTCCAGCAGCAGGCCTTCACAAACCTTAAAAATCATAGTTATTATTTCATTGTGATGTGTATGTACAGAAATGAATCATTCATATATATTTTTCATACCTGTCTTAGCTCCATGGTGGCTCCCCTGCCGATATCTATAGCCACTTTAACTGGAGCTAAAATTGGATGCAATTTAAGAACCTGAAATAAATAGTTAAACCTCAGTGATTGTAACCGAAAACATCAAAACAGAGGTGGAGACAAGAAAGATTTAAGTAAGGCTAGAAGTTGTTTTTCATGATGGGATCATCATTAAAGCATCACCGTTCTCTGATGCAGCCTCTGCTTACTGTCTTCTCTCCTCAGCTTCTGCAGTGAGTTGGACAGAAAGGCCATCACACCACGGTCCATATTCCCTGTTACAGACACAACGTGAGGAACTGACTTCCGCCCATCTCGACACTGAATGAACAGAGAAGACATGTTTAGCTTCATCTTTAATATGATGTCTGATTTTAAAACCAAACTGCTGCTGCTGGAAACATGCTGACCTGAAGCTTTGAGCGGACTCCGTTGTGCATTTGCAGCAGTTCAGTGTCTCCTCGGCTCCACAATGTCTCCAGGGTGTCCAGCCCCCATGGGAAGTTGTAGATGATCTTCACTCCACGCGAAGCTGCCTCTTCCAGTTCCTGCTCTGGGATGTCACTGCTGCTAAAGTCTGATGGAGACAGGGCAAACTGGAATGAGAAAAAGTGAAGCATGAATGCAGGGACAGAGACATTAAAGATACATGACTTTAACCAAACTGAACTTTTTTGCTTTTTTAAAGGGGGACTTTTATGTCTTATATATAGAAATCATTGAATTTGCCCCAATTATACACACATAAAAAGCAAATAACATAATTATGCATCTGTGGCCTCTCATCATGCTTCTGCATGTTTCAGCTCATAAAAACATACCTACTCTACAAAAAAAAAACAACCCAAAAACTATACTATACTTCCTTATCCCACAACCTGCTTGCATGTTTTGAAGTATTACTCACTTTTCTCCACCACTTTAGTCTTTGTCGAGCCCAATGATCCAACCACTGGGATGATGTACGAGGAGAGCAGAACCAAACCAGAGATGTCTGAGTGACTTCAGCTGGGCTGGGAAAGAGAACCGATGACATATCATATGTTAAGCAAACTCCATAAGACTATTTTACAACCTTTCAGGATCCACAAAATCACCAGTTGCCATATTTTAGTGTTAGGGCTACATTTAAGTTGTGTATGAACACATATTGTTTAGGTTGTGTTTTATCCACATATTGAAGACAGAAGCTCAAAAAGAATCCCCTTCAAATTAAATAGAGCATATGGTGCTTGGATTAATATATCTCCTAGTAACATAGGTTCTATGAAGTGTGGATGCTACAAGGTTGAAATGGACACTAGCAAAATAGCACAATTTCTCATCAATTCAAAAGTGACCTGGCCCCTATTCATATGTCTCTATACAATACAACAAGTTCATTGTCATAGTAAAATGATTTACAACAATCTGCTGTTAAATATTTAATTTAGGTCACAAGCTCCCCTCTGCAAATATTAAAGCTATACTGTATGATGTAGCATTTTTACATATTTGTTTGTAATCTTCAAATGCTCCTAATAAGCATGTGTTAAACTCAAATGTAAAAGAAATCCACCAGGTTTTGAAACTCAAAAATGCTTCAGTCTCATATATTTCTGACAAAAGTCTGACCAATTATTTTATTCTGCCTGAATAAAATAATTGGCTGAGGCTCCTGTTGGTTATCCGTTACCACCGTCCCACATCTGATACCAGTGCCTCTGAATATGATGTTTCAGTCCCTCCACTGACCGCAGTCTCCTGTCTATGGGTGTGAATGCTTTATGGTTTATTAACGAGAACAACCAACCTCCAATTGCGTCAATCAGAGTCCGGTGAATGAACAATGGAGATGCAGTGTGGGAGTCAGACGTAAGTGACTTCACAGACATGTCCACCAAAGCTCAATTTTTATGACTGTGGGACTCCACGTACGTGTACTTGGTGTCACACCATGTAAGATTATGTATGATGATAAATGTTTGGACCAAGAAACCTCAAATGTCAATGGACAGTGGTGGAGTCTGTGCGCTCATGGTACAGCCCACTCCACCCAGATGATGAGGTGCAATGAAGACAATGACCCAGCGCTGCACAGACCAGACCCTTAGACCTTCAGACCAGGGCTTTAGAGGGAGGTGGGTTTTTCATTTTCAAATTTTTACTAAGTGCTGTGTGAAATGTCAGATCGGTAGGTATAGCTTTAAACTATCTTTACAGGATTACACTGCTGATATAAACTCACCTGGAATGATAAAGAATTAAAATACATTTGTTTGTTCATATTCATCTGGACAGCCTTAGCAGAAAAATATGTTTATAAACATGTACAATACAAAAATTATATTAGACAGTAGATGAAACCTCACCAATCAAAGCCATTGGATGGTTGGAAACACAGACCAGTCTCTGCCAGACCAAAGGGCAGCTTCCTATTTACCAGTTCCAAAGAGGGAACAAACTGTTCCAAAGCACCTGAGAACAGCCACAAAAACAAATAAAACAAAGGAAAAAGCTTTCAAAAGTATTCATTTATTCAGCTGCTTATGCTAATTGTACAATGATTAACTAAATGATTATTACAATCATTTATTTCATACAAGGAAAGATAAAGTTTACGAAACTGAAGTAAAACTGTAGTAGATACTGTAGTTATAAAAGTAAACATTGCTCCAAGCTCTCAAGATCTTTGACTGCATGCATTGCAATGATAGCTTTATAACCTAGCCCTTCTTTAGCTGTGAGTACTTTATTTGTAATGACATAATAACTTTACTAAATTTTTAACACTATGTGTGTTTGAAAAGGAAACAATGTTAAAGTTCCTGGCATTTCTGTTTTTATAATAATACATTTTAGTCTTTTTTTTTTTTTTTTTTTTTTATCATTTGCATGCATAACAATTTCCTCCTAATGTTGACATCCTATGATATGCCTGTTATATAACAGAACATATATAATATATACAAATATTTATTCACTTGTATATTCACTTGTTTGTGTTTTTTTTTTTAAACCAATCTTTTTCTCTACACTTGCTTGTTGTATGTTGCTACTATTAACTGTGAAATTTCCCCACACTGAGATAAATAAAATCATATGTTATCTTATATTCTGTGTACTTGTGATAATTAAAAAATATATATTGTAATATACTGTAAAGCTAGTACCATGTTAATGCAATAGATTCTTTTGGTCACATCACTGTACTAATATAGATATAAGGCCTCATTATTGGGACAGAACAGACCTGATGCTAGGAGAGGATGGCCAAAGATAGCGTCCAACAAACCTCGACTTTGAAGAACAGCTGCAATAGATGTATTTGTTCAACTATTGACAGTCTCATTTGTGTAATAAAGTTTGCAGTGCTCTACCTTGAAGAAAGTTTGTTCTCAGTGATGCTGACTTCTGTAGGAGTGCATGGACCTTCTGGATCAGTTGCTCTTTGCTCAGCTCTTGACAGTCGAGTATTTGTTTTAGCTTTTCAGACTCAACCACCTTGAGCAGATCTGGTCCCTGTGTTGGTCTGTCCTGACCACAGCTCAGGGTGCTCACTCCAAACACTTGAGCTCTGGACCTAGTCACAGAGTCCCACCACTGGTCCAGCAGGTTTCTCCTCAGCTCCATACCCAGAGGACCATATCTGCAGGTCACCCCGCGCTGAAACAGGTCTATGTTGGTTTGACCGGGTGAAATGTAATGTCTGTTGACACATAACTCCAGCAGAGACTTGACTTGATCCACACCCGGTGATGCATCACATGATCTCCGTAACTGTTGCAGAACCATTGTTTCATAGCCTTCTGAGAGTTTTAACACACCAAGTCGCTTTTTCAGGACATTTCTAACACTGTGAGTTAACATGATGGAAATAACCAGAATAAATACCTACGGATGTCATTCAGTCCCAAGACAGTCTGCTGAACTGAATACTAGGGAATGAAATGTAGAGTCGTAAAGAAATGTACAGGCTGAGTGAACAGGTCTGCACTTCACCGACAGTTACATCTGACAGTTCACAGTATCCACAGATGTGCTGTGCTACCGGTGTCTTTAAAACACAGACATTACTCTGACCTGTTCAGTCAGTTGATACAGACACTCATTTCCAACAATAACCGCTACAACAAGTTTAAATCTTACTGGAGATGGATGTGCAACGTAAACCGGAAGTGAAATGTTGCACAACCGGGTCATAACATCACGTGGTAACAGGCACATTCCGTGGAAACGAATCCGCGTCATCAATTAATTTGCTGTAATTTACTAATAAATAGACGTGCATTTATTATCGCATAGAGCTGGTTTCTAATTCGAAAAATTACCTACAACATCATGTTTCCATCGTTTTCAGCTTTTTTTTTTTTTTTTAAATTGAAGTCATCCCTTACTAAAATACTTATATTAAAATATAAATAAAAGCAAAACTGTGCTTCACCCCCATTTGAACGTTTTCATCAGTCGTTTCTTCATTTTATGTCCTTGATATATTTAGCTTTGTATTCATTGTTCGTCCATGTTTCACTTTATCGTGCATTTGCATATTTGATCACTTTTTTCATAGTTAATGTGTACAATAATGGAGACATCTGTTCAAATGCAGCCTTCTGTTTTTGCTTGATAAACATTAGCTACACATTTTGGATATTATATTTCTTTTTGAAATACTGTATTGACTATGCTGTCCATAAATAAAGTCATTTTTCACTTCTATAAGCAGTTTAGCAGTACATATTAAGAATGTGTTTGGTGTATGCTGATCAACCACCCCCTTTCAGTAAATGTGTCTATAGACATAAAAAGACCAACATTTTCATTTTTTGAACTTTTATTTAAAAAGGGCCACACGCACCCTTTTTATATGATCTTCATAACATCACTTGAAACATACCACAAACTGAAAACACTGCATTACCTAGTAAAAATAAATTACCGAGGAATGTAACACAAAAACAGTCAAGGAAAAGTGCAGCACTTGTAGTTGCACTATAGGAGACCTGCCTATGACTCCTTTTAATGCTCTGGGTTTTCTGAATAATTCCACCCTGCTGTAAGCAAAACAAGTTAAACAGTACAAAGGATAATAACAATAATAATATTAATAATCATACTGTAAGATTTCAAGACTAAACAAAAATCATATTGGTTCCATATATTGTGCGTATATCATATCTACTGTGGGAAGGGTGGTGGCATTGGGTAGGGCACCATTGGTGGTGGGGGTGGTGGCTGCTGGGCCTGTGGTGGTGGCTGAGACGTGAAACCGAATGGTGGGTGGTTCATGCCATTCTGAGCAGCCCTCTGCATGGCCCCAAACTGTGGTGGGCCCTGGAAGTTTTGGTTACCGAAGGCACCCACCTGGTTTGCTGGAGCACCAAAATTACCCTGTCCATTACTGTTGCCATAGCTGCTGTTGCCATAGCTACCACTAGAGTTGCCACTGTTGCCTCCATAGTTGCCACCATTTTGGGCTTTATTGCCACCAAAGGCACTCTTTGGCCCATTGTTGAACCCTCTATCGCTGTCCCTGTCCCTGTAGCTACTACCGCCAAAATTGTTGCTTCTCCCGCCCCCAGAATACCTATCCCGCCGGTCATCCTTGTAGCCACCTCTTCCCCCCCGTCCACGACCTGTAAAGAAAGAAAATGACAGACAAAAGAGAGACAGTTCAGTCTAACTAGTCAATTACAAAACACCCACATGAAAACCACAACATAAGTGATTACGTAACATGCTGAAAAGTTTCTTAAAAATGTTCATTTAATGTAAATTAATCTTAGCATGTACCTCCTCTGTCCTCTGCCATCTGGATCAGTTTGGGGTTAATGGCCTGGTTGGCCTCGCGGAGCACAGAGATCAGGTCACTGGCTTGTTTCATGTTGTTGGGGGTGAAGAAGGTATAGGCCGTGCCCGTTTTTTGACTTCGGGCTGTGCGTCCAATGCGGTGGATATAATCCTCGGAGGAGTTAGGGTAGTCATAATTGATGACAAATTTCACATCCTCCACATCTGTGAAAGTGTTGCAGTGTGGCAAAACAAAACATGGAGGCCACACAGGATTTTGCACACCACAACAGCCAGATCAAAGGGAAAAGTTAGCAACTATGATGGCTAGGGGAAGGAAATGGTCAGTAGGCTGTGGAGGAAAAGTGTTAAACAAAGTATGATTGCGTACACTTCTACTCCATGGGAATACTACTGTGGGAAGAGAGAAACGATGCACACTCCAATTGCTTACCATAATCAAAAAGATCAAAAAGGACATTCAGTCTCCCTTTTGTTACCGAGGGAGGAAAAAAAAATGGACTTAAGTCTTACCATTACGGAGTATGCATTCACTAGTCCTTTCCCAATGCAGCGAAATCCCCCACAAATTGTCAAGTGACATCCAGGAGCTTCTACGCAGTTGGGCCACGATATGCACTGGGGCCTCCTCATGTGCCAATATATAGGACCATTCACTGGTATATTTTTGCAGGTCCGATTTTCCCAGTACACTCTCAAAAGAAGCTTGATATTAAAAGGCCACACTGCACGTCTTGCCAAGACAAAATAGACCAAGTACTAATTTTACAGGAGCCCTTCAAAAGATGAAAAAGGCCCAAGCATTGAGCCCTGAGATACCCATCAGCGAGCACAGAGCAATTCCCCCTACCCCCTTCATCAGTCTCATCAAGGCAAGATCTTCCAAGAAGCCAGTGTTCACTTGAGAAAATGTCTCTCGTTGGCAGGTCTCGACATGACTATAAAACGCAGGCGAGGGAGGAACTTTGGTTTGAGCTGTCTCACTCTCTTTCTCCTCTGACTAGATGTTCCCACTATCCCCTAAACACATGTGCCAGGTCTCAATTTTTTTCAGAGACAAATAAAGTATTTCAAACTGCTCTCTCCATTTCAAGAAATCCAGCACTTTGACGGGAAAGAAAAACTGAAAGCTTAGACAGGCTCACAAGCACTCATGCTGTGTGATACAAGCTCCGAAAAGTAACAATTGTTCCAAATCTCAAACAAGTGACTTGCAATACAGCGCTCTCTAACACAACAGCATGCAAGGCAAAAGTCACAGCATCAAGCATATCTGTTTTTTTACGTTTGAGTTGGAAACAGCTGGATGGCATTTGTCAGGTGAAATCCATGGTCAGAGAACAGATGTGCGTGTATTTCAACAACATATCAGAGACAAAGGCTTAGCCACACAGCCTTTTGAAGATCACTGGCACACAAGAGCTGTCACCTCTCTAGGCCCACTGGGTGGCAAGCCAGTTGAGCACTTCCAATATGTCATCCATCTCCCTCTCGAGGCCTGGGACTGTCATGCCTAGCGCCTGCCACAAAGACTCCACCTTAAGGTGAGAAAAACTCAGAAAATGCATAGAAAAGTTAAAGAAAGCAAAACCACTTTCTTTAAAATAAGTGTAACACTGATAAGAATGTGGTGCTACTCAATGGCATACTGACCTAAACCACGGGAGGCCACATCTGTAGCAATGAGGATTGGAGCTTTACCATATCTGAACTCTGAAAAGAGAAGGAATTACTTCATTTAATTACAAAGCTGCTTTGTGAAAAAAAAAATCCAAGATGGAACTTCTTCTAAATAAATATAACTTGGAAAATGATTTTTTAAAAATCTCACCATTAAGGACCCAGTCCCTCTCCTGTTGGCTCTTGTCTCCATGAATTCCCATTGCAGGCCATCTGCCAGAGACAGCATGTGGATTAATCATTACTAGTCCAGCTTTCCCAAACTTGCTATACTTGTGTGAATAGTGAAAGGTAGCAGCAAAGTACAACAGCATGGCATCACTTATACCTTCACATGTTGGAGAATAATACCATCATTTCATTTACAGTAAGTGGTTGTAAGGATTCTTACCCATCTCTTCTCATCCTCCTGGTGAGCTCATCACACCGCCTTTTGGTCTCCACAAAAATAATGGTCTTGTTCTCCTTTTCACTCATGATTTCCTCCAGTAAACGAATCAGTCTAAGAGAATTAAAAAAAAAAAAAAAAGTTGAGCTATAACAGTTAAAAAAAAAAAACTTTCACAAACCTTTGAAAACCTTGAAAAGAAATGATTGAAAAATAAATTTACATGTATTTAACAATGTTTTGTACAAGACTCACTTGTCCTCCTTCTCCATGTCACTGCAGACATCAACAATCTGCAGGATGTTGTGATTGGCACTGAGCTGCAGTGCTCCTATGTTGATCTGGACATAGTCTTTCAGAAAGTCCTCAGCTAGCTGGCGGACTTCTTTAGGCCATGTGGCACTCCACATGAGGGTCTGACGGTCTGGCTGCAGAAAACATACAGAACGATCAGTGCATACTACAAATTATGCAACACTGATTTAATTTATGCAGTTTGCCAAAAGTAAAAGCTGATGTGGATAAATATGTCTTCCAGAAAGCTACAAAATAATTGTCTTTTACCCGGATTTGTTCCACTATCTTGCGGATCTGTGGTTCAAATCCCATGTCCAGCATGCGGTCAGCCTCATCAAGCACCAGATAAGTGCAACGCCGCAGATTAGTTTTACCACACTCCAGGAAGTCAATGAGACGACCTGGGGTAGCGATGCAAATCTCAACCCCTTACACAAAATCAGAAAAGAAAAAAAATAAATAAGACAGTCATACTTACTGATGACACCTTTAGCATCTGTGCCAAGTAAACTTCTCACTATATATAATCCATACAAATGAACAAGATACTAACAGTTTTGAATAAACATAAATGGTATGGACATATACTAAGAAACAAAGTAAACATACCCCTCTCCAGATCTCTAATTTGGGGTCCTTTGGGTGCACCACCATAGATGCAGGTGCTCTTGAGACGGGAGGCTCTGCCGTATTCAGCAGCGACCTGTTGCACCTGTTGAGCCAGCTCACGTGTTGGCGCCAGGACCAAACACTAAGGGAAATTTAGACAAAACACAATTTTAAAAAAAACTAACCCAAAAGGTGGACATTCCATCAAATCAGCTACACATCAGTCAGTATTAATAAGAAATCTCATGACATTTAATAACAATAATTAGGCTTGCATGATGATCATTATTCAAAGATAGGAAGAATGAAAGGGCTTTTTAATAATGAAGATTTTTTTTTTTGTTTTCGTGACACAAAGGAGAGACTAAAAAAAAAGTTTGCACATATTAAGAGAGCTGTAGCACAGGGAGAAAAAAAACAAGTAATGACATGAGCAGGTCATAATTACTGGTATAATTTTTTGGAGATTTATGCATGAATAACGTGTTCATGTTTTTGCATAATTCATTGTGTGATACTTTGTGAAAACATTCAAACCCTAATCTTATTAAGAACTAAACAGCATCACACACAGCGAGTGTAGTGAACTTACAATAGGTCCATCTCCATGCTCCAAGAATGGCTGGTGTTGGATGTGCACAATTGCAGGGAGAAGGTACTAAAAAAAAAAAAGAAAAAAAAAAAGAAGAAATCCCGAGTTCAAATATGAATTTTAACTTACAGTCCACAAAAGTGTGTTAATGTTACCCAATACTTATCAGATGGATTAAGTATCATTAGTTGCAAGTGGTAGATATGGTTAATCTGAAATTACTTCAGTTCAGTCTAATCTACCATCTGGATAGTCTAAGGCCCAGTCCCAATTCACCCCTTAGCCCAAACCCTTACTCCTTGAAATGGAGCTGCAAGGGGTAGTGGTTGACCATAAACGGATGCGATGACTTTGTTTCTGAAAGTATTTACCATGCCATCAGTAGCTGTAATTGTCTGTTGCATATGCTTTGTTCATCTTTTTACAGCTATTAATTATAAACCGCAGAAATGCAATCTATAATACACTGAAACAGCATTTAACAGTCAATCAAATTATTGTTTTTTTTTTTTTTTATGAAGAAATTGCTTACATTTGTGTGTTTCTTTCATTATTTCATGGAACCAGAAGACAGTTTTTAAACCTCACTTACTGCAAGGGTTTTCCCAGATCCAGTTTGAGCAATTCCAACCATGTCTTTGCCACTGAGGGCTACTGGCCATCCCTGAGACTGAATGGGAGTTGGTTCAGTCCAGTTTTGTTTGACAATAACATCCATGACGTAGCCTAGAGGAAAGCAAGCTCAAGTCAGAATTTTTGACATATGCAATATATTTTCTGACATATATTGTGTATTCATAAGCTAGTCAGATGAAGACTTGTATTTGTTTAGATAATAGGATTTGAATTTTAACTCACTTGGGAATGCTGCTTCATGGAACTTTACAATTGGTTTGGGGCAATCTCTGCCTTTGACTGTAACTTCTTTGCTCCTCCGGTACTGCTCAACTTCTTGCTGCAAAAATTATATTAAATATCAATAAAGACATAGAAGCTCACTTCTGTTTGGTTCTGCTCAAACCATTGGATGTTTGTGGTTTATCCATTCTTTAATTAAGCTGTTATGCACATTTTTCTTACAATTGGTCTGCGTGTGGCATCTGGATGTTCCTGGTAGAAGTTCTTTTGAAACTTTGGAAGCTCATCAAGGTTCCAGTGCTTCTTTCGTAACCTCTCACCAGGGTTGCCGAATTTTCCAGGAGGTGGACCCCCTCTATTTCCGCCTCCTCCACCTCCAAACCGAGGTGGGCCTCCACCATAACTAATATTAAACAAAAAAAGAGAGAGGGAGAGAGAGAGAGAGAGAGAGAGAGAGAGAGAGAGGGAAGAGAGAGTTTAATGCAAAGCAAAACTGTACAATTTAAGTCCATATTTATAAACGTTAAATATTTGTACCAATACAACATGCATATTGTGTGAATTACTCCTGCCCATAGCAACCTTGGGCCACAATCAGAACACAAACCATTGCTGCATCATTGGCTTGAGTGACTTCTATTATGATTTGCTCAGAACTGTTTTATCAGTGATTTAAATAAGGAGCAATAAGCACATTAATTTAAGTTGTGCTGACAAGAAATTACACTGATAACTTGAAACTTCTGGATTTGATATGTGTGTCTTTGTGGGTGGACACTTGCTTTTAAAGATTAATAACATGAAAACTACGTTTGTTTACCCCCCACCACACACCACCCCTGAACCGGGCCCAGATCGGCCTGATCTTATGACTATAAATCTGATCTGATCTTGTAAAGAATGCCAGATCAGCAGCCAATAACAACCTTTAGATTGGATTGGGACCTCTGAGCTGCTACTAAATTCTGAAAATGGGTTTCATGTCTCTATGTGGCATTTTCTTTTGGAGGAATTGAGCCACATGTTGCACCAAAACAACTTCTCTCCGACACTATTTAACAAAGTTGGTCAGTCCATCCTGTCCTCAATGTGTCACAAGACATTTAAAGAATGATCCTAACACTCCCAGAGAACTTTTGCCCCACATGCAGAATAATAGATCACAGTGTCAGGCCTATCTCAATGCTGGGACACTGCTAAAAAAGTACAAGTCGGAGAAGAGGAACAGCATTATGTAGAGGAAAGGCAAACTGAAAGCACATCAGCAAGAAAGTACTTATTGGAAATCAAAATATAGGAGAGTTCAAAAGAGGAAACGAAAATGAAAATAACTTTGGTGCATTGTTTAGGAACTGCTTGGTTGATTTTATCTTGTTTTGATGCACCTCTACCTCATATCAGACTGTGAAGATTGTTGTGTTTTGTTTAGCCATTGTGTGGCTATGATGTAGAAACTGGGCATACTCAAATTTCAACAGAATGATCCTCTGTTTTATAATAATGGGACATTAGTAAGATTAACTATGCTAATACATTAATATGATGAATCTGTTTGGGGATGCAATATCACAATGGTATCCTGTGCAATTGGGGTTCAGATTTAGGAAGATTTTGGTGATCTAATTGCAGAAATGGCAAAAACAAATAAGCCCTCTATTGTGTAATATTATGGATATAGTGGCCCTGAGCAGAGAGTGGCACTGTGTTCAGACATTTTGTATTTTTCAATGCGAGTTTTTGTTGTACATGTGTCATGGCATTTATAAATGAGTGATGCAGTGATGTGCAGTCCACAAATTGCACAGTATCACAATTTGCAATGTTGCCAACAATCATTCCAACATATCTTTTTCATCCATTCATATGGTGTTTTGTTTATTACTATGAAATGTTTCAGAAGTATTTAGGCTGAAAAGCATTATATTAAAAAAAATTAGATGACTAGCAGTGCATATAATAGCAAGTGTAAAATCTATACTATAATATAAGGGTGCCCGGGGAAATGTTCCATGTTGTGCCAAATTCTAGTCCCTGCCGAAAACTGTATCTTGTACAAGTAGGAGCTGCCTAAAACAGCTCCTCCTTCCTAAGTCAGCCGTGAAGAGGACAATGGGCACCAAATTTACCCTGCCACACCAGAATAGCTCTAAAAGTGAGCTGCTAAAGTCATTTCTCGCCTTTGGCTTTGCAAGCTTATTCTGATGGGGGATGTAATTTTTGGCAGTACCTGGTGCCTAATTCTGCTCCCTGCCTAAAACTGCATCCCCAGCCGTGGGAGTAGTAGTTTTCAGCAGTATATGATTTTATTGTTATCCATTTTGTATGTTGTGTATCAAAGATTTAACTTTTGAAAGTTTCATATACCTCACAGTTTGCACATTCTTTAATATTAAACAGATAAAAAACAAAAACATAACTATAATATTGTCCTCTTCATGGCTGACTTAAGAAGGGGGAGGAGTTTTCGTCAGGGAGAAGAATTCTGCACAATCTCCCTGAGTGAGTGAAGTTTGAGTCCTGCCTATAAAGCATATTACACAAGTGTGTTATTATTAATGTAATGTTACATATGTCTATGGAAAGGGTATGTCATGTTTAAGCAGACATAAGTAATGTCACCCTCTGGGTCTATCACAACTTGGTGTGGGGTTTGATAGATGTGATTTTTAACTGGAAAGAAGAGCCAATGATTTTTATAAGCTTTAGTTGACAATAAAAAAGGGAAGACGTAGTAAAAACAGAAACTGATGAATTGACATTAATGATGAAGACCGAGTCTTTCCAGCCTACTGTTTAAATCCTTAGGTGATTCCTGAATCTAAAGGGAACTGAATGAGATTGTTATTATGCTACCCACTGTCATCGAAGCCAAACCCACAGCAACAGTATGTGTCAAACTGAAGTGTCTGACACAGTGCTGCTCTGATAATCTATCACTGACAGATCACCCGACGGATATTATACCCAGATTACGTGAAACTACAGGCGACACCCTTAATTGAAAGCGTGTCGTTAAAAATAAATTGGGCCTCTGCGACACAAATTTTAAGATACCGCTGCGTCACATGGACAGATAACAAACTACACAGCCGCCGACACAGAGCTGACACGCTAGCTGCCATTTTACGTCTAATCGGCAGGGAGGCTCAGACCATTATATGAGCATAAAATACAACTACGTTTCATAGCACCGGAACCGTCACTGTTGGTTTATTACATTGCTATATGGTGAAGTGAGCCTGCAAATGTCCTAGCTGTGGCCGTATTTCCGTGACAGCAGTGTTGCTAACAGTCGTATGCTAAAGCGTTCATTTCGGCTAACGTCAAGAAACCGACAATTGACACTTGACTCACCCTCTATCTCTGCCACGATCTCTGTCTGAAAATCCAGGCATTGTGTAGCGTCTGTGGTTAAGACGGTTTTAATCGAACAGCCTTGAGCCGGCCAATAAATCAGACGGTTAGTTTAACAGATGAAGTCGACAGAGAAAATAAAAAGAAAATGCCGGCAGACAAAAGTCTGTCTGGGAAGACGGATGTGAGGTCAGACGGGGCGGATAACACTATATCAATGCGCATCATGTCGTATCACCCCTGTGTGGCACTATTTTTATGTCTGGAGTGGAGGTTAATGATTAACGTCTGAGAACCAGCTATTTATGCATTGGTAGATAAAAATACATAATATGGACAATATAGGCATATAAAATTAATCGTGAATTATACATTTAATGAGGCTTACATGTATTTTATTAATATTATTTATTGTTTTTATGTCTTCACAGTTATTTTCCTTTTTTGTTTGCTTTTTGCTAGTGTCTTTTCAAGGGCGTTTTTGTATGCAACTGTGCTTTTGTGACAACGATCCCTTGTGGATCAATGTTTGCTCGACCCATAAAGACCCAGTAGTACTTTTGTGTCAGTTCCCAAACTGATTTTTCTCTTTATTTAGCCTTTCCAAAGTGATTTATCACCATTTATTATAATATTATTCTGTCTTTAGTATTTTTCTTTCAGTCAAAATAAGGTATTTTTCATTATATAATTTGCTGATCATGTAAATGTTCACCAAATTCAGAGGTTTATTTGATCAAAAACAGAGGAAACTGAAGAAAATGTGAATTTTTCAGTAAAATATATCATTAATTGAACATAAATCAAGTGTTTCTATCCACTGTCATGTATTAAACTCCATGGTTTTAGAAGATGACAGTGTTTCCACATTCACTACAGAGCCTCTGAAAGTCCAAATGGGACATGTCTGATGACCATGAAAAGGTGACAAACTGTATTTTATACCAATTTATTTACATGTATTAATAGGATGAGTGAATCAATGGGTAACGTTTTAGATCAGTAGATGGTTTTGGTTGCCAGTGGTTGTTTGGGCCTTTAAGGGTTTTGTCTTAGTCTAACATTGGTCAGTAGCTTATATTACTCTGTAGACTAAAGTTTCCGTGATGTGAAAAAATATCACTGTAGGTCATCTGCAGTTATCATTACATTACGTACATGTTCTTCTTGGTACCCAGTCTTTTCTCTTGTTTGTTAGGAGCAGGATGTTCACTATCTCTCACCCACTCAAATACCTACTAACTTAAATAAAAATGGGCTTACCAGTCCCAGTCCTTACCAGTTACCAACACTGGTGGTGGAAATAACTCAAGGAGAAATGAAGAAAAAAAAGTTTACAGTCTACAGAGTTTTACAGACAAAAACCAAAAAGGCAAATGTTCGACACACTCTTTAACACATCTCAAAATTTCCTTCCTCAGCTCATCTGTTGCTACTCCATATACGGTAATACACTCGATAATACAATTTATTGGTTATTAACAAATATACGTCAATGCCCTTTGGTTCAATACAAGTGAAGACCTAAGCATATTTCACTATTTCATCAGACCCTCCTCATCTTTAAAAAAACATCTTTCCTTTCAAGTTCAGCCTGAGTTCAAACAGGTGCACCTTGCATTGTGGAACATTGTTAACCCAAATCTCATCTAAAAATGACCACAATCCATGCTTTACCCAGGAAGTTAGAAGGTCAGCTCAACCCAAGGCGGCAGCACTCAGTTCCTGCTTAAACCACATCTGCATGTCCGAGCAGCACTCTGTTCCTCTGGTTAATGTCCACTTTGCATAAATTCTTTAACTTCTTGTTAACAGGTGCATCTGCATGACATCAGACCGAAACCACAAAAGCTTTCCATGCAAAACAAACAGGAACTTGCACAGACATGTTCTACTTTTGGGGCCAATGCACAGATACAAACTTAACAATTAAGCATAATATCAGCAACAAGCAACATTGGTTATATGTCAAAATATTGATTATGTTTTTATTTGTACTTTTATCGATATTATGTATTTGTATTTTGTATTGATTGCTTTTATTTATGTACAGCGTCTTTGCGTCCTTTGAAAAACGCTTTAGAAATAAAATGTATTATTATTATTATTATTATTATTATATGAAAGCATTGATTACACATGAAAGCATTTATCAGTTTGCATGGCCTGAAGCTAAGTCAAAGGTGGCTCAGTTTTAACCATCTGCCACTAAGCACTCAAAAAAATAATTGACCCTAAAAAATAGACTTTATGTAATTTAATCACATGACAATTTTCCATGTAATTCTGTCACATAAACTGTAAGTGAATGCAGAGCCTTAATGTACACATTTTGTTTTGTTGTTATATGATTTCATTGAATAAATGTTCAATTTTATGAACGTTACATAAATATTATGTATAATTCTTACTTAATATTTACCTGGACCAATAATCTTTTTTTTTTTGAGTGCTAGGCGCACGTCACACACATTCATTCACTTTCAGAACCGCTTCAATCCCTGAGAAGGTTGGGGGCGGGGGTACCAGAACCCATCCCAGCCACCAAAGTGAGGTACACTCTCATATTCACACCTACATGGGATTTACACTGATCACTTAACTTAAAGTTCAGGTGTTTGGATGGTTTGGACAAAATCTCACACAAACGTTGGGAGAATATGCAACTCCATGTGACTGGAGCTGAAAGGAGGTTCTTCATGTTGGCCATTTATTCTCTCTCTGCTTGATAGTGTTTTCTGTCATTTTTCTGAGGCACTGAGTTTTCATCTCATAATGAAAAGACATCACCAGTTTTAAAGACAAAGCAGTTTATATAATCACGAGACAATACATGCATTTTGTTTTTGAATTTTCCATGTAGTGAACTGTAGTCGCTTTTCCATTGACTGTCAAACATCCCATTTATAACTTGCCTATAAAAATGTACGCAATGGAAAAACGACAATTTTGCCCAAACTCTTGTTAAAAGGTTTTGCCCTGGCAAGAGTTGATTTTTCAGGCATTGCAAAATTCGTATATTACGCAAAACTGAAATGGAAAGACTTTTTTTTCTCCTCCTGCAAATAGTCATGTGAATAAAAAACTCAGATGTGAATGGATATTACAACAAGTGAAGAGTTTTAAAAGAAACATGGTGCGGTATGTGAGGACACAGCAGGAAAATGAATAATTTGTTAATTTAGTATGGAACAGAGAGGATATGAATATGTAATAATAATGAATATATCTGTAAATCAACACAATATTTACGTTCGTTGCCATGTTTTTGGAATGACTTCTCATGTCATCTTGTAATAATAAACAAACAAATCATTACATTTGTGATTTAATGGAAAAAATGACATTATGCACTTCTGCTTTTTCGACATTTAGTAAATATTGGTAAAGTTTTGCTCATATGTCCAATGGATAAGTGATTTGTGACTAAAAGGTCACATTAAGACAATACAAAGGAAAGCACAAAGGTAAAGCAATAAAGTAACACACAAACAAAATGTAGACATGTTTTGCTAAATTTCTTTTTCACAGGCCCTATATATTATACATGATATAATGTGTAACTTCACCAGTCTCCTCCTTAGCATGTGCGTCATGTTGTACCTATAGAAAGTAATAAGATTGAAAAGATTGAAATTATAGCCAATATCCTTTAAAGATGGATTAAAACACATAAATAAGTAGCATTTTTGCAGCAAAAATAAAATACAAGGCAGTGCTAAAATAATAGTAAAAATAATATCTGCATCTATGGACATGACTATTTATCAGGAATCACAACAACTAAAAATAAAATTATAGCATCAACATGAAAGTAATTTTTTTATCTGGAGTTACGTTCTAAATTCACTACATTTTTGACATCTTTTATGGTTTTATAGTTTATGATTATATAGTTAATGTAATTTTAGGTGATAAAAATAATGTTTAATTATTTATTTATTATTTTTTATATATGTATAATAAAGTTCTTGACTCCAACACATACCTTTCTGTAGACAGTGGTGTCCTTATCAGCTTTTTGTTTTCATATTCAGGGATTTTTATAACAACCCAGTTTCTTACATTTTATTTTCATATGTTCTGTGATTTAAATGAAAAAACATGTGAGTTTGATTAGCACACATCAACACATTTATGTCAAAAATAAGGAGCGTTACATGAGAAAACCTTAAAGTAATATAAAATCATTAAAACTAGATGCAATCTTAAACATTGTGCCTATTGATGTACAAGAATACAATTTATAAGTTGATTCAGTTGGATCTCACGATGCATAGAAACAATGCCAAACTAAAAACTAAACAATATTAATTTTCTATTACATTTTTCACAATCAAGAGATATCAGGAACATGGGGATCACAGTGACACAACTGAAATGATTTAGTTTTCGTTTAGTTTAGAGCTGTTCTGATACATTTTTTTTATGCTTTTCACACATTTTTTTTTTCTTAATGCCTCATATATATAGAGAGAGAGAAGTACAGTCGAGGTGAAAATGAACCCTTTAGACACACGTGGAAGTGTTATGGTACATACACAAAGGGCACATACAGGAGAACAATCAGTACATTTCCCTGTACTTCTTATTCCATGACCAGTGAATACTACAAAGCTTCAGCACATACATCATTTATGGTCAAAAGTTATTTTAAAGATAAGAAACTGTATGCTTATTTATCAAGTGCGACATTTTTTAGATGGTGGGTTTTCAGGAAAAAATATAGACAAAACTATAATCACTGAATCAATTTAAACCACAACAAAAATGGATACTTTTACTCACCACACAGCGAATCACAAAGGAGTTCATTGTCGTTGGGTGTCAAATGGTTATTTATTGGAATAGTATTATGTTCCAATAACTCTCTACAACTTTCTTCCAGCTTTCTCTTTGTTTCACAGTTGTTTATGTGGTTGTTCACTATTGCAGCAAAATGAAAACAAAAAAATAACTTAATATTCAATGTGATTATTTGTATATATTTAATTAACACAAAAGAGAGATAAGTGATACTTACTTTGAACCCAGAGACAAATGATACCAACCAGAAGTAAAACACACAACACACCCAGAAACATCAAGTCCAGTCTGATATGACACCTCTTTGGTGAATCCACACTGACCAGGGACCCTTCATATAATACATTACTTGATTAGAATCACATTTTTATATTGAATTTTAATTCAGCTCCACATTATTGCATCAGTTAATAAAATACCAAACCTCACAGAATAAACATGGACATGTTCGTAGAAATGTGACAGAAGTATAATTAAATATCTGTGTTGGATGTTTTCAGACTTGAACATACCTGGGTGTTGAGTCTCTGCAGGTTTTGGTGTTTTGGGGGTCTTGCCCTCCACCCAGGGGTTGTCATAAATCCTCAGGCTTTCAGCACTCACATAAATGTCCACTATATTTTCTTCTTTTTCATTTTCCTTGTGAATTCCTGGCTGAATACAGTGTTGCGCGGCCATCACTGGTAGTATTTCCCTGTGTGACTGTACATCAACCCTTGTCGCAGTTTTAAAATGTTTAGTCTAAATATTGATGTAATGATGAAACACACTGACTGTTGGCTTCACCTAAAAAACAGGGAAGTATAGAAAAGAGGAAGCCAAAGACACCTGGTCCAGTCAGACTCACCTGGAATCTCAGAACTCTAAGTACAAATAATGAAGTTAGACTTTTACTGACCAGAGAGCAAATATATGAGAAGCAAATGACTAAACCAAGGTTGGCCAACCCTGGTCCTTGAGAATCACAATCCTGCATGTTTTAGATGTATCCCTGTTCCAACACATTGATTTAAATGATAAACCTATCATCAAGCTCTGCAGACGCCTGATAATGACCCTCAGGTGATGAAAACAATTATAGTCAAACATTCATGCATTTATTAAACTACAGTAATCTGTACAATTATTAGGATACAAATA